>CP045895.1:16846777-16997239 GCA_013387185.1 Caligus rogercresseyi | reverse complement strand
ATGTACATGATTGTTTTGTATTGCCCAGACCTTATTATACAGACCTTGTTTTTAGATCAGCGTTATATTTATTGATTAAAAATGCCAAGTTGCTCCGCATATAAGTGCTCTTCGATCAGTATGATCAGTAATTATATTTACATAGAATGAATGTATGTATGATTCTATTATTTCTTTCTGACCTTAGGTCTAATGAATGGGCAAAGAAAATGATGAAAACGGAAAGGGAAAGGCATATGAAGCGAAAGAGGAGTGAAGAAGAAATGCAAATCCTTCGACAAAATATTATTCTCGATCATTGTTACTCTGTTGGTGATGAAAGTACTTGCAAAAGGAAATCCATCGAGAATGCAAAAACGATTGAGTACATGGCTAATAAGTTCGAATCGTTCAAACTCACAGTTCTTTATATAAAAAGGAGATCAGGTCTTTGAAGGTACAAATCATCATATCATACAAGCTATAGAAAACTTCTTGTTCATCAGGAAGTAAAAGGTGAATTGTTTGACTGTTGATGATGTGGTAATACTTTCTCCAGGAGATCACAGGGTTGTTGACTCTGAGGCCATATCTAGAGAAAAGCAATTGGATTGCTCTTCAATTTTGGAGGACCACGACTACTGCGAGATACCACCTCCTCTACCTCCTACTCTATCGTCTTTTAAGGCAGCTGTTATTAGTTACATTGCTGGATTTGTAATTCACAAATTGCAGCAGACCATATCTTGTGTTCCTTGTAAAACAGTTTTAACCGATCCATTTAAGCAAAATCATTTCAATTTGGCTTTAATTAAAAAGAAAGATGTGGGAGGCCTAATTTATCCATCACAAGATGCAATAACTGTGTGTCAAGAAGTGGAAAGAGTCTTTTGTCACTTTTTAATAATTGGCAAAGCTGCTTTATTAAAGAAAGATAAAATTCACTTGCATATTGCAACCCAAGTTTTGCAAAACATTTGTGAAAAACAACGGTAGGTTTTTAATGATCTTAATGAACATATGCTAGATGTTAGCCAACAAACAATCACGTTTATAAATTAATAAAATATTTGGCAGCAACTTATTCCCGAATAAGACTTTATCATCAAGGAAGAGTGACGAATATAAAATTACCCTCCGACTACATAGAAAAAGTCATGATAAAACAGTATTATTCAAAGGACAGTAAAAGTATTCATTAATATTATTAAAAACCTATCACATTGTTATTCTCATGTTTATTTATGTTATGCAAATATATTTATACAATAATTATATATCTTTAAAATTGTACCATGATTTCACTAAATATATCAATAATATTTTCTATTTTACAAAAATTATTATAGGACTAATAGTTAAAAAAATATAGCGAATCTTTTAAAATCGTACTACATAAAAATCTCAGTTTTCTCTCTTCATGGTTACTAAGTTTTTCTTCTCTTCTGTTGTTCATGTTTTTCCTTCGGCAGACGCGTTGCGCTTCTAGTTCTTTTATTTTCTTTGGTTTTGTAAATACAGACTGCTTATTATAAATGCTGTAACTTTACATAATTAAACTTTTATAGGATTTATTGAAGGTCATTGCATACAAGCACTCAATATAACTGCTTATTTTCTAGAATTTATTAGAGTAAATTACAACAACATTCAACATATATAGCAGAAAGTTTGGATCTTTTTTGACATATATTTTGATAAACCTTCACAAATCTAAAAAAATAATACTTCAAACTTCTCCTCTCAGGAATGAAGGAATCATTCAGTTATCAGAGCCAGGTCTTTTGATTTTGAAGGAGGTATTTCTTTAATACCGATGGTTGAATTTCTAACGATGCTGATGATTTTAGATTTAAAAAAAAACTACGGATACTGCTCCTGATTTCATGATTATTTCGAACTTAGCGGTATATATTATCATAATCTTATCTTTCTTGAAAATGAATGGCAACACCCTAAGGTTGATGATCGCAAGAATTTAATTTCTAGAAAATGAATTGTCCCCCTCTCGTATAGATTCTTTAGAATTTACTAATCCCGCCTCAATTGGTAGATTTATATTTTTAAATATAACCATACCGACCACACTACTTGCTATCGAATACATGTACTGGCGATATATTTTACAGCCAAATTCCAGCTATGTCAGTTATATAATTATATTCCATAGTCAATCCTTTCCATATTTATATTCAATTAAACACTTCCTATATGATATAAGTCCAATAGAAATGATTTTTTTTGTACGAGTACAACTATATTCATGTAAACATTTAATTACATCGATAACAAATAAATTTACATAACTCACAAATGCATCACATATGTATAAAATCATCAAATATACTCATAAAATCATCCGGGGGGGGGCAACTTTGGCAGATCGAAATTTATATATGTAAAATTGTATTGTATTGTAATAATTGATGTTATCTTATAATTTAATTTTGCTTGCTAATAAACTGCAAAGTTAATAATTAACTTAATTAATACTGATGATGTATGGAATTCAATTGAGTATGCTATAAGTTTTATTCTTTATAGATAATAAATAGTACAAGTCAAGGTGTTCAGCAATTAAGAACTCGTATCATCTTGGTTGCCCCAAAATTACTGAGAGAAACAAGTAATATCTTTAATCAGGTATTCGATCCTTTCAACAAGTCGCTGGGGAATGTATAAATAATTTATTGTAAATCTTTAGCTAGATAGGGTTTATATTTACTTCCATCCGTGTATATAAAGGGACAAAGTGTTATTCCATGTTATAACTAAGTTTGTTGCGTCATAACAAAACTACATATTTATGTAACAAAAGTAAGATAATCCTTTTTTTTCATTTGACCCCCCAATGAACCTTTTCCAGGACACCCAACGTCCAGAGTGATGACATATGAATGTCATGAGAAGCATATGACTGAAATTGGCAGTATAGTTTGGGAAAATCTGAAAATATAATATACATATGAGGGGTTATAAGCAGGCTGTTGGAATTTGGAACAAAAACAATGCCATATATGCCCAGAATATGCGGGGAAAAATGACTAAATATGCGAAAAAATATGCGTAAAAGGTTAAATAAGCAAAAAAAGCCTTAATATGTTAAAAAATAATGTAACATATATTCTAAATTAATAAAATTATGTCATGTAATCATTTTTCCACTGAAGAATGAGCATATCTTTTACATGATTCTCTGTCAGACTGATTCGCTGGTTAGACAAAAGAGACTTTAGTTTGGTGAAGACCCTTTCGCAGTCCACAGAGGTAATTGGAGCGCAAGAGAAGAGGAACGACATTTTGGTATCATCTTTGAGCTCCAATGTCTCTCTCTTCAGAATTCTGGAGTATAATTTAATTTTTTGAAGTCCAGATTTTTCTCAAGGACACTGTTCAACTTGCTGCTAAAGGGCTCAACGGTCAGCTGTATCTGCACCCTCTCAAGGATTTCAATGCTCTCCGTCAGTGGAAGGCGCTCTTGCAGGCTTGAAATTGCGCGTACCAGTTGAGTAAAGTTGCCCTTGATGAAGGCCAGCTGACCCGGCAGTTTTGGGTCCTTGAACAGTTTCTTGGCTTTGACGACTGCCAACACCTTCTTGATCTCAGAGATCAGTTCATCCACTAGAGGAAATTCGTAACGAACCAATTCAGCTACCCTGTTGAGAGCGTGACAGATGCAGGCGACATGCATCATGTTGAGGAAGAGTTCCTTCAAACCTCGCCCGGCCTTCAGACAGTAAGTTGCTCCATCAGTGATGAGCAGGTGTAGACTGTTGTAGTCCAAATCTTCACCAAACACCTTGAAGAGTGCCCCTGTCACGGCCTGTTGAATTTTTGTTGTTGGCAGCATGGATGTCAAGCAGGTCCAACAGGAAGGGCCAATCCTTGAAGCGTCCATCGAGAGGCCCAGAGAGGACTGCAGTCATGGCTCTGCCCCATCTGTCAGTTGTCTCATCCACAAGAACAAACAACCTCTGATCCTGCAGCCGTTCCTTCACCTTATTCATATTGACCTTGCTTTCTTTCTCCATTGCGTGTGACAGAGACCACCTACTTGACATTGGCTCGTGGCAGTACCTTTCAATGAAGGCCTGGAATGCAGGACATTCAGACTTGGCAATTGGTATATTGCACTCCACAAGCATTTTGGCTAAGTCATGGGTGAAGGGAGTCACTTTCTTTAGCAGGCCATTCGTCAAGAAAATTATTTTAAAAAAAACGTCATCACTTACAGAATGACGAATGAACGAAAATATTAAAGTCCCAGGCCGGGCCGTTCAAAAAACAGCCGGGACCCGGACCAGGTACCCAGTCGTTATCTGATTATATATATAATATATATTATAGAATATATATATAATAATAATATATATATATATATATATATAGAATATATATATATATATATATATATATATATATATATATAATATACAGTGTGTTCCCTAACGCGCGTGCGAGTAATATATTACTTTGTGATATTACTGCGCAATAACTAGAAAGAACAAACATATTAGATATTAGTTTCAAGTAATAACTAATATGTAATATCCTAGTTACATATTACTTTCGTGAAAAAAATATTCGACAGGCATTTTGATGAAAATTTATGATCTGTGAATGTATGTGACGTCACCCAATGGACATAATACTGCTTATTAATAAAATTTAAAATGCACGTCAATATTGATATTTAGACAGGGGATTCCATTAGACCCAACACACAGAACAACCTTTTCGTTATTTATGGAGGATTTTGTCGTAAAGAAGCCCTCGTGCCCGCATGTCGATTGGGGCTTTTAGGATTGAAACCCACCGCAAATCCCAATTAGGAATGAGAGGAACCCTAATTTAAAATATTATACACCCCAAGCCCTCGGGTCCCGCCTGCTGATATAGGCTTTTAATTAGGGTTGAAACCCACCGCCGACTCTGGGAAGGTATAAGAGGAGTCCTTACTTTCAATCTCATACACCCCAAGCCCTCGGGTCCCGCCTGCTGATATAGGCTTTTATTTAGGGTTGAAACCCACCGCCAACTCTGGCTAGGTATAAAAGGAGTCCTTAATTTCAATGGCATACACCCCAAGCCCTCGGGTCCCGCCTGCCATTATGGGCTTTTATTTAGGGTTTCGACACCCAAAAATAGACTAAGTCGACAGGTGGACACGAGGACTTGGGCTGAATTTGAATAAAAATAGGGTCTTTAATAGGGATTGGCGGTGGGTTTTAACCCTAAATAAAAGCCTATATCAACAGGCGGGACCGAGGGCTTGGGGTGCATGATATTGAAAATAAGGACTCCTTTATACCTAACGAGAGTTGGCGGTGGGTTTCAACCCTAAATAAAATCCCATAACGGCAGGCGGGACCCTAGGGCTTGGGGTGTTGAGATTGAAAGTAAGGACTGCTTTTATGCCCAACGAGAGTTGGCGGTGTGTTTCAACCCTAAATAAAAGCCCATAACGGCAAGCGGGACCCGAGGGCTTGGGGTGTATGAGATTGAAAGTAAGGACTCCTTTTATACCTAACGAGAGTTGGTGGTGGGTTTTAACCCTAAATAAAAGCCCATAACCGCAAGCGGGACCCGAGGGCTTGGAGTGTATTAGATGAAAAGTAAGGACTCCTTTTATACCTAGCCAGAGTTGGCGGCGGGTTTCAACCCGAAATAAAAGCCTATGTCAGCAGGCGGGACCCGAGGGCTTGGGGTGTATGAGATTGAAAGTAAGGACTCCTCTTATACCTAGCCAGAGTTGGCGGCGGGTTTCAACCCGAAATAAAAGCCTATGTCAGCAGGCGGGACCCGAGGGCTTGGGGTGTATGAGATTGAAAGTAAGGACTCCTCTTATACCTTGCCAGAGGTGGCGGTGGGTTTCAACCCTAAATAAAATCCAAAACGGCAGGAGGGACCCGAGGGCTTGGGGTGTATGCCATTGAAATTAAGGACTCCTTTTATACCTAGCCAGAGTTGGCGGTGGGTTTCAACCCTAAATAAAAGCCTATATCAGCAGGCGGGACCCGAGGGCTTGGGGTGTATGAGATTGAAACCAAGGACTCCTCTTATACCTTGCCAGAGTTGGCGGTGGGTTTCAACCCTAAATAAAAGCCTATATCAGCAGGCGGGACCCGAGGGCTTGGGTTGGATAATTAAATCTATGCCTTTCATAATGTAAGAAATCATTTTTTAGTCTTTGAATTCACCCACTTTATCATGTTTGAGCCATGTGCTCACTTTATAATATTATAATATCATATATAGGATTATTATAAAAATGCAAACTAGGTTTGGTGAGGATTTTTACAAAACCAGTTTGAATTGCCTTTACTTATTGTTTCGAAATGCTCAAAAAAGTAGTATATTACTCAAAGTAGTATACTACTTTTGTGAAGTAATAACTAATATTGAAAAAAGATATTACTACGCAGTAAAAAGTAGTATATTACTTACTACTTTCAAAGTAATATTCGACCAACTCTGTATATATATATATATATATATATATATATTATATATATATATATAATATAATATATATATGTATATATATATTATATATAAAGCAAAAATTGTTCAAAATATGCGTAATATGCAAAAAGGGCAATATGCGTTATATGCGTTAAGGTCGTTTATGACCCAGAAGGGTATTTACCAGATTCCTACAGCCCTGGTTATAAGGAAATAAAAAATAAATATTTCCATTTATATCATATCAAAAATTATACTTACGAGAATAATGAATATTTTCTTGAATTTTCTTGTAATTCATACTCTAAAGCATCAAAAATTTTTTTTTTTTTTTTGCCTATATGGTTCGATAGAATTGCATCCGATAGATATAAATAAACATTATAGCGTTAAAAATTAGTCTATCGAACCTAGGATCTTATCAATTAGGTAGACCAAAATTGACCATCCCCTCTCGGAATTCGAACCTGCGCCCCCAACATCTTAGAGAGCAATTGTAAGCAATTATTACAATTAAAGTTAAATTATGCAACATAAAATAAATTTCATAAATAAATAATATTTACTTTACCTTTAGGATGATCCTTGACATGAGGTCTAACTAAGGAGTTATAATTGATTAGTAACGAATTATGGAAGAAAGAGGAGCAATTATAGCATTGATACAATTTCTTAAATTAAATGTTATGGTCTGTTTTCGCATTCTTTCTTTCAGTTGTCGATAAAATTTTGATTATAAATTTATTATCATTGTAGATTTTAAGCATTCTATATTTCTATGTCTATGGAATAACCAAATAAAATCCACATTTTTTTTCTTTAGAGATAACGTTTCAGGAGATAAAAAATCGGCCTAATTAATATGTTTTTTATTATTTTCTACAGGATTATCCATAGAAAATGGCAAATATGACAACCAAAGGGACTTACTCGTATTGATAAATATCTACTGTTGCCCATCAATTAATTTGTTTTTTGTTAAAAAACGCTATTTTTTCTTTTGTGATCATATAGAAAAGGGAAATAAATAATATAATTATACTTAAGGGAAATAATTTATTTTCTACTTTGCTAACACCAATCAATGAAAGGTTTTTTTTATATTTCTAATTTGTTATTTAGGTCTATTTATCAATTCCAGCAAAAAGTATCTTATAGGTCGACTTCTTCCCCTCTGCGACCAATGAGTATAAATAATTGATTAAAAAAAGGTGCTATGTTGGAAAGACCTTCAATCGTGCTCAATAATATCAAGTATTGTAATTAGTCAAATTCATTCCCAGATTGGCAGTTGCTGTGAGTTTTCATAATCTTTCCTCTCAAAATATGAGATAGAAACATACCAAATAATATGAAAATACTTTTATTTTCTTCATTCTTAGTTACTCAAGTATACAGTTGTTTTGAAGCTAAGCTAATACACAACTACTTTGATAGGATTACAAGCAATTTTCCCCTTTTCTTCTTTTGATACTCGTTATATATAAATTACACTGCCTTAAATCAGTTTTCTTGAATGAAGGCATATGTAATGACTCAGATGTCTTCATTTTTAAGAATCCGTATTACAATAATAATCATAATAATAATTATTATTACTATTAAAAACTGGGGATATTAAATGGGATGGGCTTTATATGAACGTCAGATATTAAAGTGCATTTAAAAGGCACCTTAGCTTCATAACCACTTGCACGTCCTTTAAAAATGCGACAGGCCTCAGATTCGACGATTGATTTGTGGCTTAATAAAAATGATACAAGTTTCAAGGCAACAACAAAAAGTGTATGACGTCATAATTGCCATTATTAGTTAGCAACACTATTCTACTATGGGGGTCATAGGAGTAGGGAAACACGTATAGAATTAGTATATGACGTCAGTGGCTTAAGATCCATCCAAATCAACACCTTCAATACAAATTCTTAAAAACACACATATGTATATATATTAAAAAAAGAAAAAAACCTTATAACTATAATATCTGATATTTATCTCTCAATTTGGTGCTGTTAAATGGGAGTTAAAGACCCCATTAAGCCGATGAAGTCACGAATTTATGTTCTTATGATCCTTATAATGTAGACCTTGCTAGAAAGGATGATCAAAAAGTGGACCCGAAAATGTACAATAGTAGGAGATAGTTCAGCGAAAATAAATTATGTTATGTATGTAGATAGGAGGTTGCGTATGGGAGATATTTAAAGAGTGTATGGAGGTAAGGAAGAAAGAGAGAGAGAAAGAGAGAGTAATATATTTTTATTATTTCATATATAATTTGCTCCATGAATTTGGACGATTCCTTTCGTCTGAAACTTAGTGATAGTAGTGGAGTGATGTTGATCGTCTACTGAGCCGAGTCTCCTGAAGGTGTGCATTTCTTCTTTTTTTCTTTTCTAGTTTGTGTTGAGGGTATGTAATGGAGTCTGACGATTCCTCCACGGCCTCTTCCGTTCCCCCATCGCCGCCATGGACTTTCCCCTGCACGGCGGGGAGCGCATCGAGGGCGTCTACCATGAGGTGACCTACCTGAGCCCCAGTCCCATGAAGGGAAGCCTCACCGTGACCAACTACCGCATTTACTTCCGCTCCTCATCTTCCACTTCCTCCCCCCTCATCCTGGACGTCCCCCTGGGCTTTGCGGCCCGCGTGGAGAAGGTCGGAGGACAGAGAACGGCACGAGAAGGGGCCTACGGACTCGAAATTGCCTGCAAGGACATTCGCAGCCTTCGTTTTGCACTCTCCAAGACGGACCCGCGGAAAGACGTCTTTGAGACACTCCGGAGGAAGTGCTTCCCATTTTCATACGAGCCAGAGGGAGGAGGACTCTTTGCATTCCAGTACAAAGGCAAGGAACAAAGATCAAGGATCAATATGACAGAATCGCTCGCTGGAAAGAGGAACACTCAATCTCAGAACCAAAAAAAACAAAAAACAAAACAAAAGTCTTTCTTTTCTTGTTGAAACATCCATTGCAATAGAAGACCCAAATGATGATAATTACATCTACTTACACAGAAGACTCAATAAAAGAAGGGAATAAAATACTACTTAACCGAGGCATCTGAGGGGAGCTATCCTATATCCCCTTGTAGTGGAAGCATAACATAGGCTCACAACATCCATGTTTCCTCCTTCTTTCTATTCCCGAGACGATTAAATTAGTTCATCACCAAGTGGGACAGCCAATCCCAGTCCCCAATGGTATATTCAAAGCTCTGTGAATTTATACTCTCTGTTGAGATTCATGTTAGTAGGAAATGGGGCTGACTGAATTCATTTTACTAGATCCGTAGTTGTACACAGAATGACAATTGTGCATGGTTATAACATTCCTAGACATATTATCTTAGAGAAAACCATGTAATATGGAGGATTTATGGTTCTCTTAAGGCTTACAAAATAGAAGATAACAAATTATTGTACTCGAGCTTCTGAACTGCTTGCCAAAGGGCCGTTTCAGGCAGCACCTATAAGTAATGAGTTTTTTTTCTTTTTTGTTCGAATGATCTGCATCACTAATGATATGTTTAAGCATTATAGCTTGAGTTTTATCATAAAATAATTTCGCAAATATATGGGTATATATATATATATATAAAATAATACATATTTAGGTCGTAATATTCGATAAAACTTATTATACATTGGGTGCCACCCGACACGCCCATTGAAATAAACATTCCATAGTCTTTTATTGGAAAAAATACTTATCGTCTTCCATTTTGCAACTATGAAAAACCAGAAAGTTATCTATTTAGCCTCTTTCGTTTGATGGAAGGGCAATTTTCGTGAAGATTCGAATAGTCGATTTAGCGGTCCTATATTTAAATGTCTTTAAAAAGAAAAGAACGAAATAGGAAGGGTTCCAATCACGCTTATTATCCGTCAAATGCGGAAAATATGGATAATTAATTTTAAATGTTAGTATTCATATTAACAAATAATGTTCTAGTTTCCTTAGAGATAAGTTTCTTTAAAGAAATCTAATTACTGAAGGAAATGAGTTGATTCCTCATTCACTCGCCACAAATGATGACTAAACTGATCTTCTTTCCTCACTAGAAGGATAAAAACTTCTATTAGTAGAACTGCATTTCTCATACCACCTTTGATTTCGTATCAATAGATAGGTAGATACATGTAATAAAACGCGCGGCAGATCAAAATATACACGATAATGAATTCATCAGCTATACAGTGATTATCTTTAAATAAATAAAAATCAGTAAATCACCATTTAAAAAAAGTTTAAAACACAATTTAAACAATTAATTTAAATCAATAATTTGGGCTTTTGATGAATGGACCGAACTGAAAATCACATGATTTTTTTAAATCAAATATATATATGTTTAATTGAAAGACATGATATAATGAGTTGGATCATTTGAATCACTATTGGGACAAAAAGGCAGCAAATTAGTTGACTATATATCTTTTTTTACAGTGAACGAGGGTCGGGACTACCGTATGGACGATGGTTGGCGTGTATACGATCCTGTATCCGAGTACCGTCGCCAGGGTCTCCCGAACGAGGCTTGGACAATTTCCAATATCAACGATAACTATGAGATCTGCGACTCCTATCCGCGCATACTGGGCGTCCCTCTTCTGCAAGCGATGAGGACATTCGCGAGGTGGCCAAGTTTCGCTCCCGCGGCCGCTTCCCCGTTCTGAGCTGGATGGACCCGGACTCCCTTGCAAGCATTTGCCGCTGCGCTCAACCCCTTGTTGGCGTAGGCGGGAGCCGCAACCACTACGACGAACTCTACGTCCAGGGCATCATGGACGCCAAAGCCCAGAGCCACCGTATCTGGATCATGGACGCACGTCCAAAGGTCAACGCCATGGCCAACATCCTCAACGGTGGAGGTTACGAAAACGAAGACGCCTACGACAACGCAGAGCTCGTTTCTTGGACATCCACAACATCCACACCATGCGGGTCTCCCTACGAAAAGTCCGAGACCTCAGCTTTCCTGTCATAGACGACGGAAAGTGGCTGAGCAACATCGACAACACCCACTGGCTGGACCATCTGTCTTCTATCCTCTCGGGGCTGTTCGCATTGCCGGAAAGGTCACAACTCAAAGACCTCCGTCATCGTTCACTGCTCTGACGGATGGGATCGGACCTCACAGCTCACAGCCCTTTCAATGCTCTTCCTGGATCCATACTTTCGATCCCTCACGGGATTCATGGTCCTCATCGAAAAGGAGTGGCTCTCATTCGGCCACAAGTTTGCAACCCGCATCGGACACGGGGAAGACAGCCCAACGACAATGATCGCTCCCCAGTCTTCCTCCAGTTCATCGACTGCGTCTGGCAAATCACGAATCAGTTCCCACACGCCTTCGAGTTCAACGAGTACTTCCTTACCATCGTACTGGACCATCTCTACTCATGTCTCTTCGGAACATTCTCTATAACTCCGACAAGGAGCGGCGAATCAACAGTTTGCGATCAAAGACCAAGTCCATTTGGTCCTTCATACACAGCCAGCGGGAACCCTTTCTAAACCCCTCCTACAACCCGGATAAAAAGAAGAAGACCCTCTTCCCGGAGCCAGATGTCCGATATCTACGACTATGGACGGGCTACTACTGCCGATGGAATACACGGATGAGACCACAGGAGTCCCTTCGAAAAAGCAGGTTCAAAATGTGAGCGTTAAGGATCAGCTCCGATCCAAGGTTGAAAGTCTACGAAAGGAACTGGAGTCCAAGCGGAAGGTGAATAATGGCGGCGGCGGGGGCAGCAGTAGTAGTCACAAGGAAGAGTCTTCCAATCTTCCCTCTCTGCCCAATCCCAATGGAGGAGGGGGGGCGGCAATCTCACTCCTGAGCAAATATGAACCTAAAGCAAAAGATAAAGCTCGAGGGGGAGGAGAGCCCATCAAACATGTTCTGCTCTGATCATCATTTTTGTTTTGTTTGTTATGACATCATTGCATTAGTATCTCTTATGCCCATAAAACACAGTATAAATATATCGAGCCATGCTTACCAACAACAAAAAAAAGAGCTGAAGGCGATGAGAGGATCAAAACCCTAGTAATATTGATGATGATAAATTGTAATCACACAAAGATATTGAAATACCTAAGTTGGGCGGCGCCCCATAATAGTAAAAAGAAAGAAAGAAAAAACTCACTTATTATAAACATTCTATGTTCTTTCGATCCTCTCATGTCAACTCGTCTAGCTTTCCCTCCAGCACTAAGCACCAAGGCAAAAACTTGAGGGCTCAATCAGATTATTGGCTATGAAGAAGTGCAATGAGGTTATTTTGGAAGGGCACAAACGGGTAAGAAGAAGTTGAATCAGTAATGGAACAATTCTATAATGGAAGTGCTTAGTAAGGAATTAAGCATACAAAATCAAAATTTAGGGATCAAAATGTACCAGAACCCCCCCAAAACTGGCCCCTGATCTTCATGGAGCTACACTGTCATGGAAGTAGCCCTGTCCTTAATACCTTCAAGATTCCTCTCTCCTTTGCATCAAATTGTCTTTGATTAATGATGAGCCCTTGTTGACTTCCCAACCCAAATTTCATTAGAACGAATTAGTAAAAGCTTTTCCATTGCGACGTCACTGAACTTTAAAATTATATCAATAATCCCATTGAGCGTCATCTGTTCTTTGTCACAATGACGAGGCACGCTCCTTATATTTTTGCCTTATAGTTTCTTCAAATAACAATATTATTATTATATTCTAAAATGAAAGAGTTTATATACACAGAACACTAGTTATAGTAAACAAAGAATGCATCTTAAAAAGAAGCCTATTAAAAAACAAATGGTATGTCTCCCGAGTAAATTTTATAAATATATATATCCCTGCTCTTTTATATTCCTTGAGTAAAGGTTAAAAAACACACAGCATTATTCAAGGCTTAGTTGCTTATTATTATTTATTACTCTTTAATATTTTATATTAACATTTTCACAAATAAACTTTATTAATTATTTAATGTATTTGTAGTATTATTGGGCAGCTTTATTGTCGTTTCAAATGACCTTGAGTCTCTTCAGCATGGATTCTTATTCAATTGGAATTGTTGATGAAGAGTTTGACGAGACTTATTTATACATTATACAAAGGGGGGTTTCATTGCAAAAAAGTGAACGTTAAGCAAACGATTTTGTTCTATATATTAGTAGAGAATGACAAAAAACCAATCTCGCCAGCCTAGATATGTGTTGGATAAGAGAGAAATACGTTTTGAGCCGTCATTAAGTGTTTTGGACCTTTTTCTCCACTCGAGTCCATAATTTTTAATCTTCTCTTCAAGTTAAGTGTCGGAAATGGGATGCAAATTCTGCATTCATATCCTAACAAGAAGTTATCTTGGAACCAAGGTCTGTATAATAAGGTCTGGGCAATACAAAAACAAACATATAGCAGTGTGCCTACTCAATGACGTCAATGGAGAACGATTATATCTATCTATCCAAGGAGTACTAAAGAGATGGAGGAACACTCCTAATGTAAACAATAACATTTGTACTATGTATTCCAAAGAAAATAGAAAAGAACTAGAAGCGCAACGCGTTGCCGAAGGAAAACATGACAACAGAAGAGAAGAAAAACTAGAACCATCATGAAAGGAAACTGAGATTTGTAAGTACATTTTAAAAAATTCGCTATATTTTTAAATATTAGTCTATAATTTGTTGTAAAATATAAAATATTATTGATATATTTAGGGAAACATACGGTACAATTTAAGATATGTAATGTCTAGAATATATTTGCATACATAATAAACATTAGAATCCCATGATAGGTTTTAATAATATTAATGAATATTTTACTGTCCTTTGAAATAATAATGTTTTATCATGACTTTTTCTTATGTAGTCGGAGGGTAATGTTTATATTCGTCACTCTTCCTTCATGATGTCTTATTCGGGAATAAGTGCTGACAAATCTTTTATGAATTATAAACGTGATTGTTTGTGTGCTACGTCTACAACTAATGTTCAGTCCGAAAATCTAAACCTTTGTTTTTTCACATTTTGCAAAACTTGTCAATATGCAAGTAATTTTTATCTTTCAATGCACTTTGTCATATAAAAGTGACAAAAGACTCTTCCGCTTCCTTGTACGAACAGTTATTACATCTTGTATTATCAATTAAAATCTTTTTCATTAAAGGTTTGCTTTCTTCTTCCTCCTCTTCCTTCTATGCCTTTCCCTTTCCGTTGTTGTCGGTCATACAAAACATCATATCCTAGTATGACTACTCCAGGACGTCTTGTGGAACGAATATCTACAGTCTTTATATAAATATTTATTTTATTTTATTTATTTACAAACACACATACATATATATATATATATATAGTACATGTATGTATATATTTAAGCTAGAAGAGATTGATTTAATCTATGGATAAATATAATGTTCTCCATGACGTCATTGTAGTCGCACTGTTGTGAACCCAGGACCTTATTATCAGCTTTATAGATATGGAAGTCTACTTATCAAAAGTTTGACTCATTTGCTTAACATTTTGAAATCTTATTAGTCACTTGTCACTCTATTGAAGGCAACACGTACTCATTTCCGCCTGCATTGCGCTTCTAAGTTCTTTTATAATTTGTGTAGTCACACTTTACGCAGTTTTATACTTCTAAAAGAGATGAAATTAAGTTTCAACAACGACTTCGAGTCCAATAAAGAGAAGAGGACTCCACGTATACTTACACCCCCTAGGATTAAGTTGAGGATTTGTGCGGTGACTAATCAGTCCGTGGAGTCTATAAGCTTTTGAATCGTCGTTGAGAACTTAATTTCATCTCTTTTAGTAGTATAAACTGTGTAAAGTGTGACTACATAGGTACAAATATTATTGTTTACATTAGGAGTGTTCCCTCCATCCTTTAGTACTCCTTGATCTATCTATATATCTATCAATCTTTCTATCTCTCTATAAATATATATATTGGTTTTAGGAATATTTGTATATAAAACTTATGCACAAAGAAAATCTGATAAAGCATTTTTTTTGTTGGGAACTATTGATAGAAGGAATTTTTCCTTACGACACTTTTGTATAAAGTGCATTTTAAAGGAAACTTACTGACTTTTGGCCCAGCTTATTAGTCAAAATAGCTTTGTTGAGCATTAATGAGCACATTTGGTTAGTTTTATTTTACTAAACTGAGCCATTTTGAGTACTTTTTGTCGTTCATATATAAAGGAAAGGATAAGGAAAAATTACTACTATCAATAATTCCCAACAAAAAATGCTTTAAACCGATTTTCTTTGTGCATAATTTTATTATATTAAATATTCCTAAAACCATATAATATATATTTATAAATAGATAGAAAGATGATAGATATATAGATATAATCGTTCTCCAATGACGTCATTGAGTAGTTATACTGCTAGGATTACATGTTGGTTTTGTATTGCCCAGACCTTATTATACAGACCTTGCTTGGAACTACCTTGTTATTTATGAGGTAATTCATTCTTGTCCCTGGGACCCACTCCAGTTCTCAAATTTTGACTGACATGCGTGAGCTATGCCCTTTGTCACTTTGAAACTTGAAGCAAATGTTTTAACCCGAAGGATTGCTATAGAGTCTCACAAAAAACTCATATTTATGTTTTTATTTACCATTATGTACGGATAACAAAAAGGTTATTTTCGCAAGCTCATCAATAAGCATGATTTTCGTTCATTTGATGACCCTGTTTTCTCTCAAAAAAGTCCTACAGTCTGAGTCCATTTTGTGACAAAATAAACATTCTTTTTTGTTGAGTATGAGTAGTTGCTTACTTTAATTAATATTAATAAGTGATGTAGGGGGAGTCGCTTCAAAGGCTTCGTAAATGTCATGAATGGAAGCCCAATAAGAAGAGAATATTAGTTTTTAAGGATAAATTTCTTCTTTCTGAGTAATTGATGTTCACTCCTCAACAGCACCCAGGAGTGCAAGTATCCGGTTTACTGTAATTTCATCGTGCGCAAATTCCTCGTACAGCCGCCTTTTGTCGTGGGTATTTACCTCGTTTGTTCTTTTAAAGTCAGTCAAATTCTGCGCTCTTCTTTTTCTCGTGAGCTATTTTGTTGCTAAGCTCTTTTCTCTCAAAGTATTTTCCTCGTTCTCCTTTTTCTCGTTGACATTTTTGTAACTAAGCTTTTTTTCTCGTAAGGCA
Source organism: Caligus rogercresseyi (assembly GCA_013387185.1). Lineage (NCBI taxonomy): Eukaryota > Metazoa > Arthropoda > Copepoda > Siphonostomatoida > Caligidae > Caligus > Caligus rogercresseyi. The sequence goes on along the minus strand of CP045895.1, from coordinate 16,980,609 downwards.
TTTTCCTCGACGTTATTTTTTCCCTGTAGACCATAATCTCGTGGGCTCAGTCGGGGTCCCATGAGATTGAAAGTTACTGTAGTTAGAGAAAATATACCTGGCCTAAGATTTTCGTAGACCCTTATCTATCTTATCTGCCTCAATAAGATGTCTCAAGTGTTTGAAATATACTAGAGACACTTTTGGGCGGAAAAGCAATACAACCCTAGTGTTTTTCAGACACAAATTTCGCGGTACCGCCTACCTCATATGAGGGTCCATAGGGTTGGAATCCACTGCATACCCTCTTAAGTGTAAAAAGTACTCGGCTTAAGTATATGCTTAAGAGTTTTTCAGATCTCAATCTCGTGGGTTCCGCATGTCTCAGCTCAGGGTCCCATGGGTTGAAATCCATTGCTGACCCTTCTAAGATTGCAAACTCTTGGGACACTCGGTGGACCAGGAAGAAATGACCCAAGATGGAATACCGAATATATAACTTCCATAGTCAGACTCTAATACTTGTTATCGGTTGGACCCGATGGCTCATTGGTGGTGGGTTTGAAACCCAATATGTTATAGTTTTGATCAGCGTAACTCGAGGCCCCATTGGAGGCGGGTTTAAAATCCCAATAAGCCATTGGTGTGATTGGCGGAAATAGAGGGCCCATGGGTTTGAAGCTCTCATATGTAATTGGAGTGATTAACAGAACCTAAGGGACCATTGGTGGTAGGTTTGAAATACCATTACTTCATAGTCCCGATCTGTGGGACCCGAGTATCCATCGGCGGTATGTTTGAAACCCCATTATGTCATAAGGGCCCATTGGTTATGGTCGAAGGAACCCATGGATCTGTTAGTGATGGGTTGGTATTGGTGGATTGGCGGAACCTCTAGGACCATTGGGGGTTGATTCGAAACCTTGCTAGTCATAGTCCCGACCGGTAGAACCCGAGTGCCCATGGGCGATGGGTTCAAAACCCCATATGTTATAGTTGTAATCAGTGGGACTCATAGACCTTATTTGTGGATTTGACATCTTCATATAGTCCAAATAAATCAAGTGCATTCAAAATGTCATTTTCTACCAAGTACACTTATTGGGCTGATGAAGAAAAAATAGGTCAATGACGTTAAATCTATTTTATTCTTACTACAATTTGCTTCGAATACTTCCTGTCTACATACAACTTCCTGTTGTTGATTCAATGTTTGTTTATTCCATGGCATCCGTTTGTAATAAATCTAACAACAAGCTCTTTCTTAATTTATTTAAATGGATCCTTATTTTTTAATGTTTTGGCTTCTTTATATTTGGAATTTGAAGGAAAAAGTCGGCCAATATATTTTAAAAGCAATCAGAAGGCGGAAAGTTAAGGATACTATTACATTAGGAAGACTTCATTCTGAACGTGATTGGCTGAAAGAAAATGAGGAAAAATATTTTTTATAGCCACTTCTGCTGTTGAGGACTGAATAGGAAATCATGAATGATAATTTCATTCTGAATAACACAAACTGTCTTCCGATTAACGTCATTGACGAATTCTTTGAATGGAATCCTCCAATATCCCTCTCATGTTTAATTATATCAAGTAAATCGAATTTTGGAAATTAGTGTCCATTATTTTCAGCATGTCTATCGGTATGTTGGTAATGGCATCGCAAATGCTCTTCTTGAGTTGTGTTAGGGTCCAGAAACGATTGACATTAGCCAGGGGTTTCAAAATAAACATTTTTCTGAGAAACGGGGTTGTTTCTGTGAGTAACGAGTTTTCCCTCGAGTAAATAGTAAAAACTTGTCGATTTTATCGACGAGCCGAATATTTAGATATGTTTTACACACAAAAATAAATTTGAGTATTCAATGAATGCCATAGAGAGCATATAGGGCCGAAGTCGCGTATGGTAGTGCTGAATATCGGGTATTTGTTCGCTCTCCACTCTTCCGGGAAAGACAGTGACAGAAAGAACTTACGAGAGAGTAAAACTTCATATTTTCAATCATGAAATATGGAGAGTGAATTGACGTCACTCTCCATTTTTCACTACTCTAATATTTGACACCAATCAGATTGTAAAATAATAATAGTGTTTTTGTCACACTTTCTCTTTTATACATTTAGATTGAAGAAGATTCTTGAGAGTTTGAATGAAGATTATAACTATGACTAAAGCATGATCAATTAACATTCCAATAATCAATAATTATTATTTGTTTTGCCCATGTCAACTGAGGTAATTACAGTATGTCTACGTTTGACATAATAAAATACAATTGAGATGATTCATTACTTTATACAAAAGAAACAAATACGTTGTCGTCATTGTATATATTATACATTTCCCTTTGAAGTTTCTTATCAGTGCAAACGGTGATACGATCACATATTTATTTTTATTACCATCTCAGGAAAAAGACGTCATATCTTTTTATGATATGTTTTATTTATTTTAGGCTATATTCATTTGATGATGTTAGATTCTTTAGTTATCAGAGCAAACTAAACAAGATAGGACTGACTATTACCGGGGCTTGTCGGAGTTAAAGCTTAAGAAGTTAATGGAATTTTGGTCTTGGGGAAGGATCGTAGAAAAATGGATTAATGCGACAATACATAAACGCAAGGCATTTTTAAATTAATATCAATCCCTATGGCATATTATTTGAATTAAATATCTCAAAATATATAAATTTATGACATAGACGACAAAATATTTACTTTTCTTTTCCAAAGGTATGCCCTGCTGAAAAATGGTTGGAGTGAAGAGCTCTGAGTCCAGGGGCGGAGTGGCCAGCGGGAGTACCGGTACTATTCCCGTTGGGCCCCTGGCCTCAAGAAACATAAACGGCCGATGACAGCCTCCCAATGGCATATTGGGGCCTGTATAAGGCCGGTGAGGGCATAATTGTCCCGGTGGATAAATTCTTCCCACTCCGTTCCTGTCTGAGTCCATTTACTTTTGCAACATATGCGAGTATGAAATATAAAAAATATGTTTATTAATATTACTTTATTCTTGTATCATTATTTTTTTATGACAAATAATCAGGCTTGTGAGCGTTCAGCTTTTTTTGTGTTCAGCGATCCTTTCAGCGTTAAAAAATAACGTTCCGTTCAGCGTTCCGTTCGATGTTTTTGTGTTCAGCGTTCCGTTAGCGTTCAGCGTTTAAATATTGCTTAGTCGTTTTTTTTTTTCTTAGAAAATAATTTCCAAAAAAAGTAATGCGTAGTGGGTGACGTTTTTTTTTTAGAAAAAATTTCCGAAAAAATAATGCGTAGTGATGAAGGTTTTTTTTAGAAAAGAATTTCCGAAAAAAGTAATACGTAGTGGTGACGTTTTTTTTTAGAAAATAATTTCCGAAAAAAGTGATGACGTTTTTCGGAAAAAGTCCAAGAAATGTTTGGAAAAATTGGACGCTGAACGCAAAACTCTTTTTTTTTGCGTTCAACGTTCAAAAAAAGTTGCGTTCCGTTCAGTGTTCCGTTCATTGAACGTGCGTTCAGCTGAACGCCGTTCAATTTTGCGTTCCGTTCACAAGCCTGCAAATTATTAATGGATAAAGCTTTGATATCTTCAATTTTTGTAGTAACTCTTTATTTGATGTATCTATTTAATAATATTATGTTTTAATTTCAAAATATAATTTTTCAAATAAATAAAACAACTTCTCACACTCAGGAAAATGATGAATCCCTGTTTGTTTGTCTTACTTACTTACACCTACTAAGGACCTTAATGACTCTGACTCATGGAAATGCGCTGGAGTCTTCGATATGGACGAACCTTTCTCAGGAAATGATAAGACGTGAGGAGTTGTACCCCACATCTACTAAGAACCTTAATGACTCCGACCCCTGGAAATGCACTGGAGTCTTCGATATGGACGAACCTTTCTCAGAAACGAAAAGACGCACGCCGCTTCACATGCCCTGTTAAGCAAGGACGGAATGCCTTCTGAGGGCCTAAAGATCGGACTAAGGACCCCAACCTCCGGACATGCGCTGGAGTCTTCGTCTGAATCCTTGATGGTTTGGGAATCCCTCACTTCTCGAGAAGAAATCACGAGTGAAGGAACACTCCACCGAATGCCTCCATTCCTTTTTAAGGGTGGACAAATCTCGCCAGTCCTATATTTCATCAAACGTGATTTCAATCATGTTACTAAATGTATCTCCTACATTCTCACAGACAAGAAAATCCTCATTTTATACCCAATAGAAACTCTGTTAAATTGAGTAATAACTATTCAAAAGCTTCTTATTGTCTTTTTCACGTCAAGATACATACCAACATTCTGCGAGAAAAGTTCTTAGAAAAAAAGATCCAACAGTGACTTTAAAAAAAATCGATTTATTCCTCAAAAATTACCTTTGCCGTTTTTGGAAAAATGACCCACGGATACAAATACATTTTCATGCCGAATTGGTCCAGTGGTTTGGCCGTGATGGTCATTCGGACACACATACATACATGCACACACCCTTCTTACTTTTTTAAACAGAAAAAAGATTAATTTTATTGCAAATAACATTATTAGCTTATTTTATATATATATATATATATATATATATATTTTTAGCCATCGAACCAAATACTTTTAACAAATAACGTTTTTGTATTTTTTATTCTGATGTAAGATGACAGGGATTTTCCCTATATATATATATATATATATATATATATATATATATATATATATATATTATATATATATATATATTTAGGGCTGTTCTTATTTTTCAAATGTTTGAAATGTTAGCAACATTGTGGATTTTCTGTTTCTTGGTGATAAAAGAAGACGACATACAAAGTTTGAACAAAATCGGTCAACATTACGAGGTCGTGCAACGAGGTCAAAGTTTTAAAAATTTAGTAAAAATATAGTTTTCCGCAAATTTCTTCAAAATGGTGGACGTTACAGACTTCAATAATAATTATTAATTTAAAGGAAATCTAATTTACTACCAGACGTATATTTGATGTTTTTTAATAAAACAAAGTTTTCAGTAAAAACAAAGAAAAAATGGAGTGTGTAATGATAGCATATTTCATAGCTAATTTGTATCAATTAACTTCACTCGCCTGTAGAAGATGACTTGTTCGCTTCAGAGTAAAATAGTATTTTTAAGTTTAGTAAACCTTTGAATGATAAATCCAAAAATGACCTTGGTTGCATTCTATCAATTCAGAATTCAGTACAATCTGAGCTTACATCATATGATTCAGAGCCTGTATTGACCTATAAGAAATCGATTATGAAAAAAATAATAATAATGTGTTTCTTAAATTTGCGTCAAGGTATCCTCTCAAAATTTTACTTTGTCTCTGACGCATTTATAATCCATTATATGCGTCATTTTGTACGCGAAATATGTTTTTTTTAATGTACATATAACTCTCTACTTATTAAGTTGACATGATTTAGTATACCAAAATATTAAAGCTGGTGTACCAAGCTTTCATTTGATATGTTTGGTGCTCTAAAAATCGCTATACTTTAAGAGAAATAAGCAAATACATTTTTGCACGTACTCTCCCAAAAAATTGATCCTTTGATATGAGAATATACAATTACCACTTGGTAACTGCTGTTAGTGTTACCTGGATAGAAAGAGAAAGAAAAAAAAGAAGGGAGAGAAGAAATACTCTCTCCCTTCTTTTTTTCTTTATCTTTCTATCCAGCTAACAGTAACAGCAGTTACCAAGTGGTAATTGTATATTCTCATATCAAAAGATCAATTTTTTGGGGAGAGTACGTGCAAAGATGTATTTGCTTATATCTCTTAAAGTATAGCGATTTTTAGAACACCAAACATACCAAATGAAAGCTTGGTACACCAGCTTTAATATTTTGGTATACTAAACCATGTCAATTTAATAAGTAGAGAGTTATATGTACATTAAAAAACATATACCTTGACGCAAATCTAAGAAACACATTATTATTATTTTTTTTCATAATCGATTTGTTATAGGTCAATACAGGCTCTGAATCTATGATGTAAACACAGATTGTACTGAATTCTGAATTGATAGAATGCAACCAAGGTCATTTTTGGATTTATCATTCAAAGGTTTACTAAACTTAAAAATACTATTTTACTCTGAAGCGAACAAGTCATCTTCTACAGGCGAGTGAAGTTAATTGATACAAATTAGCTATGAAATATGCTATCATTACACACTCCATTTTTGCTTTGTTTTTACTGAAAACTTTGTTTTATTAAAAACATCTAATATACGTCTGGTAGTAAATTAGATTTCCTTTAAATTAATAATTATTATTGAAGTCTGTAACGTCCACCATTTTGAAGAAATTTGCGAAAACTATATTTTTACTAAATTTTTAAAACTTTGACCTCGTTGCGCGACCTCGTAATGTTGACCGATTTTGTTCAAACTTTGTATGTCGTCTTCTTTTATCACCAAGAAACAGAAAATCCACAATGTTGCTAACATTTCAAACATCTGAAAAATAAGAACAGCCCTAATATATATATATATATATATATATATATATATATATATATATATATATATATATATATATAAATATATAATAATGTGTGATAAAAATCACACCAAGCTTAAAAACTTCATTGTTTGATGCAAGGTTCAATCCTTGCCTCAACATATTATCTATAGATATGTTACTATGTATAAATGCTGTGGCCGTAGGCCACCCACCCGCCTGCAGGGCCTAGCCACAGCCGTGGAGCGGCAATGGCTAGTAAAATAATAATAATATTCCGTTCATCTGATCGTTTGTTCATCTGTTCTTTTGTTTCCCTCAAACGAATCTTTTAGATCTTGCCGAAATTTTCTGTACATATTTTTGAGTGCTCAGGGAGGGTTTTAGTGGAGGTGGAATCTCCCGGAAAATCATTTTGAGGGATGAGGCATATTGTTGGCTCAATGGCTTTGTAAACAAGCAATAGGTATATGCGCTATTCGGCCAAAAAACTCATGATTCATGAGGCACTATTACATCCTGAGAAAAATAATGTTTGGTGAGGATTGCATGCTGGTGGTACTGTGATTGGAAATTGTTACCGCGCCAATATACTCGATTTTTTTGGCCTGAAAGATATAAATTTTGACAATATGTGGCGCAGGTTCACACACAGTTACAATCCTTTTATTGAAGAGTAGGTTTGATGAGCGTGTGCTCTCAAAAAATGAACCATTCATTTGGCTATTCACACTTCTAGACTATTTTCTTTTGGGTTATGTTAAATGACCCACATGTATAATATGTCGACGTTCTTCAAAGAACTCAGAACAAATATTCAACACGAATTTGCTTCAGTTAAGGCCAATTTATGAGGAAAAGTAAATTGGATTCAACGATTTGACTTCGTAAAATTTGGTACTCATTCAAACCTCATCGAATTTCACTCATAAATTAACTTCAGCGTATTTTAATAGCAAATAAAGAAATCCTCATATCTGTTTTCATTTTATTAGCGGTCACCTGTCACTAGTGGTCACCCAAAATTTCCCTGCAGAAGACAAAATTGTTATTAAAATTTTTGTGAATTGGGGCCGCCACCTGTCTCTTAAATCTGTCGAAAATTGTCGTTCGTTTGTCGATCACCAAAAGTTATCGTTCGTCGTTCATCGTTATTTTTAATTAAATCGTTCGTCCTTCATCGTTCGTTTCGTCAATAAAATTTACGACGTTTTTTTTAGAAACGAATTTTTTTAGCCATTCTGAAAAAGTGATGACCTTTTGTTTAGAAAGGAAATTTTTCTCGTGGAAATGAAAATTCTTGGGTTTTTGGGCGCCAAAACGAACGACGGACGATAAGGAATTTTCCTTATCGTTCGTGTTTCATCGTTCGCAAACGACAACAAATGAACGATAATCAACAAGTCTGATATATATAATATGTTTGTATATATATATATACATATATATAAATGAAGATTAATCAATCAACGACTTTTCATAGTTAACCTTGCTAAAAATGACTTGTTATATCTCTCTTCGAGGTTGAATAAACAACATGGACCGTTATGTTTCACAATCTTTAATGTTACGTAAATGAACCATGAGTTTTCATCATATAAAGTAATACTTTAATAGAATAAGACATAGATATATTAAAATATCGACCTTGCAAAAATAGAGAAAAAGGATTATTTTCATGGTGACCCCATCAACAAAGTTCATGTTTATTTTTTTGGTTAAGACTTTTTATTTATCATCATCGACAAATGGTGTAGATAAAATACACATAAGACAATACGATAATAAATAAATAAAAAATAAAACTAGGCAGTTGCATAAAAACAATACATAAATAAATATTTTAGTTAATAATTACTGCCTAGAAATAAAACAACCTTTTATAAAGGGACAAAAAGACGATTTCGAAGCTAAAAATAATGACAATAAGGCTGTTTTTGACATAAAACGTTGATATCTTCTAGCAGTTGATATTTCTATTATTCATTAAAAGAATTTTCAAACAGTTATTATTTCTGTATCTTATTAGTACAAAGTTAAAATAACACATGTATTTCTATGAATCTTAATTATTGATAAAGCTTTTGAATTTCTCTTATAATATGCAATTTGTATTGATATGATGATACACTATGCAATAAGCTATAGCTACATATCTAATAATTAGGTCAGCATATCTTTTTTTAAATAATATATCAATAATATAGTGAGTTCTAACCAGATGAGGAGAAATTCATTGTATTTAACACAACTGGTAATTCATACGATTTTTGTTTCTGAACGAAATAATCAAGGATCTGCATGCTTTAAAAAAAATCACCCTCACAAACAGATTTTTCTGTTCTTATGAGAGAACCAAACGACGAAAAGGAAAATATATAAGACATCAAATCCTTAGTGATTGAGTTGTTATATACATGAAATATTATCAAATTGTTAATGTCTTTGTTGACAATGTGGACCCAGAGAGGACATAGCAAGTCATCTCATCTTTAACTGTGAGCTAAGCTGTGACTTGTCCCTCATAAGATGCAGGATTTTTTTAGCAAGATTACACTATGTATCAGGATTTGCCCCTAGGCTGAAATTCCTAATTTGAGTCCCATTTTTTACGAAGATTTCCAAAAAATGCCACTCAAAATATCGTTCAAAAAAAGGTTTGGACTTTATGGCCTTTTTTTGAAAATCACGATTTTCATTATTTCTAATGGTTCAGGCCGAGTTATCTTCATGCAAAGTAAGAATAACCACAAATGTCAGTTGTATTTATTTTTCTACTATATCTTGCATTTTAAATCCGTTTTTATAATTTATATATCTTTCGTACTAATCGAAAAAAATTGGCTGTATATTTCAAAAAGTCGACCATATTTAGTGTTCTATTTAAGCGGCGTTATATTTTTGTTTTGAGTCTATTGACTATAGTCGATATATAATATATATAGCGTTCAGTGACGACGCTTTTTTTAGAAAATAATCTCCAGAAAATGTGATGACGTTTTTTTTTTTTTTTTTTTTCCAAAAACGTTGTCACTTTTTTTTCTTTTCTAAAAAAACATCCTCACTTTTCAACAAAAAAAAGTCCTCACTTTGTTTGGAAATTATTTTCTAAAAAAACGTCGTCACTTTTTTTCGTTTCTAAAAAAACGTCCTCACTTTTCTATAAAAAACGTCCTCACTTATTTGCAGGGCTGGGACAGGACTACTTTAATAAAGATTAAAGTAGTCCTTGGCTGAGACTACCGATTCATTATAGGTAGATCCGATGAACGGGAGGTGTATTTATTCTGCCAATACCGATAATTGTGAGTTTTATGACAACTGCTGAATACCACTAGAGGTATCAAGATTATATCAATTGGCAGCGGTTGATTTTTATCAAAATTTAATTTCTCTCAAATGATCTGCACCAAAATTCAATCCCCGAAATCGAAAAATCTCATCTACTTCGAAAGAAAGGGATCGAAGAGATTTTTCAATACCGGTGGTTGATTTTTGGGTTATTACATAAAAAATATATAAAGATATACATTATAGTATAACATTGAATCTCTAATCTATAATCGAGGAACAATTATTATTAAAATATCTTTAAAGAAACAAAATCTTAATAATAATAGGGACATAATTAGTAATGTTGAAATAAAGAAACTAACAAAGATACAATTATTTTGTTGGTCCTTTAGTAATTTTCCTTTGCTCCCTCATAATCTGTTGTAGAAATTGGAGATGTCGAGCGGAGTAAGACGGATAAAATCGTACTAGATCCCCCACATATTTGTTTTACATAATGCCAACTTTGCGTTTGTACAAATATTTTGTAATGTGGAAGAGGTTTGTATTTTTATAGAGACTAAAATAGAGTTTCTTATAGATTTGGTTCTCAATACTTTGATAAATATCATTTTGACGTCAAGTAAAATTAAAGTATGAGTAAACATGCGCGTAATGTCATATTTTATTTATGTTTTGAAATATAAACCACAAATAGTTTGCTTATTTTTTCTTTTTGTATCAAGATTTTTAAGGATTTCTTATAGTTCACAACTTTCTCTTATCATTTGATTTTTTTTTCTTCTTAAAAATACCAATATAAAAGTGATAACATTCGCTTAAAACTTTTGAAAAATATTTTGTTTTCAATGTTTGCATATTCTGAGAAACTTTCCATGAGTCCGATGAGTTTTTTAAATAGATAAATCTCAGTAGGTATACGATAAACATTGAATTCAACGCTTCTCTTTCATTTCATATAGGAAAGTCAAATGCCTCTGTTGATCGTGGCCCATGGGAAAGTTTGAATTTCTTAGTTTTTTAACTGAGGTCCATGTCACAATAACCATGAGTGAAAGGAGTGCCAACGGTTGTTGGTTATTATAGGCAATAATAACCAGTGGTTGCCGCGTGCGATAAAATGAGCGATAAACGATAATTATCGCTGAGGTCAAACCTTTTATCGTTATCGTTTATCGCAAAGATTTCTAAAATTACTGCTCATTCACTTATCGTTAGTCCCAAAAAATGAGGAAGGATAAACGATAAGTTCAAAGACAACTTTTGTAAAAATACAAAAAAAATTAAAGGAATGTTTTGAAATACTCTTTTCTAAAAAAACGTCGTCAACTTTTTTTGGAGATTCTTTCTAAAAAAAAACGCCGTCACTTTTTTTTTGGAGATTTTTTTCTAAAAAACGTCGCCAACTTTTTTAGAGATTATTTTCTAAAAAAACGTCATTACCTTTTTTGGAAATTCTTTTCTAAAAAAAACGTCATCACTTTTTCTGGAGATTCTTTGTCACTGAACGCTAACGGAACGCTGAACGCAAAAAACATTGAACGGAACGCTATTTTTTTTTAACGCTGAACGCAAAAAAAGCTGAACGCTCACAAGCCTGGATATAAGTTAAAAATAAAATATAATTGCACTTCGCAGATGTCTCACATTGAAATTGAAATATGCATTTTTGACAAAATTGAGGCGGGGTCCACGGAAAGTGCCCGAAGACCGTTAGGGGTCCATGAGCCGAATCCAGTTGGGAACCACTGATCTAAAAGGTCAGATGATGGATATCACATGAACTAACAGAAGCTCGAAACTCCACATACGAAATACTGCACGTCACGTACAAAAAGAAATCAATTCCCCCATGGAATCGTCACTCCTACTGAAAATTAGACATATTCGAGAATCCCAATCGAAAACGATCCTATGTGAAGCGGGGACAATCGGCGATATTGACGATAAGACCAAGTCACTTCGGTCACAAGTTAATGCTGTGTGCCTTCCGGGATTAGGAAGATGTCGTTCGATGGGACGTCGTGAAACCCGGTGGAACCGTCATCGGCCTTTGTTAACAAAAACAACTTTTGGACATAGCATTGATGCAAAGTCGGCCAAAATGAAACAATAGGCAATACCGTCAAAAATTGCTTCCGACAATGACGCTCCACAACAAAGTGGCCAAAGAATAGATAACCAGTCTTGGTTGGGATTCGTTTTCCCATGCTGCTCGCTCACCAGACTTGGTGCCTTCTAACTACCGTTTTTTACAAAGGTGTGAAAAAATGGCTGAATTTTTTTGCCTATTTGGTTCGATAGAATTGCATCCGACAAGATATAAATAAGCATACTAGCTTGTAAATTAGTCTATCGAACCTAGAATCTTATAAATGAGGTAGCAGACCAAAAATGACCATCCCCTCTCGGAGTATTCGAACCTGCGCCCCCAACATTGAGAGTTGAACACGCCTTAGTGCACACGGCTATCGCGCTCCCTTAAACTCAGTGGTTATAGTGGGAATCCACAAATGGCATGACAAATTAGCAAAATCGTATAATATTTTTTCAATTTTCGCAAATTGAATCAGTATTTTCATTTTAGTTATTCCTTAGGAACTCACATAGTATTTACTAATTGAAATTTGTAAAACCTACCCTATTAACAGAATAGTTTATATATGATAATAATTTTAGTTAATATTTATTATATTACATAGGAAAATAATAATTTATTTGGTGATAATATTTGTTATTTTTGTCCTCAGAAAAGGACGTTACCGGGTCCATAGGTACCTAGACCTTAATGAAAAAAGAGCAAAGATTATACAATAATTTTTTTTGATCATTTCTATAGTTTTCCTTGATACAAAAAAGTATTTGAAAATATCTTCATAGTTCAAGATAGATTCATAGAATATGAATTCCTTTCCATAAACAGTTTTGAACAAAATAAACTTATTTGTATAAGAATGCACATTGACATGGATTTATTTATGGAAATGAAGTACATGATCATTATACGTTAGCAAAAGCATTTATAATCTCAACAACAAAGGTTGTTTGTAAGGTTAATCGCTATAAGCGAGTACTAATACTAATAAGTTTATATAAATCGTTAATAAATAAATAGAGACCAAGGATAAAACTATAAAAATCTATAAATAATTTTATTTATTGAGGGACATTTTAGGGATATAAGACTTTCTTATCTAAATATATTTTTTCTACGTATTTATAAAAGAAAATAGCATATATGTTTGTAAAGGAGATTTAATCGACTCAAACAATACCTTATATGTAATACATAATTTTGTTATAAAATTATCATTTCATAAGCATAGATTTTAATTGCTAATTAAAGCGTTAACCATATAGATAATATATTGTGCCAAAGCAGGGTATTGTAGATTAATATTCTCATTGAGTACCTCCAATAAATGAAAGGTTTTGTGATTTTTTACAAATCCCATTTGTTTATCCCAGGATTAGACAAATAACACTATGTAACAAAATTGAGGTCTTTGTTTGCCCCAGGGCTGAAATTTCTAATTTGAGTCCCATTTTTTATGTAGATTCCAAAATGCCACTCAAAATATCGTCCGAAAAAAGGTTTGGACTTTATGGCCTTTTTTTGAAAATATGATTTTCATCATTTCTAATGATTCAGGTCCAGTTATATTCGTGCGAAGTAAGAATAACCACAAATGTCAGTAGTATTTATTTTTTTACTATATCTGTGCATTTCAAATCTGTTTTATAATTTATATATCTTTCGTACTAATCGAAAAAATCGGCTGTATATTTCAAAAAGTTGACCATATTTTAGTGTTCTATTTAAGCGGCGATATATTTTTTGTTTCGAGTCTATTGACTATAATTAATATATAATATATTTTTGGTATATGTCAATGCATTTCAGAACAGTTTTTATAATTTCTATATCTGGCATGAGAGTAAAGAAAAGATAAATTTAGTAGGACGAAGTATTGATCATATAAAGTAACTACTTTTAGGTGATTCATTGAGGTTGCATTGAATATCATTGTGATTTGTTACGAAGAAAAAAAAACAGGTTTGCCTTTTTATTTGCAAGTTCCTTAAATAATTTGATAACAATATTGGAATGCAATTTTCCAATCACAGTAACTCTCTAAAAAATCAAATTACTTTTGACACTTGTAAATAATTATATGTACATAAAAAGCAAACATGTTTTTTTTCTTCGTAACAAATCACAATAATATTTAATGCAACCTCAATGAATCACCTAAAAGTAGTAGCTTCATATGATCAATATTTCGTCTTACTAAATTGATCTTTTTCTTTACTTTCATGCCAGATATCGAAATTATAAAAACTGTTCTGAAATGCATGAAAGTGAGGACATTTTTTTGAAAAGAAAAAAAAGTGACGACGTTTTTTTTAGGAAATAATTTCCATAAAAGGTGAGGACTTTTTTTTAGAAAAGTGATGACGTTTTTTTAGAAAGAAATAGAGAAAAAAATGATCATTACACGTGGACCCCCAAGGGGTCCACTGGACCACTGCTGGGAACCACGGTTATAGATCCTTCCAATGACTTTAATTCATTTAAAATGTGTTTTTGGATCACATTTAATTTTCCTGCAAGTCCTTGTTGCATTTGGCAATTATATTATCAAGTAATTCAGCGTCTTTTTTTTGGTTAATTTTTTTAAAATTCTGTAATATGCAAAAATACACTAAAAATATACAGGAAATAGAGTAAAACTATCAAAGGACACATGCTTTTAAAATGCCAAAGTGGATTATAAAAGAGAAAATATTATAACAAAACTTAGTCAAAAACTATCACAAGCCTTCAATCCCTCTCTTTCATCAGATCAAGCATCTTCAGTTTTTTCACGAGTGGTTCGGTACACCTCGTTGAAGTTTTTGCATGACCAGAGTTTTGTCACAGAAAAATGGAGTTAATACTCAACAAGAAGATTGGTATCCCTCAAAAAGGATATAAAAAAAACAGAAAAATTCCGAAGTGTCACGTAATATTCATGCATCCATTGAATCTGTGAAAAATAGGAAAACATTTGGGGCGGTGATTGGGATAGATTTTTAAAAAGCATTCGACTCTATTTTACATAGTCAAATTCTTAGGGCTGTTAAAAAACTTCTCCCTCGCCATTTTTTAATCCAGTTCGTGCGCTTCTTTATAATGGATCCTCGACAATCACATTGGGTGGTTTGGAAAGCATGTCTATATTGCTTGAAAGAAGTTGTAGACGGGGCTGCTCTTCAGCCCCCCTCTTATTCATCGCTGATGTGGAAGAACTCGTGATTCAACTGTCACATAAATACAGTGGACTCGGTGTTCAATTTCCCCGGATACCGACATCTGATTGACCTCTACACAGACGACATTACATTGACAGTAGAAGCAAATTCGGAAGCGCAGCTAAAAAAGAGAATCGAAATACTTTTGTCTTCTTTCGAAAAATTCAAGAAGAGGTCGGGTTTGGAACTAAATCGATCCAAGACTTTTATTCTGCCGATAGGGGAATGGGCTTACAAAGAAGGGCATTGCGTAGGTCATTGTGCATTCAAAAATAAAGTATATATACTTGATATTCAATGGGGACCGGAGGGGCCACATAGAAGTAACTGGGACATTAGTCCTCAACAATTAATAGTCGGGTAGCTTTGTGGAGGAGTTTGGGCCTCCAAAAAAGAATAGACTTGTACAATCTCCACATCGTTCCGCTAGTTCTATATAAGCCATAGCGTCTCCGGAGATAGCGGAAAGAGCTATGGCTGAAGAAGAAGTTTGACTGGCAAAGCTTTTTCATAAAAACTACCTTCCCTCTTTTAGGAGACCTAAGACGTTAATTGGGGGAGGACTGGCTCTTCTATCTCGAATAATTCCCAAAATATATATCAAGGTATTTATGAATATTCTTGAAACCCCAGACAAGGAATGGAGGAGGACTGTAACGTACAATAGTCTATGTATGAGGTTAATGTTCGGAACTGATCTCACAAACGACTCCAACCAACGTATTTCCTCAATTTGGGCGGCAGCTCAGAGAATCATCTGGAAGTGTGAGCCCAAATATCTCAGTGATTCAACAGTGGACATCATTCGAAAAAATCACTCAAGACCACATTTCTTCAAAAAATTGGGAGATTCGGCAGTTTTAGAGGAAAAGCTTTGTCCAACAATGTTCTATCCGTCCACTCTGCTCTCTTTCTATACCCCTTTGATGACGGAAGTTTAAATTCCCTTTAAGAAGGGCCGCTATAAATCACTTAATGCTCCGGCCATGGCACCTTAAAATGGTATTTTCTAATTCTAACGATGAAATTAAGGGACTGACTGATTTATTTGTCTGTTTATTTAAACTTCCTGAAACATGGAGGCAAAGAATAAACCAGTACCTAGTTGAAATCCATCACGGGAGAACATTCACCAGCCAACTTCAAATTTCTACCAATTGCATTATCTTTTCGGAGCATTGCAAGGATTGCGGTAGATTATACAGTGACACCTTACATGCCTTCGTGGATTGCCAGGCTGTCTCTATGTTGAAGAAATTCGTTTCTTTAAACGTCAGAGGTCTGGATAGTTGTGTGCAGGGATACATAAAGGCATTGTGCTTTTTGGACTTCAAAAAAGAAAAGGACGTCGTTCCAATAATTCCAAGGCTATAGATTACACCTTGTTGACCAAACGGGAGTGCGTGAAGCCACAGACCTAAGAGCAATTTTGGTATCAGCTGCAGCCAGATATGCTGCATTTTCTCTCAAAATTCCGTCTGTTCGCAACGATACGTGGACCATTGCATCAGAGGAGATCAAGTATTTTCCCATCAAGTTCACTATCTCATTTAAGAATTTACGTCGCATTCTTAAAACTTCAAAATGATTTTTTATAATTGATTATCGTTTTTAAAGTATAATCTGTGCATTTTTATAGTTATTTTTATTATTCGATTATTTTCAATCATTGTTAAATTGTTGTTGTTCTTCCCCGAAGTAATAATTTTAGACTACAATGTCTATTTATGTTTTTTTTTGACGTAATTACTTTGGATTTTTTTAGAACTGAAATATAAAAAAAACTATTTAGTCGGCGTCTTCAAGTTTTTTTAGGGGATCTTTCACGATCCTCCTTTGTACGTCCAATATATAACTCTAAACTGTGCTTCGAGAGAGTGTGACTTATGAAATGTTGCATACTTATTTTCGTTGCAAGATGTCACAATAACCAAATATATTCGCAACTTGCGCCATCTATGGGACAAAGATAATTCATTGGTATATACCTAATATAAATTCTATGACATTTGCTCCTCATCAATATGTCTATTATTCTCTTTAAAAAATCGTTTGTCTTTCAAGGAAATTATTCATACTCCATAATTTAACCCTCAAACGAAACGAAACTTTCCAAAAAGTTTAAAATAATATGTTGCCTAAAAACAAATGTACAGTAAAGAAATTAATTTTGACTTAAAAGTAAAGTAGAGGTAATCTATTTATAAAAATTAAAAATTATAATTAAAAGGGGTGCGATAACTGGAAGCGTCAGGCGTGTCCAATTCTCAATGTTGAGTCGCAGGTTCGAATCCCGGACGAGGATGGTGAATTTTGGTCAATCCCATTGATAAGATCCTAGATTCGATAGACTAATTTAAAGCTTTAATACTGATTTATCCAGGTAAAAAAATTAAATAATAATAATATTAATTTTTATATTATATACTAAATCTATGGCAAATTATTGATGTAAAATATAATACTTTTTTAAGTCCAATGATTTATCAAACCAAAACATAAAGATATATATCGGATTCGTGGCAACGACGGAAAAAAAATTCACAGGCTCAAGTGAAAATTTAGGGGGATCTAATGTTTATTCAAGACTGTCTAACTCAAGTAAAGGCTTGGTATAATTGTATTGAAAGCCGCATTGTGAAATTTCTTAACAACGAAGATTACAAATGAACGAATATATATATATATATATATATTAGGGTTGTTCTTATTTTTCAAATGTTTGAAATGTTCGCAACATTGTGGATTTTCTGTTTCTTGGTGAAAAAAGAAGACACATACAAGTTTGACACAAGATCGGTCAACATTACGAGGTCGCGCAACGAGGTCAAAAGTTTTAAATTTTTGGTAAAAATTATAGTTTTCCGTAAATTTTTTTCAAAATGGTGGACGTTACAGACTAATATTAGTATTAATCACATATCAAACATTGATATGTTTGGTGTTCTAAAATCGCTATACTTTAAGAGATAAAGCAAATACGTACCGCTCCCCCAAAAATTGATCTTTTGATATGAGAATATACGATTACCATTTGGTAACGCTGTGTGTTACCTGGATAGGAAGAAAAAGAAGGGATAGAAGTGAGGCAAAATACTCTCTCCCTTCTTTTTTCTTGCTATCCAGGTAACACTAACAGCCGATACAAATGGTAATCGTATATTCTCATATCAAAAGATCAATTTTTGGGGGAGAGTACGTATTTGCTTATATCTCTTAAAGTATAGCGATTTTTAGAACACCAAACATATCAAATGAAAGCTTGGTTAACCAGCTTTATATTTTGGTATACTAAATCATGTCCAATTTAATAAGTAGAGAGTATATGCACATTAAAAAAAGCCTATCTCGCGTACAAAATGCCGCATATAATGGATTATGTATGCGTCAGAGGACAAAGTAAAAATTGAGAGGATACCTTGACGCAAATCTAAGAAACAAATTATTATTTATTTTTTTCATAATCGATTTCTTATAGGTCAATACGGCTCTGAATCATATGATGTAAACCTAAGATTGTACTGCATTCTGAATTGATAGAATGCAACCAAGGTAATTTTTGTATTTATCATCTAAGTTTACTAAACTTAAAAGTTAATATTTTACTCTGAAGCGAACAAGTCATCTTCTACAGGCGAGTGAAGTTAATTGATACAAAAAAGCTATGAAATAAGCTAACAATATCACTCCCTTTCTTGCTGTTTTTTTACTGAAAACTTTGTTTTATTAAAAAAACATCAAACATACGTCTGGTAGTAATTAGATTTCCTTTAAATTAATCATTATTATTGAAGTCTGTAACGTCCACCATTTTGAAGAAAGAAATTTGCGGTGAAAAACTATATTTTTACAAAAAAATTTAAAACTTTGAATTCGTTGCGCGACACTCGTAATGTTGACCGATCTTGTTCAAACTTTGTATGTCGTCTTCTTTTATCACAAGAAACAGAAATCCACAATGATAAATTTCAACATTGGAAAAATAAGAACAACCCTAATATATAGATAATATTCGAAATTATATATATTTATATATATTTACTATATATATATATTAATAGATTTATAAAATATGTAATTTATATATATATATATATTTATATATATATATATATTAGATTATCGTTCAGCTAATCCGGAACATTTCAACTGCTCAAATCAATAAAGGGGAAACCTAACAAGTTTTACTGGCCATTATTATACATATGGGGTATTACTTACAATATATTCAATATATCGTCCTCAGCAGCAATGACGGACCTCAATACGGCTCTTGAAGGCTTTGCAGGCGGTGGTGACATCTTGGCTGGAAGGTGTAGGCCTACCTTTTGATGGAGGCCTTGGGGGAGGCTAAATTGGCATGGAAAGTGACGCAAGCATGCCTTTCCAAATCCCATTACATGTAGTAGTCCATGAGATTTAGGTCAGGGGAGTTGGAGGGCCATGTCTGGGGGTCCCAGAAAGCAGGGACGTTATCTTGGAGCTACTCCTGGGTCTTCTTGGCCTTGTGGGCGGGGGCGGAGTCCTGCTGGAAGAGGTACCTCCCGTTGTAGACGTCCTCAGCGGCCTTTTCGTCCATCCAAGGCTTAACAACCTTCTTTAGGGACGCCCAGGTACACGTCGGTGTTGATCTTCTCACCAGCCTTGAAGAAGTGGACGAGGACGTCTCCAGCAGTGCTGACAACACCTAGGACCATCACAGAGGCGGTGTTTTTTATCTTGAACGTCTTGGTGGACTCCTTCTTGGTCTTGGCCAGCCACCTGTTGTTCTGGCGGCTGCTGAAGCGGTGCACCGTGAAGATCTTCTCGTCGGAGAATAATTTCAGAGCTGGAGAGGTAGCCGATTTCAATTAATTCAATACTTTTTGCACCTCCCAATTTTATCTCCTTCATCTCCCAGTCAACAAATGGGCCGATATGATGTTGAGTCCTAGACGGGCCTGGAGGCGGTGGCCGTGCTTTTTGGTTAGACCACCTATCCTATTTTTATTCTGGCCTTAAACTTGCTGGTGCTCTATGGTTGTTTTTGATGCAGTTGAAATTGTCCGGATTTTCTTAACGAATATATATTATATATATATATAATATATATATATATTATATATATAGATATATATATATAATATATATTCTATATAGCTATATATATATATAATGAGGTTATTAAAACCCACCGGCCAACGATAGTCAGCTCTCTTGGAAATAAGGACATATTTTGTATTTCAATTATCTTTGGTTCATTTCTTCCTTTATTTCCTTAGTCTCGGCTTTTACCGGGGGAAAAAGACATTCCAAAAAAAGTTATGGTCACAGTCCTTGAATACTCAAATTTTCTTTTCATATTTATTGCTCAAGCTTTATCTGCGGAATCATGCTCCTAAGAAGGTTCCTGGGCATGAGAATTTTTCTTTGAGAAGAGAGAGAGTGAGTTAGAAGAAGCTTCACTAGATTTAATGAAGCCCCTTTTAGTCTCATGCTATGAGAAGAAGACAAAATAGAAGGAAATCTGAGTCAAAATAGCCTAGAAAGATAAAAAAGTAAATAGAAAATATGCTTGATGATGAAAACGATACCCTAGAAAAAGACAAATAGGATTGTGGATAATACAGCCTTGATGGAGGGTCGTGGGATTATTTAAGAGAGAGAGAGAGATCCTTCTTGTATGATGACTTTTTATAAACTTAATCTTTTGACAATTTATCATTTTAATAATTATTTTCAAAGGTAACTTTGATAAATAGTATAATATCGTAATTAACTCCAAAATCATAAACCTGTAGGATGATTTCAAATAAATGTATAGATCTAATTAAAGTGAGGATAATTTTTTTAAAAATATTCGCAACAGCTTTTGTTTTTTTGCTTATTGGGATGGATTAAATGCATCTTGAATGGATATGAATAAGTAATAAGGTATTAAAATCTGTTGGTCGAGTCTAAATCGACTCTTTTCAATGAGATTGTCCCAACCCTGGCCATCTCTCCTAGCAGGAGGATTCGAATATGCGTCTCAACGTTGAGAGTCCAGCACGCCACCACTTAGCTATCACACTCCCTTTTGTCGCATGTAGTTCAGATTCGCCACATAGAAAGATGAGTAATTTAATATTTAATATCATTATAAGACTTAGAAAAAAATATTTTAGTAATCATTTAAAAAACGTATTATTTTGTCTATATGGTTCGATAGAATTGCATTATCACACAGGATATAATAAGCATTATAGCATTAAAATAAGTCACTCGAACCTAGGATCTATCAATGAGGTAGCAGACCAAAAATGACCATCCTCTCTCGGGAGTATTCGAACTTGCGCCCCCAACATTGAGAGTACAACACGCCTTAACGCACACGGCTATCGCACACCACAAATAATAATTTTTCCTATTATTCGAGTACGTTTTGTGTGTATTTTTCTTTTTAAGTTGATGATATTTTTTCTTCTTTATATCATAAATGTTGATACATTTTATATATATATGTGAACATAAATTATATCCTGTTCTCAAAGCGTAAAAAATGAAAGCAAAAATAAGAGGATCCGCTAACTTCGCAAATGATCAAACTCCAGGATTAAAAAACAATATTGTATTAAGTAGATGTAGGAAAAAATATGAATCAGATTAAAAATATATTCTGAAGTTTTTTTTACTTCTTCAACAGCATATGAAATTATGTTTTTTAGTTTCATTTGATGACATTTAGGGAAAAAAATGATTTATATGATGACGTGTTTTTTTTCTTAATTTAACAAATTTATTATACATATATTATTTATATTCAATAATTTCCCTTAATTTATTTTCTATTTTTTTTGGTTTTTAAGCGTTGACAAATGACATAAGATAGTCCTTTGATTTCTTTTAGTACACTTGCTACTTATCCTTGATCCATTTTCTCGGGATAACAATATGGAGGGTGTCAGGCCAATAAACAAAAATTCTTTTCGCCGAAGGATGAGTGGTATAAAGGGAATAAGTATATTTCTATTTATATTCGATTTATTGGAGAGTTTCAGACAAAATACACCTCCGTTAATGTTTTTTTATAGAATACCATATTTATAGTTATCATTCATACATATAAATAACTGAGTCCAGAAGAAAATACCGAGGAGAAAACTGCCTAAGAAGCTAATACCCAAGAATAAATAGCTTAGGAAGAAATACTCATGATAAAAAGATAAAATGATGGCTCAAGGAAAAAAATGCTCAAATACTTGCATAGGCAAGATTTAGCATACAGCTAAGTATTGATCAAATACTTTTTTGGCCCTGGGGCATTCATATATGCATTAGATTTATCTCGACATCTTACATTTAAAATAATAATAAAAATGTCTAACTCTAACAAAGACATAAAACTCTAACAAAAGACCCACATTAATCAGGTATAAATATGGTAAAATAGATATAAAAATATAAGTATACAAATAACAGAATAAAATAAAACGGTGGGGTTGCATTAAAAATTCAAATATAAAAATTACAATCTGTTAATGGTTTGTAAAGGGCAATGAATATATAAAAATTATAAAGTTTCTAATGGGCTGAATATATTTTTATAAAATTTTTAAAAACTAATTTATTTTCTTGAAACCTTTTCGGACCAAATTTTTTCTTAATATTCGTCTTTTTTGTCGACATTATCAAATTTAGAAGATGTTCCCTCGTAACCTGAAATATTTTTAAGTTACTTGAGGCATAAATATAATATAATTTCTGTTTATATTTCGAATTTTTCAAAGTACATAGATAAATCACTGAAATAAATATTCACATTTATTTCATTATTTGTAGAATTAAAAAATATATATATAATTGCTTGTAATTTGTATTATTCAAACTCCAAAATAAATATCGGTATCAAATAAGTAGTGAGAGGAAAAAGTACTTTGGACGATCATTTGACTATTGTATTTAAAAATCTTACTTCCAGTTTACGGAGTTGGAATGAAGAGTTTAGATGGGCGGACAGTGCTTATACAACGCCATTCGGTTCACTATTCCTCAAAGTCACTTGCCAAAGAGTATTTTTAATGGCAATAATATTTGTTCAACTTATTTAAAACCTTTTGCATCTTTATTACATCTTTCTGATGCCATATATATATATATCTATATATATATATATATATATAATATATATATATATATATATATATATATATATATATATATATACTAGCGAATATTACCCGGCGCTGCCTGTGATTTTCCAACTTGACAATAGTCTGGATGGAAAAAAAAATCACACCAATAATTTTAGTGATGTCATTGCGTGTGATTTTACATATTAAAATAAATTCTATGAAAAGTCGTCATAGGGTCTTCATTGCCATTTTTTCCGTTTAGTATTCCTTAAGGCTGGGTATTTAAACATCACAAAAAGAAGAAATCACACGAATAAAATCAGTGATGTCATCGCATGTGACATTTCATATTAAATCAGTTCCTTCAACAGTTTCATTGGGTCTTCATTGTCATTTTTCTGTTTTGTCTTCCATACGGCTGGGTATTTAAACATCGCACAAAGAAGAAATCACACTAATAATTTCAGTGAAATCATCGCATGTGACTTTTCATATTAAAATCAGTTCTTTAAAAATTGGGTATTGGGTATTAATTGCCATTTTTTCCATTTTTATACCTTACGGCTGAGTATTTAATTATCGTAAAAATAAAAAAATGACACGAATAATATCAGTGATGTCATTGCATGTGACTTTTCATTTTAAAATCATTTTTCTTAAAAAGTTATCATTGGGTTTTCATTGCCATTTTTTCCGTTTTGTATTCCTTAAGGCTGGGTATTTCAACATCGTAAAAAGAAGATGAATAATTTTAGTGATGTCATCACATGTGATTTTTCATATTCAAATCAGTTCCTTAAAAAGTTGTCCTTGGGTCTTCATTGTCATTTTTTTCCGTTTTTTTTTGTTCCTTAAGGCTGGGAATTTAAACATCGTAAAAAAGAAGTTATTTTTAAGTCGTTTTATAGAGTGCCTATGTTATTTTCTTATGAGAAGTAGTTCCTTAAAAAGTCGTCATTGCATCGTCATTGCCATTTTTTCCGTTTTGTATTCCTTAAGGCTGGGTATTGACATCCCTCTCCATCTCTTGGCATTATTGAAATTTGATTAGCACGATGTTGCAATATAAAAAAGTGTTGTTATTTTCCACAAAACTTAAATTTGGAGACAGGGACAGAAAGAAAAATATTTTTAAGTAATCATATAGAAAACGAATTTTCCGGGAAACACTCAATAAAACAAAAACACGTCTTAGTACCTCAGTCTTATCCACAGAAAATTTGGGCAAAATATAACTCGTAAATTTTAAAA
The DNA here is from genome assembly GCA_013387185.1 of Caligus rogercresseyi. Lineage (NCBI taxonomy): Eukaryota > Metazoa > Arthropoda > Copepoda > Siphonostomatoida > Caligidae > Caligus > Caligus rogercresseyi. Next base: position 16,956,218 of record CP045895.1, on the reverse strand, counting down.
AATCAACAAAAAACGTTTTGGCGAATAAAATAAGCATGTCGATAACGAATTTTCCGGGAGTTGACAACCCCACTAAAACACTCCCTGAGCTCTCAAAACTATTCACTGAAAATTTTGTCAAGATCTAATGACCCGTTCGGGAGATACAGGGAAACGAACGAACAAACGAACGAACAAACGAACGAACAAACGAACGGAATTCTTTTTTATAAGTATACTAGCGAAATGAAACCCGGCGCTGCCCGGGATTTTCCAACTTGACAATAGTCTGGATGAAAAAAAAATCACACCAATAATTTTAGTGATGCCATCGCGTGTGATTTTTCATATTAAAATAAATTATTTAAAATATCGTCATAGGGTCTTCATTATCATTTTGTCCATTTTGTATTCCTTAAGGCTGGGTATTTCAACATCGTAAAAAGAAGAAATCATGTGACATTTCATATTAAAATAAGTTCCTTCAACAGTGGGCATTGGGTCTTCCTTGCCATTTTTTCCGTTTTGTATTCCTTAAGGCTGGGTATTTAAACATCGTAAAATGAAGAAATCACACGAATAATTTCAGTGATGTCATCGCTTTTCTTTTCATATCAAAATCAGTTCCTTCAACAGTTGTCATTGGGTCTTCCTTGCCATTTTTTCGTTTTGTATTCCTTACGGTTGGGTATTTAAATATCACACAAAGAAGGAATCACACGAATAATTTCAGTGAAATCATCGCATGTGACTTTCATATTCAAACCAGTTCCTTAAAAAGTTATCATAGCTCTTCATTGCCATTTTTTCCGTTTTTTATTCCTTAAGGCTGGGTATTTAAACATCGTAAAAAGAAGATGAATAATTTTAGTGATGTCATCACATGTGATTTTTCATATTCAAATCAGTACCTTAAAAAGTTGTCCTTGGGTCTTGATTGCCATTTTTTCTGTTTTTTTTGTTCCTTAAGGCTGGGAATTTAAACATCGTAAAAAGAAGTTATTTTTAAGTTTTTTCTTGGAGTGCCTATGTAATTTTCTTATGAGAAGTAGTTACTTAAAAAGTCGTCATTGCCATTTTTCCGTTTTGTATTCCTTAAGACTGGGTATTGACATCCCTCTCCATCTCTAGGCATTATTGAAATTTGATTAGCATGATGTTGCAATTTAAAAAAGTGTTGTTATTTTCCACAAAACTTAAATTTGGACAGAAAGAAACATATTTTTAAGTAATCATGTAGAAAACGAATTTTCCAGGAAACACTCAATAAAACAAAAACACGTCTTAGTACCTCAGTCTTATCCACAGAAAATTTGGGCAAGATCTAACTTGCAAATTTTAAAAAATCGGCAAAAAAACGTTTTGGCGAATAAAATAAGCATGTCGATGACGAATTTTCCGGGAGTTGACAACCCCACTAAAACACTCCCTGAGCTCTCAAAACTATTCACTGAAAATTTGGTCAAGATCTAATGACCCGTTCGGGAGATACAGGGAAACGAACGAACGAACGAACAAACGAACGGGATTCTTTTTTTATTAGTATAGATATATAGATATATATATATATATATATATATATATATATATATATATATATATATATATATATATATATATATATATATCAGGAAACGACTGGGTACCCGGCCCGGGTCCCGGCTGTTTTTGAGCCTCCCGGTTTGGTGTCCTGGTGTTTTTAGACACCGGGCCGGGACTTAAATATTTTCTTTCGTTTGTCATTCATAAAGTGACGACCTTTTTTAGAAAGGAATTTTCGACATATTATTTTCTAAAAAAAACGTCATCACTTTTTTTGAGATTTTTTTTTTGAAAAGTCTTTCCTAAAAAAACGTCGTCATTATTTTTTTTGGAAATTTTTTTCTAAAAACGACGTTGTCACTTCAGAATGTCGAAGGATCAAAATATATTAGGACGTTAGGTTGTTCCATAAATAATGAGGTAGGTTAGCTATTCGAAAAGTTCACACGCTATCTCAAAAATTTCAACGGGAGCGTTCTTATCGCATATTTTAGAATGGTAACAGACTGTATGTCTGCCACTCAGGTTAGTATATAAGGTGAGTAATCGTGTCATTCTATCCTTCATTCTACTCGCCGCTGAAAACGGAGACACCCGACTTTCGCTCCTACTTCTTGATCAGGATCAAGCTCGTCAGGACAGTCAACGAGATCCATGGGGACCTGCTCTCTACCTTCCCTGACTCCTTCCCTGGCCTCTCCACCCTCCAGAGATGGCACACTAAGTTCGATAAGGGTGTTTTTGCCCTGGAGAAGAAGACCCGTCCTGGACGTCCCCGGAGACGAGGACAGATGAGAATGTGGCCCGTGTGAAGCGCCTGGTCGAGGATAACCCCCTGATGACCACTCTACAAGTTTTCTCAGCCTGAAAAAGGACAAAAAGTTGCTGCAGAGGTGTCCCTACCATCTACAACTGTTTTCAGGCTTCTGACGGAGGATCTAGGGCTCCGAAACCTCTTCAGCGTTCTCAAACCCCTCACCAGCTCTCTAAAGCAAACAAGACGCAGCGAGTGAAGTGCTGTCAGGACCTCGTGAAGCTGTTCCAGGACCATGGGGAGGACTTTCTGGGGTCTCATCTGTTAGTCCAGAACAAGTCCTGGTTCTACTGGGATTCGGCGGAGCGGAGGCAAGTCTGGGCGGAGCCCACGGGGGCCTGGCTCTCGACCCCCCGTGTGAAACAGACAGCGAGGAAGACGATGATTCTGATGGGGTTCACCTGCAAACCGAGGTGGGTATCGATCACTGCACTAACTGCCGGGACCACAGCCGACCGGAACACCATGATAGAGTACCTGAAGACGACTGGGAAGCGCTTTCTCAGCCTGAAAAAGGACAAAATCCGGCTGAAAGATTGTCTCCTCATGTGGGTCAATCCATGTCCCCACACTGCCACCGATACCAGGGAGTTCCTGACCCGGAGGGACGTGGAACCGGTGAAACAGTCACCCTACTCACCCGACCTGAACCTGTGTGACAGGTTACTGTTCCGGAAGTTGAAGCACCTGCTCCGGGAGGACGAATTTGGGGGCCACGAGGAGGTTACACTCGCTGTTCAGCGGGCGATGACGAGGGTCAATGAAGATGAGCTCTACCACCAACTCAGTAAGCTCCGGGGACACTGCCACGACATCATTGCAGTCGGAGGGGATTATATGTACTGATTGATAAGTTTTTTTTTGTTGATCTGATGAAAATTTTGAGCTTTAATTGGTCGATCTCATTATTTATGGAACAACTTAATATTTTTAGTTTATTTGGTTTGGCCCGGCTTGAAAAATTTAAGTCCCGCCCGGCCTGGGTCTCGGCGAAAAAAAGGGGTCCCAGTCGTTCCTGATATATATATATATATATATATTAGGGTTGTTCTTATTTTTCAAATGTTTGAAATGTTAGCAACTTTGTGGATTTTCTGTTTCTTGGTGATAAAAGAAGACGACATACAAAGTTTGAACAAAATCGGTCAACATTACGAGGTCGCGCAACGAGGTCAAAGTTTTAAAAATTTAGTAAAAATTTAGTTTTCCGCAAATTTCTTCAAAATGGTGGACGTTACAGACTTCAATAATATTATTAATTTAAAGGAAATCTAATTTACTACCAGACGTATGTTTGATGTTTTTTAATAAAACAAAGTTTTCAGTAAAAACAAAGCAAGAAAGGGAGTGTGTATTGTTAGCTTATTTCATGGCCTTTTTGTATCAATTAACTTCACTCGCCTGTAGAAGATGACTTGTTCGCTTCAGAGTAAAATAGTACTTTTAAGTTTAGTAAAACTTTAGATGATAAATCCAAAAATGACCTTGGTTGCATTATATCAATTCAGAATTCAGTACAATCTGAGTTTACATCATATGATTCAGAGCCTGTATTGACCTATAAGAAATCGATTATGAAAAAAATAAATCATAATGTGTTTCTTAGATGTGCGTCAAGGTATCCTCTCAAAATTTTACTTTGTCTCTGACGCATTTATAATCCATTATATGCGTCATTTTGTACGCGAGATAGGCTTTTTTGAATGTACATATAACTCTCTACTTATAAAATTGACATGATTTAGTATACCAAAATATTAAAGCTGGTTAACCAAGCTTTCATTTGATATATTTTGTGTTCTAAAAATCGCTATACTTTAAGAGATATAAGCAAATACGTACTCTCCCCCAAAAATTGATCTTTTGATATGAGAATATACGATTACCATTTGGTAACGGCAGTTAGTGTAACCTGGATAGGAAGAAAAAAAGAAGGGAGAGAAGTGAGGCAAAATACTCCCTCCCTTCTCTTTCTCTTTCTATCCAGGTAACACTAACATTCTTACCAGATGGTAATCGTATATTCTCATATCAAAAGATCCATTTTTGGGGAGAGTACGTATTTGCTTATATCTCTTAAAGTATAGCGATTTTCAGAACACCAAACATATCAAATGAAAGCTTGGTTAACCAGCTTTAATATTTTGGGATATTAAATCATGTCAATTTAATAAGTAGATAGTTATATGTACATTAAAAAAGCCTATCTCGCGTACAAAATGACGCATATAATGGATTATAAATGCGTCAGAGACAAAGTAAAATTTTGAGAGGATACCTTGACGCACATCTAAGAAACACATTATGATTTATTTTTTTCATAATCGATTTCTTATAGGTCAATACAGGCTCTGAATCATATGATGTAAACTCAGATTGTACTGAATTCTGAATTGATATAATGCAACCAAGGTCATTTTTGGATTTATCATCTAAAGTTTTACTAAACTTAAAAGTACTATTTTACTCTGAAGCGAACAAGTCATCTTCTACAGGCGAGTGAAGTTAATTGATACAAAAAAGCCATGAAATAAGCTAACAATACACTCCCTTTCTTGCTTTGTTTTTACTGAAAACTTTGTTTTATTAAAAAACATCAAACGTACGTCTGGTAGTAAATTAGATTTCCTTTAAATTAATAATTATTATTGAAGTCTGTAACGTCCACCATTTTGAAGAAATTTACGGAAAACTAAATTTTTACTAAATTTTTAAACTTTGACCTCGTTGCGCGACCTCGTAATGTTGACCGATTTTGTTCAAACTTTGTATGTCGTCTTCTTTTATCACCAAGAAACAGAAAATCCACAAAGTTGCTAACATTTCAAACATTTAAAAAATAAGAACAACCCTAATATATATATATATATATATATATATATAAATATATTGCTGACAATTCGGAACTCCACACTTTTTCTGTCTCCTTAAAAAACATAGACCCTTTTTGTTGCAAAAAAATATTTTCACTCCATAAAACAAAGCTCTGTTTGCAAATCGTTGCACTTATTAAATATGAAAGGAAACATAAAGTTAGTTTAAAGAAGGGGTGAATAAGTCAAGGATGAGTAAAGACTAAAATTTCTATTTGTAATACTACGTTATTAAATGTTTTTCCTTTCGTCTACTTGGTTCTATGGAAATGCATTGTACGGATATAAATATATTTTTTAACACTTGAGAGTGCCTCTTAAACAAAGGCTCCATTTATTTTTACGAATCTCCTATTATTTCAGCAGAGTGAAATGTAAAAGTGTCTGAGACTCAGTCTTATTCATCACAAAGGCAGATAGTGTATTTATATTATTATTTGTTTTTCAAAAAAAAAAAAATATATATATATACATATATATTCATAAAAACAATATACTAATGTATAAAATAAGTATTCACATTATTTTTTTTAAATCATAGCGTCATGGTTGGATAAAAGTTTAAAATTAATTATTAGTATTAATCATCGTTGGTCAAGTATAAAATCATATAAAATTTAAAAATAAAAGACTTTACAAATTAAAAGACGTTAGAAAATAAAATAACTTCCCTTTAAAAAAATAATCCTAATATTAATTTTTGATGGATAATAATCGATTGAGTAAGCCACAAGTATCAAAGATGACCCATCAATGGTGGAAAATGCCATGTAGCTTGCGAACATTCCATGCAGGATCCTTCTGATTTAGAATTCTTTCTGATTTACCTCTCAGTGGTAAATTTGTTCTTTCTTTGTTGCTTCAATAAATTAATATTCATAGTTAATTTTGAATTTATCTTTTCGAAGGACTCATAAACGACATTGTTTGAGGCTTACATACTAAGTGTTTTCAAGAATACAATATCTACCCTGTGTTGATGTTTTCATCTCAACAGCTACGAGGGAAATACATAATATCAACTGCCTTTTTACATAGAGATATAAAGACATAGAGGGCTTATTGGATTCTTCAGAGAAATACATCATTGTATTGAAGGGAATAAGCTCTCTATATCTTTATATCTCTATGCCTTTTTATGATTTTGCTCCTCGGTTTTCACTACGCAGCCATTTAAATTCGAGAAGAAATAGAGCCTGAGTATTATCCTTACCATTACTCCATCGATACCATAGAGATATAAAGATATAGAGAGCTTATTCCCTTCAATAGCTGAGAAACATTGTCGTTCAGTTGTCGCCTGTGCCCAATATAAACAAAGTAATTTGTACTACGTCATCGTAAGCTGATCATGGAAAGATTTTTTTAGATTGGGCACAAAAACGTATTCCTCTGAAGAATCCAATAAACCCTCTATGTCGTATTATCTCTATGATCGATACCCCCACTCGAAAAAAGAAATATTAATCAAGGAATTAACATTTTTAAACTTTATCAACAAGTTTATATCTTCACATCCAACATAAATTAAAAAACACCAAAATGAATATAAAAATATGGATAATTGAAGCATGTTTTTGACAAACAAAAATATTACTCCATCTGAACTTTACTCCTGATTTAGACTACTTCAAATCGCTTTTTACGTACAATGGAAGTCTATAATCAAACTTATGAAATAAAAAGATTTGGTGTCCTCAATGGTTATAAGGTGCCTGCTTTAAAAAAAATACAATAATATTGTGTATTCTATTCGGTGAAGTTTGTAATTTTGTACTGAAGGCATTTGTTCCAGTCCAATTTGAGCGTAATTTTGCTGTTTTGTAAAATTTTGATTTTTCATGAGTGTTGTCACAAACAAAAAAAAATATTATCTGTAAAATGATATACTTCATTTTAAGAATATTAAAAAACCATGTAGTTCTTATTTAACATATTACATCGGAGTTATTAACAGCTTATTGTGCCAATATAATTGTCAATATGGTTTATTTGAGGTTGAATGACAAATTTTTATGATTATAATTCTTTGAAAATGCAAAAATGAGAATACACATCAAATAAATATCTTTTGGTCGTGACCATCTATATATTAAGACTTAGTTAGGTCCTTTAGGTGAACATCATCATAATTATTATATCCAGCCTTCCATCAATTTTAAATAGAGCATGACGAAGACACTATAATTATCAACCCTTTCAAATATTAACCAATTACTAATACATGCAAATTACTCGAAGGTGACTTCTTTGCGTGCATTCAATGTCTAGTCCACCGACCTATATTATACTCCACAGAGATGAAAAAATTGCTCCATTTGAATCATTCTTAATGACGCACAATCAATCAAAAATAGCTGCCCCAATGGATTAATTGGATTGCCAATCTATGTTAGGTTTCTAAGTAAGGAGTCGGTAAGAGTGGCCTCAAGATCACTCAGGATATTAGATTCATTGATCCTTAATGTTCAGATCTTTATTACTTTTTAATATACTTTTAATATGGGTCTTCTTCTACTTATTGCCGTTTCAATAATTATCTCTTATGTCAAATATAAATTAATTTATATAAATTTTAAGGTGATACGTTTCTATATTTATTTTCAGATATTAGGCAGCAAGTAAAACGGCTTTGCAGAATTACAAATGTGCAATTACGCTATGCCATGAAATAAGAGATGCTAACAAAGTCACCTCCATCAATATTATATTTTATGAGTAGCGAAGTTGTACATTTTCCTTTAAAAAAGTACAATACTAATTTTCTCACAACGACCTCACTCACGGTATATTGAATTTTTATCCCTTTTTCTATTCCTTAATACTTGACATATGACCTTTGATTGGTCAAGGGAGTACAAAACTCCTTCATTCTGTTTGTTGTTTCTTCGACTTGAATCATATATATTTTGTCATGAATGTTCAAATGATGACTTTCATTCGGCTTTTTTAAAAGTAATTTATACCATTCTTGCAAACTCCTTAATAAATAGCTTTTTTTCAGTTGGTAACATACTTTTGTCTTTCATTTCCCCTGTCCTACAGTTAGAGTGATGTAATGTATTTATCCTCAGAACTGATAACAAAAGAATATCATTGTGATATTGTGATCAGAGCCCTATAAGAAGAGTTATGACAATAGATTGGAGCGTCACCTGATAAAAGAGCATTTGGGCTCAAACAACGCATGGAATGAAAAAATAATGATTAGTTCCTATCATAGAGATATAAAGATATAGAGAGCTGATTCCCCAATTGCAGAGAAACAGCGTTCTGTTGTTTCTGTGTGTTCAAAATAAACAAAGTAATTTGTACTACGTCATCGTAAGCTGATCATAGAGATATAATCTATCTCTATGATCAGCTTACGATGACGTAGTACAAATTACTTTGTTTATTATGAACACACAGAAACAACAGAACGCTATTTCTCTGCTATTGAAGGGAATCAGCTCTCTATATCTTATATCCCTATGGTTCCTATGTTACTGTTAGGATAAAGCGTAACAGGACTAGCACCCCCCAGACAATCACCCCCCGGACTAGCACCCCCGTGCCAATCACCCCCGGGCATTTACCCCCCGTTAGTAATATTTCTTATCTCTTATAGTCCACTTATTAAGTTAACTATGTTTTCCAGCTATTAACAAAGGTGACGTCACTGGTTAACCACTTTCTTGATCTCCTTTTCCGCTGCTTGCGAAGACCAATGGGGACATGGATATCTTTAAAAAAGCCACAGGAACACTTTTTTGGGTGTGAAGAAATGAATATAATAGATTGAGAATAAAATATATATGTCAACTTATTTGAGTCGATGAGTTTTTGATCATAGTCTTCGATTTAGGACAAGTGGTTCCTTGATGAAATCTTAGAAAATAGCATAGGACCTATATGAGATAAATAAGATATCTTGAGTTGATAGGTTACAAACTGTATGATTGTCTAGTTGTACATAAGTAGCCCAGACACGAAATTTGCAAATTTATGCACATTTAATTAATACATATTCCAATTCTAAAGGACTGGGACTGCGTACTAACCAGTGACGTCATCTTTGTTAATAACTAAAAAACATAGTTAGCTTCATAAGTGGACTTTATGAGATAAGAAATATTACTAACGGGGGGTAAATGCCCGGGGGGTGATTGGCACGGGGGGTGCTAGTCCAGGGGGTGATTGTCGGGGGGTGCTAGTCCGGGGGGTGATTGTCTGGGGGGTGATTGCCCTAGAACCAGGATAAAGATATCAGAATCCATAAGATGTGTCTATAAAACCTTTCATTTATTGGGGGATTTTTCCATGGGAAATAAAAAGAGAGGCTCCTGAGCGAGTTGTAGAATCCACAGCACTACAATCAGGCATTGTTGTGATTTTAATAGATCTTTAACGTTTATATTTTTTGTATAATTCGAATAAATTATCTCACAAGACTGATTATTTACAACTCCCTCTATAAATTATGAATGTTTTGAGCCTGACTTGAGTCAGCTGTTGAGAGTCAGCTGCTACACAGACAGTTCTTACGACGTAACTCTACTTATAAGGCTCTGATTGTGATGAGCTGTTTTATTTGATTGGTATTAAAATACAACAACAGAGGAACTAAAATTAGATTTAGAGCCATTCGAAAAGATAAGTAAGTTTCTTAAGGATGCATTTCTTATCTCCGAATTAATGTCATACCTCAATGAATAAGGGATGCTTGATTCAATAATACCAACTCGTTTTATTATTACTTTAAATCTTTTTCTTTTAACCAATAGTGTTCTAGACAAAGGTTTAGATTCCTTACTTAACGTCAATAGGGACTCTGTTTAAAAGTCAAGTGTGAAGACAACGTCTCCTAGAAAAAAGACAGAGACCATTGACGGATGCATTGGTAGAGGGAAAATCCTGCTATGAATGCAATCGTATGCAAGTCTTAGGGATATCTCTAACTTAAAAATCAATACTCATAATGATGGATGTTAAGGTGACTTACATTTTTAATGTATTTAAAAGGTCTTTATTTAAATGTTTACAAAACATAAAATACAATCAATAAGTACAAAAATAGCTAAAATTGCGTAAAAATACATAAGTATACATTAAAGTTTTAAATTACTCAACATAATATAACCTCAAAAGACAACAATTAAAAGTGGTTATGAAAACGCTAATGATATTGGTTTTCTTCAAGAGGGTTAAGTGTCAGTTTGAAGTTGAAGGAATAGTTCCACGAATCCGGCTTTATTTCAGGCACCCTCAATCCAAGTGTGGACAATATCGAGGTCCGCAGATATTAGAATACGGCTCAAATCTTGTCATGTCATCGATTCCTTCTTCGAGAGTTTGGATTCAATGAGAGCCTTTGCACTTCATAATGCTTAGCTGATTGTTGGCAATGGGAGGGAAACTCAATAATATTAAAATTTCACTCCGCCTCAACGTTCATTAAAGAACCTTCATCTCTTAATTAATAAATATTGTCTTCAGAGAACATTTTTAATTTATACATACCTATGTAGGATGCTAAATATATTTATGGTGTTATACTGATAATGTGATAAAATGTTTATTAAGAATGGTTTAATTGTATTGTATTTAAAAATATTCACAAGCATGCTTTTAACTTATAGGGTTCAATGGAGACATACAATGTTGTATCTATTGGTCACAAAACGTGACCAGGAACTCTATTTCTGGTTATCATAATGGTTTTTGGTATGGCGTCTCTCTTACTCCTGATATATATATATATATATATATATATATATATATATATATATATATAGATATATATATATATAAGCGTTTATATTATGAACTTATACTCCTGTTTCTATTGTATATTAGTTTCCTTTGCTAGTTTTATAAACATTAACTACGCAAACATATGCATTTGGGCAAGGTGCATTTTATTGAATCCCATGAGCTTTGGGTAATCCCATCAGCTTAGAGAAGGGAGCTTAAATATATATATTTTTCCCAAAGAAACAAAGAACCAATAGAGATCCCTAATGTGATTCTCTATTTTTCCTTCATTAACTTTCCAATGACTACAAGGAACAGTGAAGTGATTTTGTCAAATAAAATATTTTCACTTTTTTTCATACTCCAATGACTAAGAGCGGTGAGACTCTTGACAAAAAAATCCTACATGGTGTTACAAATATCAAGTAATCATATGCTTTAAGTCAGCACATGAAGGCAAGAAGGAAGAAAGGAAGGGCGTGAAAATTGCAGGGACCCCTTAGGCAGTTTTTTAAAGGGAATGGATCCCTCACTCTTGATTGATCCATGTACGTGGCCATAAGATAGTGTTAGTATATAACCCGTTAAAAATATGACCAACCAATCATGGCTCTCCTTTAATTTCCTACGAGAAAATATGAAGAGGGAGGGTTGGATCCAATCACGATTCCTTTTCGCCACAAGGTTAGAGGCCTTACATAGATAATAATCATTATTACCATTATTATATTTCGTCACGTTTGAGTCAAGTGAAATATTGCTTTTTCATCTTAGGAGGCATGATTTCAAGAAGCGGTTACTTGCAAGGTGACTTATCAAGTTTAACTTATATCATTCTGTTGAGTTATGTACTTTCTAATAATGACAATGATAGTTATAGAGGTCTTATATCTTATTTCTCGTGAATTGTATGACCCAAGAGAATATTCGTATCAAAACATACTCAATATATTATGACGACAAATATTAAGTAGATTATTATTTGGTCAACCCTCAATTTTTCCAATATTAAATTATATACTAACACTTTATCAAAAATATGAATTATCCCTACATATCTATATAGAAATACATAGATGCAATCAATGTGAGAATACAATATTCAATGGTGACGTCACTGATAACTCCTCCTTCAACAGCTGACGTCACTGGATCTCGATGTGCTCCTCTTTCTTCTTTATTAATATCAAGGATGTCTCTAGTATAGGGATGACTGACTTCAAAATGAGCACATCAGAGTGTGGCCTAGAGTATTTCAGCCTTTATACTCAGATTCTTGTTTTATCTTATGAACAAAGTGAAATAAGTCAGCATAATAATTATTTTCATTGCCGAAAGTATATACATATTTAATAAAAATACTAAAATGAGGGAAGCTTAGGTAGGACAATAACTAAGAATTCAAAAAAATTGGTTACTTTTTTAATGGTTATAAATTATATTTCATTCATATAACATTTTTGTAAATAGAAAAGTGGTAGGGGACAAATGGTCAATATATAAAGTATAAAACACGAAAAATGCTTTAAAAAAAGAAAACTTGGATTCAATTTGTTCATAAAATATATAGATGCTTATTAATAATTGATTCGGTCGAGGAGGGAGATGTATCTTTCCACCAATTCGTCCAGTCCTATAGGGAGAGGGTTCCCCTTGACCCGCGAGGCGTACAGAACGCCTTGAACCTTGGAAATTATGAACTCTATTTGAAAAGCGTTCTCATAATTGGGGGACGTTGATATTAGCCAGTCAGGGGGTTCAAGGTGTTCACCGTATGTCCTTTGTATTTTTTCCTCTACTGACTTAACAACAGGGATAATGATCGTGCAGAAATAGAAAAAGTGGAACGAGGTCGAAAAAAAAAATTGATTACTTCAAAATTTATGAATTAGTTGATTGAAGCTTCTCAATTTTTCGTGCCTTGGTATCACTTCTGGCAATGGACGCTCTCTTTCGGCTCTCTCGTCTTATGAAGTCGTTTAGTTGATCGGCCAAGTTCTTGCCTATCACATTGAAGAGGATTTGTGAAATTCTGCCAATAATGCTTGAACATTTATGACCTTGTTCACACTCGGTTTCAACCATAACTTTGACTGTTTTTTGGAGCTCTCACGCATTTTTTTCATTACAAAAGTTGGTGACAAAAGAAGCTCTTGGATTCGATTTTCTGATTAGGATATTCTTTTCTTCCTTCACATTGGTGATATAATCAAACAGGGAATGAGCGTAGAGACATGTTAAGAACATCATATCTGTTGGAGTTGGCAATCCTCTGCTCATGATGTCGATGAATTTGCCCAACTCAACTTGTTCCTTTTCCATTTCTGCCACAGATCGAATATGACTGTGAAGTGGAGAGTCACTACAAGACAAAAATGATCTACAAGATGAACACTTTAGTTTCTTCTTTAGAGAAAAAGCAATATATTCAGCAAAAATATAGATAGCATAGCTTTCGCCAGTAGTGGCAATCGTCTCTAGATCTGAAGGCTGCCAGTCGATCAGGATAATTTCAGTTTTTTAAATGTCTATGCCAGCCAACACCTCCTTGATCTCCAAAATTGTCATGCAGTTGAATTTCACGAGAGACTTTATTCTGATCTTCTTTTCTGCTTCCAGGATTTGCCTGACACTGATATAGTAGTTGTCTCCATTCAGTTGTCTGTACAAACCAAATCTTTTTTCTATATTGTCCGACTGGAACATCGCAAGCAATACGTGAAAAATTTCTCGCTCGCTCCGGCAAGCAAGTACTCGGCTAGGTCTACTGCAGCCATGCATGTGTTTTTGGTTGCTAAAAAAGTTTCAGATGTCAAGCCCCTATCACCACTCTCTTCCCATACAGTGGAAAAGTGAACAAACTCCTTGAGGAAGGACAGACCAAACTGGTTTTCTTTGGTGATTGGTTGTCTGAAATCGACCTTTTTCTCAGTCCCACAGTTGGTGTTTTGACCTTCAGGATGTTCCACATAGTCCTTACAAACTCAGCAAAATGAGCTGTATCCATGAAATCTGGCTTCTCGTCCGAGTAAAACTTGAGAGCTCCAATAGTCGATTCATGGAAAATTGTGTCAGCTAATTTCACATTTGTCTTCTCTATTGTTGTTGGATTAAGGGCCTTGAGACAGAGCTTATGTGCTTGCTTCACTTTAAATTTTGACTCTTTGTGATAAATTTCTCTAATATATGCATAATTTGGACGCAATGATGATCTGAAACTGAGGCGATCCAAGGGGATTTTGAAGTAGTCTCGTCTCAGAAAACAGTTGTAAATATTTTTGAAGTTTTGCACAGGATCGAAGAGGAGGTGCACTTTCTTTGCACCGTCATGTGGATGAGGTATAGGTAGAGGCATAGAATACTAGACACATGGAAAGGAAAAAAGAATTTTACGCGCACATGATGCGGGCATTTATTCTTCCCTTATAGAACGTATATATATGTTAAATATTAAAATAAATTGATTTTTTTAATGCTTTGATGTAAATATGTAAATGAAATAAATGAGTCGGGAACCAATATGAATAATAGTTTATTAATACATTAGTACATACATATAAAAAAGACACCAAAAAAGAGTTCAATAAATAATTAAGCTTTTGAAAGGAGCTTAGCAATCTTTCTTTCCTCAAGATTCAATTTGTTGGCTGCTCTTTTGCGACTTTGATCATGAATCTCGTCGTTTAATTGAGCAACCAAATTTTTACTGCAGACATTGAAAATTATTTGACTTATTTTTTTAAGATGACCAGCCCATTTATGCCCTTTTTCACTTTGGCTGTTGAGCATGGTCTTGATGACCACCTCCTTGCTGCCAAACATTTTTTCAACGAATGTTCCGTTAAAAATGGCCCTTGGATTTGAAGATGTTAAGAGACACACTTTCTCGTCGTCGTGAGTTGATATAGTAAGGGAGCGAAAAGGCATGAACACAGGTAAGAAATGTCATATCCGATGGAGTGGATAATCCTCCTCTGCTTATGATTTTGGTGAACCTCCCAAGCTCAACTTTTTCTTTGTCCGATTCCGCCTCAGTGGGATACTAAGCTCTTTTCCAGAAGGGTGACGGTGATACATTTGGAAGGATAGATCTTCATCGACTTCCAAACTTAAAGAAATGTCCATTCCGTTCTCTGTTGAAACCATCTTCACAAGTGACACCTTTGGAAGTTGAATTAGAGTGAATCCCGAAGGCAAAGTGTCTGATGTCAACTTAGATAAAGTTCCTGGGCAGTCTTGACGGTTTCCTTCATGGAGAGTTCTTTACGGAGAGCCTCTTGTCTCTCATTGAGGATGACACTTCTCTTGCTAGTGGTAACTGCTAGCGTTGGCCTCGGGAGTTGCCTTTTCGAGGAGAGATAAGTGGGGAGATTAGGCCATTTTGAGGGAATGACACCATCCTTCAAACGTCAAGAAATTAACAAAAGTTATATTAATAAAAAATATAAAAACAAGCCAAAATAAGCCAAAATAAGTCCATACCTTTTTTGAAGGGTTCTCCATATATTTCGAGTAGGATCCTCAGAAGCTGTTACGAAGTCCGAATGAAGGAAAGGGAGACTACATATTCTTGAACTCGATGTTGGTGTCTAATTAGATGTATCCCTAGGAATTGCTTTGATCCACTCCGAAAGGATGGAGTCCTTCTTGGGGAACGTGTGAAAAATCACCGAAGGATCTTTTGGGGTGCTCTTGTATGCCTTATTGCATCCAGGGGCCTAACACATGTTCGCCATGATTGTCTATTGAAGCAAGATCAAGCACGTATACACGCTGTGATGACTAAGCAATACTAAAAATGATGCCCGCATGTTGTTGAAAATTAGGCGTGTGTTTTTTTATCTTCCTTTCCTGGTACGTCTAGTATTCTATGGTAGAGGCAATGAATGCTAAAACAACAAGGAAAAGAAGGCTCGCGAGAAAAATACGATGAGAGATCTAAAAAGGAAAAAGGAGAATACGCGTACATTCTTCCCTTTCCTTATTTATTTCATAACAAATTATGATTTTGAGAACGAAATATATATTTTTTGCTATTTACAAATTTTATGGACATATATTAAATAAACATATACATTTAAGACATTCTGCAAAATTATAATAACATACATTTAATTTATTCTCCTTTAAGTTTTTTCAATCTCTTAGAATTATATGTCATACTTTGACTGCTTGTTTTTCTTTTGTTTTTGTGAATTTGATCATTGATTTCAGAAACATAATCCCTATTTTGACTTAGAGCCTTGAAGCGAGCCTTTAGATAAGTTATTGTAGAGTCAGCCAATCCAGTTTCTAAATTCAAAGATGAAGAAAGTTCCGTAAGGCGACGTATTGTAGGTAATGTGAGAACTTCTTTACGTAGATCTCTATAAAGACTCGTTGAGAAACCTTTCCAGGACATAGATAAGGCGTACAAGGCAGGACTGTATCTCCGTTGTTGTGGACATTTAAACAACAAGGATAATTGTTCAATCAAAAAGTTTAATTTCTTATCTTTTGCTTCGTCCAAATGGGGCAAGATATTTGTCAAATGATTTAAAGCTGTGTTTAATTTATTTTCCAAGCTAAATAGTTGATTGGTGGAAGAGTTTTATGTCAATGAATTTAAGAAGGCGAAAATATTAAGAAGAGTGTCACATTTTGTAATATGATTGTTCTTGGTGATATGTTCGAGATGATTAAAAGATAGATCTCTATCTTTCACCCTGAAAAATACAACATAGCAGGGAATAAAGTCATCGTAGTTGTATGAATCAGTATTAATAAGAAAATACTGAGGAATAGTCAAGTTTTGATATGTGAAAAACAATATATAAATAAAGAAGGTTAAAGAGTGAAGTTTGGCTTAACATATATGGATTGTCATTTCTTCATTAATCTTTAGACTGAAGTCTATTGACAGTCCTCCATGACTAAAGTTCATCTTGAAGAACACCAGCTCTTTCTCTTTTTTATCATAATGTTCTTGAACGCTGCTCGGAAGGCAAGTCCTATCCATTTTAATTTGAAGCTCTTCGAGTGTTAAAAATGAGTTGGCCTCTTCAAAAGCCTTAATCTTTTTTAAATTCGCTCGTTTTCATTAAGGAGTCGTGAGGAGGAGGTTGAGGTCGAGTAACGCTTTGGAGGAGGCTTTTTTTAATAGTAGTGAGGAAGATTTGGAAAATTGGAAGGGACGGCATCTTTTTTAATATCTTAAAAACAAGACAAAGAGTTTTTCAGATCTGTCTGAACGTGATGGATTAGAGTCAGTAGACTCTGTCTTATAATCGGAGGGCATGAAATGTACGTCACACAACGCAGAATGTCTTGAAGGTATCCAATTTTTTCGCGGAACAGCCTTTGTCCAGAGTTGGCCTAGGGACTCATCCTTGGGGAACATATGAAACCGTCTCTTTTTCCCCTCATTGCCCTTTGGTTTGTAGCCACTCTTGCAACCCGGAGCAACACAAACCTTCCCCATTGTCGTCTAGTTTGAAGATAAATAGGTAGTTCTAAAACGATTCCTCTACACACTTCCACTACTTCATTCACGCGGCAAATAAATAAATTAGTCGATCCCACTTTGTATTTGTGTTTTGAAAGGTTGCACGACTTTACCATTCCTGATTGTTTTAGTATTCATTGGTAGAGGTCTTGAGCTCACCATCACAAAGGAGCCAGTCAGTGAAGAAATTCCTACTGGCTGGGTGGTTGTGAATAGATACTGCAACGACAATAAAACCAACTTGATAGAGTTTTCATGATTGGAGTCTACTGGCTTAATAGAAACTCAGACTTCATTTTTGAATGAGGGATGAGTGCGACAACATCCATATACTTGCCTCCAGCCGATTTCAATCCTAAAAGCCTCAATCGACATGCGGGGCCCGAGGGCTTTGAGGAACTTATTTTCTTTACGATAAAATCCTCCATAAATAACGAAAAAGGTGTTCTGTGTGTGTTTGGGTCTAGTGGAATACCCTGTCTTAAATATCAATATTAACATGCATTTTTTATTTTATGAATAAGCATCCATTGGGTGACGTCGCATACATTCACAGTTCATTAATCTTCATCAAAAATGCCTGTCGAAAATTTATTTTCACGAAAGTAATATGTAACTAGGATATTACATATTACTTATTACTTGAAAGTAATATATAATATGTCTGTTCTCTCTAGTTAGTGCGCAGTAATATAACAAAGG
Source organism: Caligus rogercresseyi (assembly GCA_013387185.1). Taxonomy (NCBI): domain Eukaryota; kingdom Metazoa; phylum Arthropoda; class Copepoda; order Siphonostomatoida; family Caligidae; genus Caligus; species Caligus rogercresseyi. Next base: position 16,938,088 of record CP045895.1, on the reverse strand, counting down.
AATATATTACTCGCACGCGCGTTAGGGAACAACACTGCTAAAGAGCAATGGATCAATGAATGACTTAATCCAAACAACAAACGCTTTGCATTTTGTACTTTTAATATCTACCAAAAAACGAGTTGAAAACACAGGTCACACTTTGATACAGGCGTGCGCTCATTTTTTTTTTTGAAGAGTGCAGTCCAGATAGCTTAAGAACGTCCATGATCAATATATAGAATAACATTTCATGTGCTCAAGATGGACTCATGGTTCTAAATAATCAATTAATATCAGGCTTGTGAACGGTTTACTGTAATTTCATCGCGAGTAAATTTGTCGCGGAGCTTTTTATAGCCGTTTTTTTTGTCGCGGGTAAATACATCGCTTGCTCTTTTATAGTCAGTCAATTTTGTAGTTCTTCTTTTTGTCACGGGTAAATTTGTCACCAAGCTTTTTTGTAGTGAAGTATTTTTGTCGTTCTTCTTTTTTTCGTAGGTAATTTTGTCGCCAAGCTTTTTTGTGGTGAAGCATTTTCCGCGCTGTTTATTTTTTACTTTGTGGACCTATTCATGGGGACTCTGTCTGGGGTCCCATCGGGTTTGAATCTACCGCTGACATTTTTAGGGAGAAAAGACACGCGGTTTAAGGGTTGTGCACACCTTAGCCTCGAGTGTTCCGCCGCGAGTTGAAATCTACGCAGGTCAATGGTGGATTTCAACGTTATAGAACCCCCGGCTGAGACTGGTGTACCCCCCCCCCCCCCCCCCGAGATTAGATTATACAAAACTCCTGGGCTAAATGCATTTTCCTCCTTCAAAGGGTCAGTCGTGTATTTCTACATAGTCTTCTCGGATGAGGCATGCATATCTTGCAAGATGTAGGTCTGAAAACCACTTAACTCGAGTTTGTTTTACATTTAAGAGGAGTCGGCGGTGGACTCCAACCCTTAGACCCTCAGATAAAGCAGAGGGTACACGCGAAATTAGTGTCTGAAAAACTCTTGAGTTGTTTTTTACGACCCAGAAGGGTCTGCAGTAGATTCCGAACCCATGGGGCACCCGACTAAGCCCGGCGCAATCCTTTAAATTAGGGTATATTTTTTTAGGCCGGGTGGTTTCCTCTTAAGAAGGGTCGGTGGTCGATTTCAACCCCATGGGACATCCGGTTAAAGTTGGCGCATTCCGTTAGATTATGTCTACAAAAGTCTTAGGCCGGGTGTTTCCCCCCTTAATAAGAGTCGGCGGTCGAATTCAATCCCATAGGACTCGCGGCGGAACACCCGAGGCTAAGGTGTGCACAACCCTTAAGCCGCGTGTCTTTTCTCCCTAAAAATGTCAGCAGTAGATTCAAACCCCATGGGACCCCAGACAGAGTCCCCATGAATAGGTCCACAAAGTAAAAAATAAACAGCGCGGAAAATGCTTCACCACAAAAAAGCTTGGCGACAAAATTACCTACGAAAAAAGAAGAACGACAAAAATACTTCACTACAAAAAAGCTTGGTGACAAATTTACCCGTGACAAAAAGAAGAACTACAAAATTGACTGACTATAAAAGAGCAAGCGATGTATTACCCGCGACAAAAAAACGGCTATAAAAAGCTCCGCGACAAATTTACTCGCGATGAAATTACTGGACACCTTGTGAACGGAACGCTGAACGGAACGCAACTTTTTTTTTAACGCTGAACGTTGAACGCAAAAAAAAGAGTTTTGCGTTCAGCGTTCAATTTTTCCAAACATTTCAATTTAGTTTTGATTAAGTATTTTTTTTCTGGGATATTAACAAGGGAATGAAATATTATGAGAAGAAATTATAAACTACTCTCCCAAGAACTCTCTAAAGAATAGTAAAGCACTTTTTTATTTTACCCCAAGTGACAAAAATTAACACACAATTGAATGACCTTTTTATTAATTCTTTCTTATTACAAAATAAACAACTTATTTAGTATTTAGGTATGTAACAACTGTTGAAACAAGTTGAGATTAAGTCTGAGATTTAAGAGATTTATCTGGGCTGTGGACTCGGAATCATAGATTTGCTCATTTTGATAGACTCGGATTCGTGGACTCGATAACTTAAATATTAGGACTCGGATAGGAGGGCTCGAGAGTCAAAATCTTAGGAATGGGATACGAGGACTGGGAACAGTATTAATTTCGTCAGTTTTTTTCATTTCGTCATGGAGCACAAACGACAGTCTACGAGCAAACAAAAATATATTTACAAGGTTGGTCCCTATACGCTTCCTAGTAACTAATTAGTATAGTTTGGTAAACATTTTTTACTCGCATGTCACAATTGCATATGGATGTTTGATGACTATAGATGATAATTTATTATGTTGGCTTCTCCTGGATATAGCAAGAAACTTTTTAAGGCACCATGATGGTCGCGAATGTCTCAACAAAAGTACTTTGAGGAATGTAAGATCAATTCTTTACACATTCCCATAGGCCAGGAGTCGGCAACCCGCGGCTCTTTAGAGCTGCCTTAGTGAACTAATCATTAATCAAACATAATTTGGAACTAAGGAATTTTGAAGTATTATGTAGTATAAATCATGACTCCTTTTGATAGCAGTAGCAGGGGGATCCATGACGAATCATAGGCATATAATCTTGAAGTTCAAATTATATTTAGCTGTCGATTATAAAACATAGAGACATCTTTCTTGCATCTCTCTGGCATCTCTTTGATTATAGTATCAAATTAATCAGAAATCTCTCCCTTTTTTCTATTATGAAAAAACTGTTGGTGAAGATAAAAATATTTAGTTCTTTCTTTTGCTGTCTCTTCCCAACAATGGGGAGCTATGAATTACCTAAAGAATATTAGACCTTTAGTTCAATATTCCTTGTAAATATTCGAATATTCAGCGCTGTCAAGCTTTGCTTCGGCACTCTATATTCTTTTTGAGTTTGTCACCATAGAGATATAAAGATATAGAGAGCGTATTCCCTTCAATAGCAGATAAACATCGTTCAGCTGAATTTTGTGTCCAATATACACAAAGTACTTTTTACTACGTCATCGCGAGCTGATCATAGAGATAGATTCTATCTCTATGATCAGCTTACGATGACGTAGTACAAATTACTTTGTTTATATTGGACACAAAAATACAGATGAAGGGAATAAGCTCTATATATCTTTTTATGGGTGTCCAGAAGAAATGGACCAGGAAAATATGGAAAAGGAAGAAATGGACCAGGAATGAATGAACCAAGAAGGAATGGACCAAGGTAGAAAAGGAAAATGATGACTCATGGAAGAAATGGGCCAAATACGTAGGTAGGCAAGTTTTTGAGTGGAATATGTCTAAGTATTGTACAGATACTATTTTTCATATAAATTGAGTAGATAATGACTAGAGAGCGGAAAAAAAATGTGATGATTTTGGCCAAAAAATGTTTTTTTTAATTTTACCCAAATGAGCAAAAAATGTTTAAAAACCGCTTTGGTGTCACCTGGAATCTAGTTGATCCTTTCCTCAGCATCTTCATAGATTCTGAGTCCATCTTCAAGTGTAATTCCAGCGGTCTTCAGGCTGGTAATTGAATCTGGCAGAAACGATAAATGACTTGCAATAAATGTTAAGTCAACTAGAATGCTTTTCATTTTAAAAATCCACCGACTACGGATATACATTTGGCATCGTCAGGGTCAAACTTATCCACGACTGCTTTGACTTGCTCGAAATTCTGACCAAACCAAACAGCTCCCCAGATCCAAGTTCCCTATTTGGTCATAATTGGATCAGGGGAGCTTTAGGCCAGGGCAACATTTTCTGAATTTTGCTCGTCGAGATGGGGCTTTGAGGAATACTTTTTGCCTTAGAAATGAGACTATTTACGTCCGCAAAAGGGTATTTGACCTTATCCGCCACACGATGAAGCAAATAACAAACAGATGGCACATGCATTAGAGACGGATAAAAGACCCTAAGGTCTCGTCAATTCTTCCTCATATACTTAGCTGCATCAGTCACGAGAATTTTTGCCAAGCTTGCCTCAAACTGAAGATCAATCATTCTGGGAGTATCATTGACGATCCTAGCCATAGTGTTAATCAGAAGTGGGGACGATTGAACATTTCACCACAAATGGAACATGGAAGGAGTTATCATCTAAACGCCCCAATTAGGACATTAACTACTTAGCGCCCAACTACATCAATGCTACCATCAATCTACAAAGGCTGACCGTACGGCTCAGATTGCATCTTTTCCATGATTTCGAGAAATATTCAGGCAAATATTGTCTTCCTCAGGGACGTATTGATATAACCATATTATTTTCCGAAAAAAAACTTCTTGAGGATCGGATTGCTCAGCTTTTTCCAAGGAATGTTACTAGACAAAAAGGTCTTGCACAATTCCTTAGATAGAATTTGTGATTTTGACTTCTTACGTAGCCGATTCATGTCCTCTAGCTGGGCTTGGATCCTTATCCTCTTGAGCTCGCAGTTTTTCACGTGTCTCGCTCTGGTAAAATGCTGGACAAACTGAGACTTTTGGCCTTTTCACAAACCTTACAGAAAACAGTTTGGGAGTCTATAATTTTGAAGGGATAATCAGTCTCCTCATTCATATCCTTGAGTCAGTTTAGACGGGTAGACAATGAAGCTGTCATATTTCTTTATTAAGTGAGTTCATCAAATATTTTTTAATGACAATGAACAAGATGTTAAATATATATTAGCTTAAAAAAATGAGTTAAATTTTTTGAATCAATAAAGGGTCATTGGAATGTGGATTTGTCGAGGCCTTCCATAAAACAAAAATGCATATAACTATGTAATGGAGAATAGAAAAAGGTGCCATAAATTTAGGTGTTTTCGTCCAAAAATCAACAAATTAAGGGAATGAAGGAAAAAATTATAAGAATGATGCAAGAGGTGATGAAAATAAGTTAACCAATTTTTCTAAAAAGAGAAAAAGTGTTAATTTCAGAGATATTATGAAAAAAAATATGTTTTTTCTTAAATTTTGGGAAAAAGGTTTTTATTCGTTAAAAAATGAAAATATGTAAAAAAATATTTTTTATGTGATTCACATTTTTTTCCGCTCTCTAATAATGACATAGAATGATTTTATTTTGCAATTTTAGATAAATACTCTCTTCTTTATGTCAATTGTATGTAGTTCAAAATCCCCCAAATTATGGTATTTGGTCTATTTCTTCCATGAGTCATCACTTTCCTTTTCTACCTTGGTCCATTCCTTCTTGGTCCATTCTTTCCTGGTCCAATTCTTCCTAGTCCATATTTTCCTCGGCCAATTCTTCCTAATATCCTTTTTATCTCAATGTTTTTCACATAAGGACAGGCACTTGTGATGACGTCATCACTTTATCATAATCCTGTAAATCTGACTGATGACGTCAATGCTCCATCTAAACAACACTTACCTGCCTAGGGATCAAGCCATCCATAGAATTAAATAAGTATTTAACGAGTCTTCTATGTACGAAAAATAAGTTTATTTTAAATATATATATATATGTATTCTGAATTATAAAATCATTTCTAGCATTTAAAAAAGTTATAAACAAACGGAGGTTAAATTTAAGAGATTTTTAGAAACTAAGGAGCGGGCAGTCGATATCCCTGGATTCACATTGGTTATTATTTTGAAGGATGGTTCTCGCAGAGGGCAGATGGCTATAGAAGGATCTCCACATGGGTTCATCACTAAATGATCGAGGAGCATCCGGGGACTTGCTGAAGTCCTTGAAGGCCCCGCGGCTCTTGATAGACTCCTGAACCCCACGAATTATGGGCCCCGTCTTGCAAATAAACATTTGAGCGCAGTTTGTGGCAGAGCCAGTTCGCTCATACAGGAGTTGGATTATATTCTCGGGTAGCTTTTCGTCCTCAATGAACTCTACCCAGTCCAAAGCATGCTTCTCCGAGTTCTCAAAGAGCTGCATAACAGCTGCAAAATATCCCTCCTAGTAGATGTAAATGTAAAATATATCATTAAAAAATTGTCACGAAGAAATAGTCGAATTATAAATAAAATCAAATAATTTACTTCAGAAAAATGTTAGCAAGAGTTATTTTTTACATTATCACAATACCTACGATGAACAATATTTCATATTGATTAATTGCATTTGAAGTGGATGATATATTGATACTCGGTATTAGATGTTATTGTTCGCATTAAATGATTTATTTTGAATCCTGGAGATCGTAAACAATCCTTACAATATGATTAAATAGTCATAACATTCATTCCCGGTCACTTTAAAAAAACATGTATTTCTATAGTTCTTAACTGTTTTCCTGATAATATGAATGTTGTTTTAACAACACCGACATTTATATTAAGTGGATGGTAAACAAAGAAGAAAATTTTGCTGGACTTGAAGAGTTCTTTGATGATGTGGATCAACTTAAAACGGCTGCCACACCAAATGAAACAATTTAGTTTAAGGAATAGAGAAAATAAAGTCCTTTAATCAATTCCAGCAATCCTAAGTTATAATTCATATATAATATTATACTTTTTTCATTACAACTACGTCACTGGGTATTATACCAATTGTCATTCCTCATTTTTTATACTCCGTAAGATTAGGCATTTAGACCTTAAATGTTCAATGGATAACAATAATTCATTCGGTTACGTTCTACTTTCATACACCTCCTCCATGTTTAAGGGACTCACGGTAAATTATTGATGTTTTTCAGACCGAAAGGAAGGAAAAAAAAAGAAAGAATTTCCATGCATGAAATCTCCTTTTTTCGACTCCGAAACTGTTCGGAAATCTCTGTGTCCCTTTGTATTCTTCTATTTCTCTAACTATCCTTCTTTCTTTTCCCCTCTCCCCTTTCAAAAAATACAAGCAAGAGGTGTACGAAAGTAGAACATACCCTGTATGTATATATTATATATATATATATATATATATATATATACATAAGATGGCTACTACTTGTTTTATTTTGTCACTCCTTTCTTTCTCTATTCCTTAAGACTTGGTATTAAGACCCTAAACGCTCAAAAATTCCGTCCTTCTCTTCGTTTTTTAGTGACCTTAAGAATACTAATTATATAAATCCACATAAAATGGCTTCCATCAGTTTATTTTTGCAATGTATTTTTATTGCATCCTGTTATATATGGGTCAGTGTGTATTTGTTAAACTTTTGTACAAACCTATTATCCCCAGATAATGATAATTTTTTGGCACTTTATTATAAAATATATATATATAACAATAATGTTTTGTCAAAGTTAAAATGTTCTTTCATGTTTGTATTTGACTAAATAAAGGCCTTGTTGGTTGACCAAATGAAGTAAAAGATAATTATATTATTAAAGGCTTATTACTCTAAGTCAAATAAAGTATTGTGCCGTTTATAATGAGGACGGGAAAAGAAACTTTCCCTTATTAAAAAAGTATGTATGGATAATAATATATATATACACACTACAAAGGACTACAACCTATTTATTAAAAAAACGCGGTGCTATTGTTTTATATATCTTTCTCTCATTTATTAAGGGATGAAGCAATAGAGAATGCCTGAAACCTGCATAGAAATTAGTATTTTTTTTGTTGTGAAAAAAATTCTTTTTGAGTACATTTTCATTATTCTATGAGCGCATCCGGGCTTCCATTTTGCTACAAAGATTACTAACCATGTATCCAAGGTATGTTTCTTCTTACTATATTATGAGGATAATTATGATATTAAAAGTTTTGATTATAATATTTCTATATATATTTATATAATATTATTAAATTTGGATATTTCAGTTATAGTCATAATTCAATTATATAATGTCTCCATATTTTTTATTAAATGTATTAAAGTGCATGAGTTTATCTAATGTCACCACTTAATAATTGTTTAATTATTTATCAGTGTCGTTTTTATTAAGGGGTAATTGAATATTGGAATAGAGAGAAGGGAGACAACATTAGTCTTACGTATTATTAAATGATACTTATAAACAAGGTATGTGCCCGGATAAATATATTCATATTGACTTTTTATTTACAGTGGTTATTGAGCGGTAAATTTGAATGTTCAATGCTGTTTTGCGTAATATTATTTCTGGATTGTCATATACTTATTTTTTGGATTGACGAATAAGATTTACAGCGTAGACTTTTATGTAATAAGCAATGGGTTTCTATGATAAGTTATTTTTTCTTCCAAAACTTGTGAAAACGATTAAATGATACTTTTAAAAAATCCAACTCTCAATAAAGAATCAAAAGCTCCAAACTCCGCTTAAGATAAATGATAATAAATAAAAGGATACCCATAAGAACTGGAACTTGTGGTAACATAAACGGTAACTTTGTATAAAAAACATTTGTCTTGGTTAACTTTAACAGATTTAGCGTTCATCAAAAGTGAGATTTTAAAAAACTCTACGACAAAGATAATTATAATAGAATTATATGCAATCATCAAATTCCAGTTAGTGTAAATCATTTTTTTGAATTAAAAACTACGCATTATAATTGCTAATTGAGTCTTATATTAAAGTAACAAATAAAATGGATATTTCATATGTCAGTAAAAAAGTGGAATGTTAATTTCTTTAATTCATAAAATATTATTATTTAATACAAATCGATAGCATAACATTTGAATTTAAAGCAATAATTATCTTGCATAAATATAATACGCATAATAAAGTTCAAGACTCTAAAAAACTCTTTTAACTCAGATTTAAAAATATATATTTATTTGGAAAAGATAAGAAACGCAATTCTTAGAAATGCCATCGGTAATATATATCCACATAAAAGTCAATATTTTTCTAATAAATATCAATATATCAAATAATGAAAATACATTTAATATTCACAATATTTATTAAAATATACGAATATAAATAGAGCCCACAGATATAGTTTCCATTCAAATGATACGATACAATTATATTTGTATATGGATAAGCACGCATATAGGCTGAAAAAAATACTTTTTAAACCTTGTATTTGTCCTTTTATGTAAGTACTGAATGGCTTTGCAATGACTTAAAAATAGTTTGTAATGAAGTATAATATTTATTTAAAATATTATATTTGCAATTGTCAAAAGTTAAAAAAGTATTATTCAATAAAGAAAATAAATTTGTGTTCTTATTTAATTTATAAGTTTAATAGCTCGTGAATATAAAAGAAACGAGGTTTAAATATGTCAAATCTATTTATATATGATATATTGAAAATTCTAAAATAATTTTGTATACGTGACATATTTTGTACCTATTTACTTTTTTTTATATTACTGTATCACTGCTTTTTATAACTCTTCCTCCAATCAATTCTTACCCTCTTCACCAGAGAACGATACTGGGGGATCTCATTATGAAGGATATTGTTCTCCCCAAGATTGAACATGGACTTGGTCACATACTCTGCCAGATAGACGACCAGACTCAGAGCCATGGATCGCAGCTTCCCACTGCTCGCCCCCAGAATTTCAAAAATAAACTGGCTAACGCTCGTATTCTTTTCGATCGGGGCCGCCGGAGTTGTGGTGGGGAGAGGCTCAGATCCTTCTATCTGCCTTCCCGAAGGGTATTGAGAATAGTACTTGCTTCGATACGCAGAAGAATAGTCCAAGGCCATAGAGCCCGTTGCTATCAAGGATACTACCAAAGACATAAAGATAATGTATTTGACAGACATTTTCGTTGTTGTGAAGCTTTTCGTCTCTGTCTATGGACTAACTCAGGTTCTGCAACCAGTCACTTTTAGGAAAGAAGGAAAACCATTCTTATGCGTTAATTTTTCCTTTCAGGCAGGCAATTTCATCCTTCCGTGAAAAATACGGCCCCCCCCCCCCCCCTCTCTTCACACAGACAAAAAAAAACGGTTCAAAATAGAGGGAAATTATTCTGAGAGAGTTTTTCTTCTTCATTATATGAAATGTAGTGTTTTTTAATACCATTTCTGATTGTAAAAATAATAAATAAGACAATAACTTACATATTTATAATATAATTCAACATAAAGCAGCAGGGTTTGACAGGTACATTGACAAATAATACAAAAAAATACCTATCACAAAATGGTTTTATAATAAATTAATCAATACGATTTTGATGCAAAGGCTGTGTCCTGGAAAAGGATTTAAAAGGGTTCTAGAGGTTGATAAAGTGTATATTGTATATTAGAAAAGACTCCTGACCAATGTTTTTTCTTCTCTTTTATACTCAAAAATAGGAAATATAGCATTATTTATAATTTATGAAGGAATAAATGAAATTAAGAAGTGTTTTTATGAATGATATGATATGCTTATGACAATCATGTATTTGCGGTTTGAAGAAGAAAAAAAATGTGTATCATGATAATTTCTTTATTCGCCTCTTCTCCTATGCATCCTATACATTCCATGAGCAAATCATTCCTAGAACACTATAAAACATAGAAACTTTTTTTCCTTTGAAAATATATATCACATGTTTGCTTTTTTAATAATAAGGTTTTATCTGGGATAAATAAATAGGCATAAATATATATCAAAACATAAATCACAAAACCTTTCATTTAGTGAGGGTTTCATTCAAAAAATATACAACTTCTTCTTTTCGAAAAAGTTATTTACATAAGAGGGACACACTTTTTTACTCCACTCAATAAATGAATGGCCTTGTTGATTTAAGGCTTTGATCCCTATTAATATATATCTCAGGTTCTATATATATATATGATGAAGAATAGAGAAGGAAGTTATATTTTGCGTTTGTTTGGAGGCGGCGGCGGCTTTAGAGGGACATTGCTTCGTCGATGAAGGCATTAAATTCCTTCACATGCATTGGCTTGGAGCCCGTTGCAGGGGATGAGGAGACGTCCCTTCCAACGTAGGACACCATTCGCTCGTACCTATTGTGTAAGAGTCAATATTAATAATCAATTATTTTTGGTAAATACTTGAGCCTTTTAATACGTAAAAGAAAAGTTCTATCTATCTATCTATTTATTATCTATCTATCTATCTGACTGTTCGTTTTACGCTCACCAAAGTTATCGATCGTCATTCTGAATAAAAGTGACGACGATTTTTTACATAGGAATTTTCTCATCAAAAAGGATTTAAAAAGTACAACACCACTATTAGTCTATGGAAAGTACTTGTCTTTTATTTGGCGCCAGGGGTAGACATTCATGAAGATATTTGAATAAGTACAAACCTGCATGTTACTGTATGATTTTTTAACGAACGATAGGGACTTGTTGTATAACTCAGTATACTTTCTAAAATAATATCAGATGATTTTGAGGAGATGTTGTCATTTGTAATGTATAGGCATGTGGATTGATTTGTATTTTTTAGCGTGCCATAATTTTCAGATCAATTATCTGGTCCATTTTTTTTCTTTCGGACATTACCCACTCCTTCGAGATATTAAAAAGTTAACGCCAAAATCAAATGTACATTCAGACTTAAATGATCGTGTTTCTCCATCACCTTCAGTAGAATACTGATAACGAGTTGCAAGGGTATCCACAACACAAGATGTTTTTTTAATTTTTTCCTATCGTTTTTCTCCGTGAGATGAGGTACTAAAATGCAACCATGTTCACATCTCCAATAAATTGGTATAGCGGTATTTGGTAGTTTCCACCGAAACCCGTATAATCGGTAACGGTCTTTGAAATCTACTTTTGATAGAACCGGTTTACCGAATACCGATTTACATTCGGTAGTCGCAGCTCTGTATATAAATGTGTGTGTATATATATATATATATATATATACAGGCTTGTTGATCGGAGTTTTTTCTGATCGGCGATCAATAGCGATATTTGATCGCTGATCGGAGTATCGCAAAAGGTCCTGATCTTTATATCTTTTGATCGTAAGAAAATCACTAAAAATAGCGATCCGATCAATTGTATAAAATAACTAAAAAGAAAAAAATGTTGTAATAAGGATTTTTGAGACAATCCCTACATTTCTTAAAACTTAACTAGCTGTCACATTGACCAAAATCCATTCCAACAACTAATATTTATTTAGAAAACACAAAATACAGACTAATACTAATGGAAAAAGCCAGTTTGTGCTATCCTGATATATTTTTGTCCCAAAATATACAGACAGGTGACTATGGAAAAGTCATTGTTTTGGAGCTCATAGCTCATGGGAAACATTTATTCTGGCATCTCCTGTCTTAAAATATGCAGACATATGTCAATTGTGGAGCCAGAGTGTTGGAGCTCATAGGCTATGAGAAACAATCATTCTGATATTTTTGTCCTAAAATATACAGACAGGCGCCTATGGAGAAGTCGTTATTTGGAGCTCATAGGCTATGGGAAACAATCACTCCATTGCCATATAAATATGAATACTTATAAAGGTTTGACTGTATATACATTTAAATTTTTACTTAGAATTAGTATTACATAGGTAATTTTTTTTGATCGCAATTAAATGATCGGATCGCTGATCGGAAAAAAACCCTGATCGTTATATCGCTATATCGCAAAAAAAATTATGATCGCTATTTTTGATCGGATCGCTATTTTTTCCTGATCGCTCACAAGCCTGTATATATATATATATATATATATATATATATATATAGGGGATAGTGGCCAGCGGGAGTACCGGGACTATTCCCGGTAGGCCGCTGGCCTCAAGAAACATAAACGACCTTTGAAAGCCTCCCAATGGCATAATGGGGCCTGTATAAGGCCGGCGAGGGCATAATTGTCCCGGTAATAAATTCTTCCCACTGCGTCCTGTATATATATATATATATATATATATATATATATATATATATATATATATATATATATATATATATATATATATATATATATATATAATAAATCGAAACTAATATGTATATTTATTTTTTACGTTACAATTTGGAAGATTTATCATTTATCCTTAAGTGGATAATGTATATAATATTTCTTTTAGTAAATTTCTATAAACAACAAAAAATCCTTCTACTGCAGTTAATACATAAACTGCAAGAATTAATTCAAATAGAAATGCCTTTATTACTCTTACTTTCTTGAAAAGTATTTTTTGCATTGTTTGAACCATATGGCAAAAAAATGCGTTGACGGATATATTAGCATAGTTGCATAGTAGGTATTAATTAGATCTACTCCATTAATTACAAATATTTGTTTTATAACAGCCGGAACGGGTATCATCGAGTCAATAATAATTATTAAACAACTGTCATATTCGAAGCTGTATATTTGTACTCAGCCTCTCTTTAAAAGTATATGATTTAAACGTACAGTCTACACAATGAGACCTTTTTCCCCAATATGATTGGTTGAAGAGACTACAAGGGAATAAAAACAGTTGGTACTATGAAATAAGGCATCACTTGGACTTGTGGCTGCTGAGATTTGAACATTTCCTCAAATATAAGAATATCATCCTCTAAAACCGAAAGTGTATCTTTTCATAGGCCTGGATCTATGTTATTTATGAATTATTTGAATGAACTTCTTCAATATCACCAATTAGTATTAAATAAATCAACTCCTTACGCTCGGAGAAATAACGTCCATCTGTGTCATAATATCTGACAACTAATTTATCATTGCTCTAACGCTAGGACATAAAAAAGTAAGGAATGGAGTAATCAAGAGACAAGGATTGGTGAGTTTATATATATATATATCCGTGTCTTATTACTTTACTCCGGTAATGTTACAGGACTCAATGGCACCATACTCCTCTGGCATTTTTAATTCAAAAGCTGTAGATTTAGTCGATATGGCCTATATTCTCATTCTTATTTCAAGTTGTTTTATTGGTGTAATTGACGCAAGCGCTCAGAGCTTTTGCAATGAGAATTGCAAAGCCAATTACCAGCAATGAACTCTTTTTTCTTCCGGATAGAGCAAATAAAATAAAGGCTCGAATTAAATTTTGTAGACCATAGTCTGAGCAACGAACGTTGATATTCATGACAATTCTTAAAATAAAGATGACTTAATCTGCAGTGCATAATTTATATCGACAATGAAGCAAACAAAAATCTGATTAACATCCCAGAAATCTAAAGTAAACCATCTACCATAGTTTTTTAAGAGTCTTCAATTCTAAAACGCCAAGAGAGATAAAGATTTTTAATATATTATATATAAAGTCCTTGTGTTTCGTTGTTTATGAGTGTAAAATTCATTTTGATGTGACATGGCACCAGCAATATAAAGCTGTAAGCAGATTTAATGAAAAGAAGAAGAAAAACCTCAAATCTTTTTGTGAGTCGTGAATACTCATAACATTTTTACCAGGAGCCCTATCTTCCAGGGAAACTGAAAAGCTGAAGATGCTTTCGAGATTATTCTTTGTATTTCACTCTGAAGACAAGCAAGAAGTATTCATGTTATTTAATACTGCCCCCTTCATGAATGTATTAAGCGATTTTTACCTTATCTAACCAAAATATGAATACATTAAGAGCCAATTATGATGCATTGTACTAATGGAATACATAATAATTCGTCTCCTTTCAACACACGAAAAAATATTTTCTTGTTGGCACGACAAACTTTGAAAATCAGTGTTTTGTTAAATAAAATCAGGGACTCAGCTCATAGATCTGTTAGCCCTGGTATCAATGACAAAACATGTATCCAACAATACCTTTTCTTCATTGGGGGTAACGTTTTAGTAAACGTTTAGTCTCTCTTATGCATAAAACCTTATTATTTAATACATATTTCACAATAGAAAATCACAAATATCCTAACAAAAAGTAACATTATGGTTTTAATAAATATCTTATGTATCCACGATAGGAATTTGTTTTACTACAATGGTCGGTCCTGATAGCACGGAAATAAATTTTGTTGTAACTAAAATACAGATTTTACTTTATAAATTAAGAATCACAAAATCCCCCTATCGAAAAATGTTTTTAAATATGCAAATAGAATTGTTGATGATGTTCGATTTTGTTTTGTTTAATATTGGTCGTATTAAATTTAATGTTTGTACATGTAGTAAATAAGTTTTTTGATGTTTGGTAACACTCAAGAATAAATGTTGTACGAATGTACAAAAAAAATATATCTTATGTTTCCGAGTCAATATTTTTTTTGTTATAATATTTATCATTTTCGTTACTAAATCTTGGGGAAAATAAAAAGTTTTATGTATAACAGACTACTGAAAGTTCTCCTCATAAATGAAAGATTTTGTTAATGTTAAAGTTTTGTCATTGATGTCGATTTATTTATCCCAGGCTAGTCAAATATTGCAAGGGACATCAATAAAAGAGCAATTAACAAGGACTTTAAAAATCACAAGAAATGGTTCATCATATATTAATAATAATGTTCTTTTTTACTTACCTCCAACGGCGGTTTGAAACCTTGGATGAACATAAGACCAAATGCCCTGATTTTTGTGTTCTTCTTGGCAGCAGACAAGACTTGCGTTGGGATACTTTTCGCACTCCTTCTTCACCAAGTCGTAGGGGAAGGGGCAAATTTGCTCAATGGTGGAAATGGCAATGACGTCCTCAAGACCTACAGTTAAGTTGCATTAATACTTGTTGGTAAGTAATATAAAATCATTTAGCATAAAATAATATAAGAAGCCTGCCAGGGATTTATTTTTTCAATGAGATTGTAGATAAAAAGGCTAAGGAAGTACACTAACACTAATTTCATAAATGGCGTGAAAGATTTATAGATCATTCAGTTTCAAAATGAAACTGAAGTTTCTAAGTCTGTTATACCATAGTGATATTATTGTTGTATTTATTTATTCTAATTTATTTTATTTGGTTCGTTCTTTTGTCGTTGTATTAATTTAAGACTAAAATGTATGATTATGTATTTGTACGCAACTACTTCGACTTTTAAATAAGAACTGAAATACAGGATTTAAAAACAATGAATCAAACGTATTTTTGACTTTTCTGAGTCATAATTAAAATAAATTACAGAGTTCTGTATTATTTTATACATAGTATTGTTTTTTATGATATTTCTTTTGATGCCATAAGTGGCATGAATTAAGCGAATAATGTATTTCCGTAGCTATTACAAAATATACATAAATTGAACGCTGAACCAGAAGTATTTTTTAGCGTTTCGTTCATAGAATGGCATTAATATTTTTTAGTACATTGAAGATTTTAATACCTATTAATGAAAATATACGATATCTTTTTGATTCTAGATTCCATGAATATTAGTTATTTGTCCCGGCTGAGGAAAAGTGTAGATATCTTATAGAACAGATATCTTGAGATGTAGAAATCGGGAAAAAATCTTAATTGAAGTGTGGCTAAACACAATAATATCTAAATATATATATATATATATATATAGGACGATTTGAGAGTTCTGTATGTGTGTGTAATAATTTTTTCTAGTTTAAAATGTAACTAATTAGGTATTAAATATAAAAGTATAATAAAAAATAATGGTAAAACTTATCTAATAAAATATACAATAATCATGGAACACAAAGAAAATTATTAAAAAAAACATATGATAGCTTTTAAAGAGGCCCCTATATTGCTGTAATATAATGTTTGTTTCATTTGATGTTTGAGCACAAAAAAATATAGTTTGAAGCAATTTTAAGCTGTAAAAATTTGGTAAGAGATTCTATTGACGCCTAAGAAGAAACGACTTTGCCCCAGAGAATGATTCTATCAGAGTACATTTTATGTTTTTCAGACAGTGATACGAGCATAAGGTGTTTCCACTATGATCACATCATAATAATGCAACACAACCCCTGAGCAAAACTCTAACGACAGGCCTAGAGATTCCTTAATCTATCAAACTCACCAGCAGCTCGTCTCGCCTTGATAAGATCGTAATAGACTTTCCCCGTGCAGAAAATAAGTTTTTTGACATTGTGTGGGCTGTTGGAGGCGGTTCCACTCTCAATGATCATTCTTTGGAACTCTGAGCCTGGAGTCATTTCGTCAAAGCTGGACTTGCATTCCGGGTGTCGAAGGAGGCTCTTTGGCGTCATGATGATGAGGGGCTTTCGGAAGGGCAACGCAATTTGCCGGCGGAGGATGTGGAAGTAGTTGGCGGGGGTTGAGCAGTTGGCGACGATCATGTTGATGTGAAGGAGCTGCTTGATGGCGAATTCGTCTTCAATGGGAGGAAAGTACTCGGGGTCGTCGGCACAGAGTTGGAGGAAGCGCTCGGGGCGAGCAGAGGAATGCTCAGGGCCCATGCCCTCCATTCCGTGAGGAAGCATCATGACAAGACCCGACTGACGGACCCACTTGGCTTGACCACTGGAGGACAATATTAATTAATTATATAAATATTTGTGCAATCAGAAGAATAATGTATAAATAAAATGTATTTTAAAAAACATGTCATCAAATATTTAATTGTATTCAATCCCATCGTATGAATCTATTTAACATGAAGTCAACATGGAGTATATCCATAAATTGCCGAAGCAAATGAATACTCCAATATTCAGCGAAACCATACGATATTTTGGCACTTTTTATGAACTATTATTTAATAATATTCTATATGGAGTTAATGTTTGTTTTGAGAGACGCCATAATTTAAATCGATATTTACTGACCAAAAAAATCGTTGATCTTAAGTAGACGTACCAAATAACCAATCATATCTCATGTCACGATAAATAGATTTATACAACAGGATTGGAGATGCCCCTTTTGTGACATTTCCCCCCCTTTTAAACTCTTTTTCACTCAACTTCTAATAACTCTAAACCCATAAGACCTCTTTTTTAATTGTGTTTTTCCAAAAAAATATATACAGTCGGCCCTTGCTACTTCGCCCTTCGACATCTCGCAGCTCTTTTACTACGCGACGACGGTATTGCTCCCGCTTTTTCACGGCAAAACGTCCCCATATGAACTCAATGGCAGAATTTTCACACAATTTTTTTAAAGATATTTCAGGTTGAAAACTGGTAAATCTTCGAAAAAGCAAGATGGCGGTAGGTTTAAACGCCGGGTGATGTCAACTCTCTCTAAATTTCAATATATATCAACATCGCGACCCTCATATATATCGCGGTGGTCGTGTAGTGGATCCGGGCCGTCGTGACTTTGCGAGGGACGACTGTACTTAGACTTTTTATGTCTCAATATCTTTTATGTATAAGATCTGGAAGTCCGTGAAAATCGTACAGTTTTTAAAGAACTTCGTTGAACCAGGATTGATAGTTAAGCCAACAGCACACGGTTCTTAAGGCCCATATTTTTTGATATTTCCCTTGCAAGACTACCCCGCAGTATACGTACATATTACTAAGGATAAGAATGGGGTTTTTGAGACGTGATGATTTGAAATAAAAAGGGGCATGAATAAAATAACAGTTGGTTTTATGACACAAAGTATCATTTCCCACGCTGCTGTTGAGGAATGAACATCAGGTATTCAGAGATATTAAATTCATCCTTAAAAATACTAATTGTCTTTTCTTCATGGACCTACATCCATGACGTCATTGGAGAATCCTTTGAAGTGACTACTCCAATATCACATATTATAATAAAGCAACTGCTCTGAGAAAAATTAATGCTTTTTTGTTTGCCCGTATCTGTCGATATATGGATCACCATTCTGACTATCGGGCATAGAAAAAGAAAGAAAACACTCTTATCAAATTATGTTCGTTAGAGAATTTGTGAGAGCATTTTTTTCTCTTATCCCTGAACCTTTGTAATGTTATTATTGTTTTTACCCCTCACATCATGCAAAAAAAATTATTCACAATTTTTAAGTACATAAGAGTAAAATTATTGCATTAAATTGAGGTAAATAATTAAAATGAACTTTATTTTTTTTAAATATGTTTAATTATTCCGATTTTTATATTTATTTTAAACGTGATGAGCATTAAATTTATAATTTTTTTTTGTTGATAAAACACAATTGCTAATGAAGTGGCATTGCTCATTTCCAACAATTGTAAATGTTTTTAAGGGCTGTATGACAATAATTTTCTACTGTAGTGCATAACTTGAGCGAATATTATTTTTGTATACATAAATTTTAATATTATCAATAAAATTTTAGACATTTTTACTATTCTTATTATATAAATATAACTACTTTGCGCCAATTGACGTCAATTGCGCTTATAGTAGCATTGACTCATTTTGGATTTTTTTCGTCTTTAAATTATTGAAATATTACTAATTTATCATATAATTAAAAGTCAAAGAAAGAAATTATCCTATATATATACAGCGGCAGAGTGGCCACCGGGACTATTCCCGGTGGGCCACATGCCTCAAGAAACATAAAAGGCCGTTGACAGCCTCCTAATGGCATATTGGGGCCTGTATAAGGCCGGCGAGGGCATAATTGTCCCGGTGGATACATTCTTCTCACTTCGTTCCTGTATGTATATATATATATATATATATATATATATATATATATATATAGGAAACAATATTAGAAACACTGTCAATTGACGATTTCGTGTTTCTAGAGTTAACAAAAAGAGCTCCCAACCCCAAACCAAATATTACCTGGAGATAAACTGATCTATAATACACTGGGCTCCATTGCAGAAGTCCCCAAATTGAGCTTCCCAAAGCACAAGTGCATTAGGATTCGTCATGGAATATCCTAATTCAAATCCAACTACACCATACTCGGAGAGTGAGGAATTGCAAACCGTATAAGGTGCTTGGTCCGGATAGAGATTGGCCAAGGGATTGTACGTGGACTTATCCTTGGTTTGGTGATGCAAAATGTGATGCCGATGAGAGAAGGTGCCTCTCTCAACGTCTTGACCTATAAAGAAGAGGGGTAGAAAATCATTAATGGAATTTTATAAAAAAAAAGTATTTTCAACGATTAGTCAGGTAATATTCACTTGTTTATTAAATAGTAAAATTTTATTGAGATGCTCAAATGCTTTCATCACTCATGAAATTCATGAAAAAATATGTACTATAGTGATTTTATCTAGGTTATTCATGTTTGCCTAAGATGTTGCAAGGTTGTCTTGATACATGTTCTTGGAGAATCGTAAATATCCAATGAGTAAGTTGGATTTATTAGTGTATTCATATACAGAACAAGATAATAATATCTTGTTTAAATTGTGAAATCTTGATTATTTAATATTTTTATTCGACAATTCAAGATTATTATTATATTGGTTCAATATAAAAACATTGTCGCATTAAAATTAGACAATGAAATGAGATATTCTTTTAATAAGGTTGATCAAAGTTGATAGTCCTCTGTCGAAAGTCGAACCTGCACCCTCGACATTAAGTTTGGAGACCTTAAAAATAAGCAGATCCCGATTGAAATCCATCTTTTTAAATTTTGAACAACAATTTTAGTGTCGAAGTGGTTACGAACTATTCCTCAAGTTAAAATGATTTTTATATTAGGGTGGCTCCGAATAGTGTTTTTCTTTTTCTCAACTTTACTTTCTTAGACATGTGAAGGACAAAATAAATTAAAACAAGGCTTTGATTTCAAATTGATATATTTAAATTGAAAAATAATTTTAAATAATTATAAATGAACATAAGATTAACATGCTTTTTTGTTTATATATATATTACTATTATTATAATGTACGTTGAAGTCTAAAAAGTTATAAAAAAGACACACACACATAATCAATACTTCAATACATAATTAATTTTAAGCAATTCTTGTTCATTCTATTATAACTGATCTAATAAGTTACGAGTAAGATCCAAATGTAAAAAATATATATTTAAAAAATTGTCCGTGATAAAGTTTATATGATTTCAAAACATTTTTTCTACAATTTCTAAGTAATTTTTAATGTTTCTACGCACATGACCTCCAGAACTCAAGACTTCGTGCACTTATATCTTTAAAAAAATCCACTACAATCAGAAGGGTTACACCCTAAACAAATGTCGTTTAGCTGATTTATCGTTCATGTTATCGCTTATCGCAAGTAGATTTATGATGTTCTAATCATTTATCTTAAGTTGAAAATAAAAACTTATTGTTGATCATTATTGCAAGTGGGGAAAAATATCGCAGAAACTTTTGATAATAATTTGGATTATATTTGTATATTTAAAAAAATAGGTTAAGATGGTAAAAATATAATCTTACCAGATAGCCTCACATGGATGCCTTCCTTGAGGAGAGAGCCAAAGGCCAAGGCCTCTCCCAAAGCCCAATCAATCGTCCGATTCTGCACCATTTCCCCTCTTGACTTTAGAATTCGACTCATGGCCCTGTGAACCTGAAAGGACTCAGCATTTGGGGGACCAGAAGAGAACCTCTTGCCGATATGTTGAAGGGTTTCCTCGTGTACACCCGTGGAACTGACTTTAAGGGATCCTTACCCTCGAAAAATCCAGACCAGGGGGAGTCGAGCCAATCCTTATTATAAATCTAGTGAAAAAAATATAATTATATTTATATTCCTACATGAAAAATTATTAAGTATATTTTACCTGCGTTTCTTGCTGAGATTTCTTATAGGCTTCTTCGCAGATTTGATCATACTTTTGAATAAGACCCTTCACTTCCTCGTTCGAGAATATTCCTTCCTCGATGAGTTTCTTACTATAGAGCTCAAGGACATTGGTGTGTTTCTTGATGATGCTATACATGATGGGCTGTGTGAACATGGGCTCATCAATCTCATTGTGCCCGTGCTTTCGGTAGCCCACCAAATCGATGACAACGTCTTTATGGAAGGTATGTCGATACTCAGCCGCAAGTTTGCATACGAAAATAACTGCCTCGGGATCATCCGCGTTCACGTGGAAATGGGGCTATTCACAACCCTTCCCACGTCTGTACAGTAAGGGGAGGATCGGGAGTAGCGGGGATCCGTGGTGAATCCGATTTGATGTTTGCGACAATATGAATGGTGCCCTTGGTGGTGTAGTCTGGGAGCTCTGACATGTGCATGGTCTCGTAGACAACCCCTTGGCCCGCAAAGGCTGCATCCCCATGAAGAAGGATGGACATGACTTTATTGCCCTCTTGATCCCCGCGGTAAAACTGCTCGGCACGGGCTTTACCTGAACAACAGGATCCACAGCCTCCAAGTGACTCGGATTCGCCACGACGGCAAGCCGCATGTTCTTATTCGTGGCACGATTCAGACGCTCGATGTAAGTACCCAGATGGTACTTGACGTCACCTGAGCCTTCATCAGCAGCCTCCAAGCCCCCGAACTGAGTCAGGATTTGAACTAGTGGTTTTCGACATACATTTGCCAAAACATTAAGCCGACCCCGATGCGGCATACCCATGATAATGGATTCCACTCCCAACTCTGTAGATCGATCCACAATTGTCTTCATACCCGGGATCAACATTTCTACTCCCTCAAGCCCAAAACGCTTCTCAGACGTAAATTTTTGGCAAGAAAGTTCTCAAATCCGGCAGAGCGGGAAATCCTTTGAAGAAGCAACTTCTTTTCCTCCACACTCACGGCCATGTTTCCAGGAGTTTCAAGTTGCTTTCGAATCCAATTCACTTCATCCAAATTCGTGAGATGCATGAACTCAGCCCCAATGGAGCCGCAATAGACCTTCTCTAGGCGGGATATGATTTCCCGGAGGGGTAAATGTTTTTTCTGTCCGCCTATCCAGGTCGTATGAGGAAGCTGGTAAGTGGTGTCCAGGTTTTGATCTGAAACCTCGGATCGTCTCAGGATAAGCTTCTGGGCTTCGTCCCGTGACATGTTGATGAGATTAAGGGGGTCAATTTGAGCAGCGAGGTGTCCTCGGATTTGGTAACTTCGTATCGTGGAGTGAACGATGAGGTGTGAGTCAATGACGTCTGAAGAAGGGCTCAGAGCTGAGGAAGATGGGGATACTTGAAGGGCGGCCAGGGGAATGGTATTCCCTCTCCCAGCTCGGAGCCGGAGAAGGGAGATTTCTGAAAGGAATTTCCCCGGAAATAGGCATCCCAGGAGGCATGGACGGACTTTGGCTCTCTGGCCCAAGCCTCGTACATTTCCTCGATGTAGGTGCTCGAGTTCCCATTCAAATAGGACTCTTCCACCTTCACAATGCTGCTACAATAGGCTCGGATAGAGGGGAAAGTTCGTGTCCTTGATAAGTAACTCGCAAATTTATCTGGGTTATTTCTCCCCAGAAGTAAAGGCATTAGGCTTTTAACGGACTGCCGATGCATTATGGCAAATGAATTCTCCGGGATTCAACTGAAAAAAACACACACAAAAGAAACGCAGTATTTAAAAATAAGTACAACTGCAAGCTTCATAGAAATAACTCTCTACATATACTGAATTACACCATCCAATATAACAGCACTCTTCAAAGGAACTAGACTTGACCTTGAAACAACTCTTTACTTAATCAACGTTTAACTATTATATGCACAATATGAGGCATCACACTAAAAAAACCGCCTTCAAATGAAGTGCTTATCTTGAACAGAGTGAGCATTAATTTATTGTACGTAAAAGGTTTTTTTTTATTCTCCTTAGAAAAAGTGTATAATTAAACATTTGTACCCAATTCATTCAAACAGTACAAACGTTAGGCGCTTCACTCAAAAAGTGTCAACGTGCCACCTTTTAGGCTCTTCATGCAACATTCATAATATATATTATTATTATATGACTGGCAAGGTGTGTGCATGAAGGTAGAAAGAGAAAGAAATGACGTCACATATCAGGAATCCCCTCAGAATCAACAGCACGTTTTATTTTGGAAGTGGGGAAAATCAGTTATTTATGGGCAATGAAAAAAAGAAGACTTTACGGCATTGCAAATCTCCAATAACCGGATTTGTTGAACACTAAATCATAAAAGCACACAACACAGACACAATAACCTAAGGAATAACTGAGGAACTCTCACCAGGAGGACTTGGACGTTGTCTGAAGGGAAGGATGGAACTGCCGCGCTCCCTTTTTTCTTAACATTTATTATTCCAACAAGATTCCTTTTCCCTTTCTCTCCCTTCTTTTAACTATAAGAAAAAAAGGAGCGCCCACAGAGTCCCTCCAGTGTCATCTAGCGTCCAGATGAGGCACTAATTCTATAAGGACATTCTAAAATTTGACTACTAACATTAAAATTCTTGCAGTTCAGTGTAGGGGATGTAATGAATTGGAATAGATTTAATTATTGTTAAGGGATTCTCAAGGTGCTCTACAGATTTCATATGGAACCATTCATAAAGATCTTCAAGGCCACATGAGTGGACCTTAAATTGAGGCAACGTGGAAGGTTGATTCTCATTATCTTAATATAAGCTCCTTGTCCAGTTTGCTCTATTTTTTTGTGTGTCGTTTGAAGTATAATGATAACTGTCCTATGTGGAAAAGCTTGTCTCTCTAAATACAGTATTTCTCAATGAGCAATTATGTTGTCAGTCATTATAAACAACATTTCAGTGGTTTTCGTAATGGTCTGACGAGTCTTTTACCTTCTTTTCTTAAGGTTTACGACCAGCTGCCTGGGTGAAGCTTATAAAACATATATTTTACCTTGCCTAAAAATTTATAGAAGAAAATGGCTGGGAATTATGAAAAAATAGTGCATTGTGATGCTCTAAATGAACTCTTAAAAGCTTACAATCCTTTTAAAAGACAAAATTATACTCAGGGATGAGAGTGGCTCAAAGTTTTTGCCGGTAATGGGCTTAATTGCAAATGATTTCCATATATACAAATATATTATAAGTAGGTATGTGGATTATGTTGTATTTTTAGCGTGTCCGCAATTTTCAGTTCAACCAAGCAAGGAATACTAGAAACTTCAAAAAGGGTGACTTTTTTCACGCGCCGGAAATCAATACGTAAGTAGGACAATCAAGTTCTACTTATTTAATATCAATGTTATTAACAATAATATGGTCAACTAGAGGCATGTATACACTCAGAGAGTGCAAACTCCGCCGATCCCCACCAAATGAATCACTTAACGGAATTACAATCCAATCATATATGTCTACATAAGTAGGTGTGTTTGGTGAATAATGAGTGAGGAGAGAGCCATCCTAAAAAACATCCATTGACGTCATACTAGATATTCGTCAATTCAGAAATACGTCACTGGATGTTTAAACTCCTTTCTTTTCTCCATCATGCTCTTAATATTAGCGTTATATTTTATTACCTCCGCCGAAGGAGGTATTGTTTTCACTGGTAATGGTTTGTTTGTCAGCAGGATAACTCAAAAAGTGCGGAACGATTTGGATGAAACTTTGTGGAGTTGTTGGAAATGCCAAAAGGAACAAGTGATTAATTTTGCCATCTCTGAGTGCTTCTTTAAGATGCAAAATGAGCCAAATACTAATAAATTTTAAGTTAGCCTACTCTGCCAATAGATGTCGCTGTGCTGTGCTCTCAAAGAGGAGAGTACGGCACAGCGACATCTATTGGCAAATGACAAAAAGACCAAGTGATTGATTTGGTGGGGATCGGCGGAGGTTTTGCACTCTCTGAGTCCTCTAGTTTTCACTGGCGTTTGTTGGTTTGTTAGTTTGTTGGTTTGTCAGCAGGATAAATCAAAAAGTACTGAACGGATTCAAATGAAACTTTGTGGAGTTGTTGGAAATGCCAAAAGGAACAATGATTAATTTTGGCATCTTTAAGTGTTTTTTAATATGCAAAATGAGCAAAATACTAAATGAAATGGGGTCTCTATTCAGGGAGTAGGAAAGAACAAACGCTAAAAAAATATTCATTGACGTATTATTTTCATATATCAGCTCAGGACTATGTTATCCCAGTGACGTAGCTTAAACTTCTTCCTCTTCCCGTCTCTGATGCTTTTTTAATATGCAAATGAGCTAACAGAGAGGAAACAATGATTAGAGATAGAAAATCGGGCGTGTGAAAGGGGAAGTTGAATGGGAATGTTGTGGGGATCGGCGGAGGTACACACTCTCTGAGTGTTATATGCCAAGGAATACTAGAAACTAACTGGAAAGGAAAGGGAAAATTGTAGCTTCCAACTTAAGGCTATGATACGAAGATTAAGATAGCAATAAATTAAAAGTTTTATACGTATTTTCTTAACTAATTGAGTCATTTTAACTTCAATAATTCATAATTCAACGATCAAACAAGTAGCTATTATTTAACAAAAATTAATAACGAGTGTGATACATATTTTAATACTTTTTATTTATCAACAATAGTTTCCACAATAGTAAATATAATATTATTTAGATACGATACTTAGTTTAACAGTTACAAACAAGTAATTCAAGATTATAAGTTTACATTGTAAAATAGACTGTAATTAAGAATTATTTCTTTTCAAATTACATTTCATATCTGACGATCTTTGATTCTCTGAAACTACACTGCCTCATTAAACTTATAGTTTTGGAGGTGCCATGAGTTTCAAATCGGAGGATCTTGACGACGTTACAGCGGGGCTGAGGGCGGCTCCGGTTCGGCTTGAGGTTGAGCCAGACTATTTTCATCCACGGAAAGATAAGATTCCGCCACAGCGACCCCGATAGTATTTGCCTCTTCCGCCCCTATTACAATATGAATAATTTATAAGACATATAGGTGATATTAAATTTAACGTCATAGCGTAACTCTATCCTGTTTTATCACTACCTTAACATTATTTAATTAAAAACAGATGATGCAATTTGCATTTCATTACAAAAAAACAAAGTCAAAAACAGAATATAAGCTACGTATAGCTACGATACTATTAAAATTGGACAACAATACACTCAACATATTTAATGTTTAGTTAATACTTATTTACTGTCTTGATATTGTAATAAAGTAAAAATCTATATCATAAAATAAAATAGTTATGATTAATATTATATATATATCTTTTAAATCATTCATATTTTAAATTGCTTTATAATAAAAATGGTACTTTTATTTTAGATGAATAATTAGAAACTCTTATAAAAAATAGTTAGAAACTCTTACTTTGACTTGGACATCCATCCACCAATAGACTCGATGCTCGAGCTAAAATACGGAAAATCCCCAGTCTTCTTCGCTATTTAGAAACGCAGCGTATTCCTTATCCTCCAAATAACTCAACCGTTGGTTCAAAAAACTCTGGTAAATTGGGATAAGTTCTTCCTCGTAGCTCTTGTATCAAAGCTCCTTCATATGAACAATGTCCATTATTTCACCCTTGGAGCAAGGCAGCTTAATAGCCATTTCACGGTAGCAGTCCACGGGAAGGGCAGCATAGCAGTTTTGGATGGGCTTCTCTGGTTGGACCTCATAGGCCAAATTCTGTCTGTTGAAGGAGGAGAGAAACCATTTTAGAGACTTCATTTTTAGATGATGTAGAATGTGCGTTCGGACGCGGGCCGTCGCAGTGGCCGTTAGTGCAATAAAAGGGACTTGGGGGAAATCCCTTTGGAGCTTATCAAGAAACTAGTAGTCCGGGTGAAGGTCGTGTCCCCACTGAGACACATAGTTGGCCCCATCAATAACGAATCGCTTGAGGGGATTCCGCAAATAAAGGCTTCAAAAGACTGTATTGAGCTTCTGAGAGGCAGATACCTTTCGGGAGTCATGTAGAGAAGTGTGATTTGGGGTGTGAGGAGACAGAACTTTTCGTATGTTTTCCGCTGCCGGCCATAGTCGTCCCCGATAAGATGATCTGCAGGGATTCCCAGATCGTCGAGCTTTGTGAATTTATCATATATGAGGGATGCCAGGAGGGATAGGACTACAGTGACTCCGCCTTGGACCGCAGTTGGTAACTGATAGCAGCGACTCTTTCCGCCTCCGTGGGCATAAAAGCAGATGTGGCATTGTTCAAGAGGGCCGCATTAATGGCTGACAGATGATTGGGGCGAAAGCTGTGGATATCAATGACTTTTGAGCTTCACAAAGAGATCGTCCGAGAAAGAGTAGTCCCTCTTTGGCATATTATTATATCCCTGTTTAAAACAGAAGCAGAGCACTTTGAAACACAGAATATAAAGAACTTAAAATAACACTACACAACCACGTTTTTTGAAATAAATATTACGACTGATAATGATGGCCTTTAGGTGTGCATAAAGGGCGTGCCCGTTTATGACGTCATCCTTCCAGTTAGCTTCTAGTATTCCTTGATATATGCCTAATAGTTTATTATAGTTATTAAGAGGGAAGAGGGAAGAAGAGAAAAGAAATTTAAGACCCAGTGAGTAGTCCTTAGCTGTTAATGAACAATATACGGCAATGGATATTTTTAAGCGTTGGTTCTTTCCTACTCCCCTAAGATAGAGACCCCGTTTCATTATTATTAAGTAGTAGTATTTTGTTCCTTTTTGCATATTAAAAAAGCACTTAGGAGATGCCAAAATTTAATAACTTGTTTCTTTTGACATTTCCAACAACTCCACAAAGTTTCATTCGAATCCGTTCTGTACTTTTGAGTTATCTGCTGACCCAAACAACAAACCAACAAACGCCAGTGAAAACAATACCTCTCGGCGGAGGTAATAAATAACTTATTATATATATGATTTTTCTCCTGCTTAAGTGTTTTATATTTTTATTGAAGTAAAATAAATTCATCAAAAATTACAATAGATATTGCACTAGATACATATATATTACATATATTTATCAAATATTAATACTATTACAAATGAATGAAATACAATGGCCTGCAGTTTCAAAGTCGGAAGTGGCTGGTAGTTCGGAGGAGGATTGCATCAATGAGTAGCAGCCCTTCCTTTTTTATAGAGTTCCAAGTTCGGACCTAAACAAGAGTTCCTCGAGGCTGTAGGACTCTGGATGGAGTTCGCAAACATTCGGGATGTTAATAATGGCTCAGATCCGATTTGTGACTTTGACAGGGAATGTTATTGGTTTTTGAAGTTATGTAGGTTGTAAGAGGATATAGTTGTTGAGAAAATGAAGCTTAGGTTTCACGGATCTTCACGCCGCATTGTAATCATGATGCAAGATAATATTGTAGAATATCGTAATATTGAGAGGCAATTCTGAGAAAAATAATTGACTTTGAAATACACCACGTTTCACTAAAGCATAAATAGCTACTGAAAAGGAAGTACCAACTTACGTAAAGAGTCACTCTTCCATGTAGTTTCTAGTATTCCTTGAACCAAGGAATACTCTAAAAACCTTCAAGTGGAGGCTTACGCACGCCTTAAATAGAAGGGTAGTAAAATGGAAAATAATAAATAAACTTTTCACCCATTAAGGATGAAGATATATTTAAATACCCCATTTCTAAATGCATCATATATCCTATAAATTTTTTATGACATTCACAAAATATTAACACATTATGATATTATAAAAATTAAGGATTAATGCTACCCAATCAAAGAGTCCCATGATATGGGCCATTTTGTTATTTGTCATGGCGTCCAAGAATTTGTTCAATCAACGGGAATAGGTATTTTATTAATTTTGTATACATATTATTTTTAATTACTTTTCAAATCATTATAATATTTAACATGGATATTATATATCGATGGTGATAAATACTATATTGGAGATCATATGGGACAAATTATCATGAATGGCATTTAAATAGCCCTTCGTTCAAACAGTATAATTTTTTCGTTTCCTTTTTATAACTGTGCTTATATTTTATTTTTTATTTTGTTCACGGCTATTGTAGTTTAACCACAGATTAAGCTCTGCATTACTTAAAGGCTGCCAGATGTCGACATGGGAGTAAAATATGGGAATCCTTATAATTATAAAATTATTTTATGAAGTTCGAAGCAATACCTGAATACACTGCAGTAGACGAATTTATGTTTTGGACAATATCTTGCAAAACATTTAATATACGAAAAACCAATTCGTTTTTGTTATAATATTTGGACTCACTATTGCAAATGTGGATATCTACCATCCTTTGATTTCTACTCGAAGAAAAAATCTCAAAACTGCTCCTAACAAATAACTTGGATTGTGAGAAAATTTTGTCATATGTCAGATTTGAATGATCTGCATAGGGATATTATTGGACAAGTTCTTCACATCTATTTTGTTGTTTTCATATTATATAAGATAACTATGGATAATGTTTGTTACAAACAGACAATGTTTGCTGAACACGAAGCATTTGTAGATGTCAGAAAGAGTGTATCGAGAGAATTGAACGGTATAGACTCTATCAGACCCCCCCCCCCCCCAGACAACCCACTCTGATGATCAACCCAAGGTAATAGAATGCCTTAAATAAAACATACGACAAAAGACTAACCACCCACACTTTCCTTCGTATTGCTCATATTCAAAAAAGCAGGTACGCTCACCTACTAGCAGTGCTAGGTTAGCACCATAGACAAGCATCTCTGGGGGGATGAAGTAAGAATGAACATGAAGAACAGGGGGGGGGGGAGAGGGAGTTCAAAGCAAAATGCTACCCCTTCTTTCCCAGGCTATGTTCATACAAAAAAAACATAAAATTGTTCGAAGCAACACTTGAATACACTGCAGTGTTCTCCATGTTTTGGACAACACCTTGCTGAACATTTAATATTCGAAAAACCAATCCGTTTTCGTTATAACACACCAGAAAACAGAAAAATAATCTCTTGGCACCATAAGGCAAGTTGCAAAGATGAAAGGCAACAAGTATGACCTTGAAATGATTAATCATGGTAACATGAATTTTATTATCATATTGTACTAAAATGATAGGATTGGCGCGACACAGGGAAAGTTTGTTTTGCCTCCA
Source organism: Caligus rogercresseyi (assembly GCA_013387185.1). Lineage (NCBI taxonomy): Eukaryota > Metazoa > Arthropoda > Copepoda > Siphonostomatoida > Caligidae > Caligus > Caligus rogercresseyi. The sequence goes on along the minus strand of CP045895.1, from coordinate 16,907,486 downwards.
CTTGTGGCTCAAAAGCGTAAAAAACAAAAATGATGTCATTTTTGTTTCAAACTTTGGATAGCACAAATTATCCACGACTAAGCAATATGAGATTATTCGTAGTCTTACTTAAAATTAACTTGATTTGTTTCAAATACAAAACAAGCATACACAATGGCCAGATTGGTCTTCTGAAAGTATAAAAAATTTGCGTAGTAAAAAGTAAATTTATCTGTGAAAAATGTAATTTATATATTCATCCTAGTTATTTTAGGAATGTAATAATCCAAATAGATTATTTAATAAATGTATTTTCGATCAATATTTATATATATGCTTAAAGATGTGTGCTTAGACGAAGGGGTATTAAATACACATTCGAAAGCTCGGAGATCCATGCACCGAAATTGTTGATTTTTTCAATTTCTTGATTGGATGATATATAAAATCATGTGTTAATTTTTTAGCCAAATTAATTCAGTGGTTAACTTTTGTCCTCAATGGGTTAAGTGGTATATTTTCAAAGCTTATTTGTTCGTGTCAACGCGTTCTAATTTTGAGTTCTAAAGTGCCAAAAAGTGTTTTGCTCCTGGATACAATCAAGGGATACGGGAACTATGCACAGAACTAGTATCTCTTTACTATTTCAAAGAAAAGGAGCCAGAGCTCTTGATAAGTAGAAAAATGTGCTTCATTGGTCAAACAAGTCATAGGCACCTTCTTGTAATTATCAACTATGCTCAAGGCACTTGTGAGATGATGGCTTTCTTCCCAATGAATCCGGAGAGCACAAAAGAAAATACAGGAAGGTAAGGAAGGATGTTGTTCCATCTTTTCCCCCCAAACGTCCCCAACTTCCGTCCCCCGACAAAGGAGAAGCCGAGATCTTCTAGGACTTCTGCTGCTTCAAGAGCCACATCGTTCAATGAACGGCAAATTGAATGACTTAACGACTCTGAGTCCATGATGTCATTAAATCAGCTAGAAATTAATATTCTAAATTATAAGCAATTTCAATTTATAATATATAGTATATCGCAATATTTCTTTTTGCGCAATGACTCAGGGAGTAGAATATTCAACAACCCTTTCCATAATTATTAAAACAGACGATAAATATCATCTAATACAAAAGTTATATATATATATATATATTAGGGTTGTTCTTATTTTTCAAATGTTTGAAATGTTAGCAACTTTGAGCATTTTCTGTTTCTTGGTGATAAAAGAAGACGACATACAAAGTTTGAACAAAATCGGTCAACATTACGAGGTCGCGCAACGAGGTCAAAGTTTTAAAAATTTAGTAAAAATATAGTTTTCCGCAAATTTCTTCAAAATGGTGGACGTTACAGACTTCAATAATTATTATTAATTTAAAGGAAATCTAATTTACTACCAGACGTATGTTTGATGTTTTTTAATAAAACAAAGTTTTCAGTAAAAACAAAGGAAAAAATGGAGTGTGTATTGTTAGCTTATTTCATAGCTTTTTTGTATCAATTAACTTCACTCGCCTGTAGAAGATGACTTGTTCGCTTCAGAGTAAAATAGTACTTTTAAGTTTAGTAAAACTTTAGATGATAAATCCAAAAATGACCTTGGTTGCATTCTATCAATTCAGAATTCAGTACAATCTGAGTTTACATCATATGATTCAGAGCCTGTATTGACCTATAAGAAATCGATTATGAAAAAAATAAAAAATAATGTGTTTCTTAGATTTGCGTCAAGGTATCCTCTCAAAATTTTACTTTGTCTCTGACGCATTTATAATCCATTATATGCGTCATTTTGTACGCGAGATAGGCTTTTTTAATGTACATATAACTCTCTACTTATTAAATTGACATGATTTAGTATACCAAAATATTAAAGCTGGTTAACCAAGCTTTCATTTGATATGTTTGGTGTTCTAAAAATCGCTATACTTTAAGAGATATAAGCAAATACGTACTCTCCCCCAAAAATTGTCTTTTGATATGAGAATATACGATTACCATCTGGTAATGCTGTTAGTGTTACCTGGATAGAAAGAGAAAGAGAAGGGAGGGAGTATTTTGCTTCACTTCTCTCCCTTCTTTTTTTCTTCCTATCCTATTATGTTGAGGATTTTGTTTGGGACAATCTTATTTTACCAAAAACGACCCATACTTTAAAACTAACCTCATACTTCGAAAAGATTTGCAAAAAATTAGACGGCTTGTGTGAGGCTTTTTTATTCTCAAATGGTCGACCTAAAAATATTTCGTTTATTGGATTGGATTGGGTGGGCTAGGACTGTTTAACTTTGGTAGTTTCTGGAAGGTTATCCTTTTTAAGTGGTTCCAACGAATTACACAAAAGGGATCTATATGGAATGAGTCATTGGGGAATATACTGTTCGAAAATGGGAATGGTGCAATTGAGCAAAAAAGAGGCAAAGGACCTCATACAATAATATAATTATCTCGAAAAATAAGTCCTTTCTGGAAGGAAAATGAGTCCATATTTAAAGAGATAGCAGATAAACTTTTAGAGAAAATGGAGTGACAGGGACCAGTTTTAGAAAATACAAGACTTAGTTTTTTAGTTCACACGTCTATAAAGAAAAAGCTTGAGTGCGTGGGGGATATGTTTGGTCAATATAATAACTTTACAGCAAATGAGTCTCTGGAAAGGCAAGTCATTTTAAGCAAAGTTTGTTTTCGTACACGGGAAGTCGGACCGAGGAATTGTTTTTATAATTTCATAACAATGTCAAGTATTAGTTTTATTCGGGGAGTTATATTGGATAAAAAGTCGAGCAAGTGTTTCCTGACACAGATAGAGAGAAGGAAGGAAGAATATGGAGTGAGAGCTCCAGTTTGTGAAATCAAAGGCCTACGTAAAAATGATCTGAATTTCTCCCTATCATGGTTTAAGTACAGAGTTGTGACGAATACTTTGTCCTTTGGAGCCCTATATGGAAGGACTTTGGAGAAAAAGACTTGTTTCATTTGCAAGGAAGCAAGGGAAACGCCAAGACACTTCTTGATCGAGTGCTCATATATTGTTCATATTTTAGGGCACTTGGTGACTATTTTTACGAGGATTTAATTTATTGTTTTATTTTATGTGGGTCCCCATCAAAACAAAATTAATTTCATAACTTCAAAAGAACAATTTACATATACAAATTTCGATCTGCTGCAGTTGCGGGGAGCAACCCGGATGATTTGATGGGTTATTGACAATTTTATAACATATGTGATCCATTTGTAAGTGTATAAATTAATTTGTTATCGATGTGATAAAATGTTTTCATAAAATATAGTTGTACTTGGTACAAAAAAATATAGAGAAAAAGCAATTAAAATATTTTTCTTTGAGCAGCAAATAAGCTAAAAAATTAATCAAAAATTGATAATTTGTTCAACAATCATTCGCTTTTAGTTCAAACTTTTTCGGCGGAAATATATAATTCTTATAGAATGTCTGAGGTGGCAGAAGAATTCTGCCTAAAAAACAGACACATAAACGATTGAAGAATTTACAGAGAGGGAATAAATACTCTGCTTAGTGTATCAATCAAATATTGCATTGGAGCAAGAAGATAACCAAACTTAACGACATCCGGAACTATTTTCATGACCGTTTCAAGAAGTAGTTAAAACAGAGATAATACATCTTCCAAAGAGCTTCATACAATGTAGGATCTTCACGTGGGAAAGTATTCTTGAATGCATAATCAAAAAATTTAATGTTGAGAAGGCCTCTGGTATCGATGGTATTGGAGGATAATTATATATATTCTTCCAAATGAAGTAACTCCTTTTCTACTCCGGCTGGAAGAGTGAATGGAATTAAAAGGCAAGCTCTCAAAACTTATAACCAAGGGAAGAGTAGTTCTTGTTCCAAGAAGGGGAACGGAACCAACTTCAACCCTGGAGGCCTATCACGGTCCTAAATTACTCCTATATAATTCTCTCGGGTATTTTAACACAAAAAAATGGAACCTGAGTTGAACAAAAATATATGCTTACCTCAAAAGGGTTTTCTGAAGCATAGAAACATAATTAACGGATGTATCACGCCATATACAAGCAGCGGGGGAGTATGTAAGAAAAATCAATAGAGTTGGAGCTTTGATAGGAATTGTAGTCAAAGAGGCTCCATATCTCATTCTCAAATACTTGGGACAGTGAGGACATCTGCTTCCAAATCATTTTTCACTCCAGTTAGAGTATTGGTACTTAATGGATCCTCAGTGATCTCGATTGGAGGTCAAGAAAGCAGGCCCATCGGGCTCAAAAAGAGTTGTAGGTAGGGTTGCCCGTCTGTTCCTCTTCTTTTCGTAGCGGCAATAGAGGATTTGGTAATCCAACTGGTACGAAAATATGAGGTTTTTTTGGAGTGTGGTTAGGGGAACCAGGCATCTAGTGGATCCATATGCTGACGACGTAACCCTTACAGGGGAGGCAGCTCGGAGTTACAACTCATCAAGCAAGTAGAAGTCCTTTTGAATATGTTTAAAAATTTTAAAAAGAGATCTGGGTTGGAACTGAATCATTCAAAAACATTCATTCTTCCGATTGGATGCTGGAATTCTTGGAAGGATAAAGCATAGGTCATTGTTTGGTAAAAAAATAACTGTTTCAATATTAGGGATTGACTGGTGATCCGAAGGGATTCACCCCAATAAATTGGACCAATTAGGACTTCAAATGTTGGTAAACGTATTACCTTGTGGCGGGACTATAATCTACAGAAAAGAATTGATCTTTATAACACTCAGTTTATTCCAGTTGTTTTGTATAAAGCAACGGCATCTTCTTTTATAGTGGAAAAAGATATTCAAGAGGGGGAAAATGGCTATCAATTATCTTTCACAAGAGATATCTAGATGCTATAACGAGGCGTAGGTCCCTCATGGACGAAGGATTAACTAAAATGTCAAATATCATTCCCATGATATACATAGATATCACCAAGTTCCCACGAAGAGAATGGAGGAACTCAGTAACAAGTAGTGAATCATATCATAGGTTGTCGAGACAAATGGAATATATAAACTCAATAAGACCTCCCAGATAACCCACTCTTATGATCAAACAAGATTAAAATCTCTCCTCTGAACATGATGCCACTGATATTGTAACTAAGGTCTTTGAAATCTCACTTGAGAGTGGCAAAGTTTCAGAGAGGAAGTTTGAGTAGAGGTATTTCACTATTTCGTTTGCTGCTTTGAAATTGACATCTTCCAAATTATGGAATATTGCAGGAGGTCTCATCTACATTATAGAAGTTTGGCACTAGCTTGAAACTCTCCTCTTCTTGATGTCTTATCGTCATCACTTCTGTTGCCATTTCCCTGATAGTTTTTGCCGATTTTTTTAGCTTTTCCGAAACCAGAGAAAATATTTATTTCATCTCGACACCCAGATAGTTATCATGGTGGCATCGCATGTAGCTTTGGCGGTCATCACGTCCACTTCATGACCCTGCAAGTACCGAGCCAAGGAATTGGTGTTTGAGAAAATCACCTTAAATATTGTGGAGTCCCAGGAGGAACTGAACCTCCAGCATTACCTCCACCAGTCCCGGGGCATCCACTGAGGTTTTGGGATCTTATCTTTCTACAGCTTCAACAGGGCAGTTATTCTTTCAGGTTGCTGATCAATGGCTTTAACAGCCTCTCATCTGCAAGACCGGCGAGTTTCACTGAGAAACTTCAGCTTGATGATGATCTCGCATGTCAGTTTGGGCACTGTGATGGTGGCCTATGGGTTCATGCTCTTAATCATTATTTTCTGTTTGTCCTTTGTAGGCTGTATTTCCTCTACCACTATCTTCACAGCTAGCGAATAGGAGTCTTCACCTTTACCTCTTCAGTATGTTCATTTTTGTTAGTTGATATTTCCTGTAAACTGCTTGGTTCTTCTGTATAGGAAATGGCCTCCGTTGGCATCATTATCCCATTGTTTTTCCACTGATCATAATTCCAAAGGAATTTTTTTTTGCTTTGACCAAGTGAATAAACTTTACCTGGTCCTATTTCAATGTACTCTTGACAGTGTTTCCTCTTGTAGTCTCATCAACTTCTTTCCCACAACTTTGAACATCTTACTCTGCTTCTGTATAGCCTCTTTCTTGACTTATTTATGACCAAAACCTAAAATTCATTGGATTTAACTTTGTGAAGTGAATATAAGTAATTAAACTTTTCAAATCTAAGCATTTTTTGGTAAATACAGTGAGCAGAAATTATCTCTGGAGGAGAAATATGTTGTTTAGTAGCTTGATGAATAACGTTGCCGAAACTTAAAAGGTATGTTCACTTAAAAATTATCTCTGAGAAGAAATTTATTACTATCGTAGATGATCTGTTGTTCTTTTACGTTTTTAACTGAGTACTAAGTAGTAAATATTATTATTTCCTTCTACGTGCGAGGTGCATATTTCAGTGGCGCCAAAATTATTAACTAAATGTGTGATTTAAATGAATTTTATAATACTCATAAGCTAAAACAAGCATTTGTTCTGCCCTATTGAGCGTTATTTTCTTCAAAAGGGGGAAAGAGGTGGAATTTTGAATGTGAATTGAAGTCACATACAGGCGGAAAGCTCAGGGCCTCCTCTTGATTATAATTCACGACTGTTTGCTTCATAATTAAGTATTGTTTTCTTCAACTTAAATGCCCGAAAACCTCAACCAATTTGCCCGAATTAAGCACTCACCCAAATTTTGGGAGGACAATTGCTTACCTTGCCCCTATGTCTCCTACGCCTATGCTAAAATGATAGGATTGACGCGACATAGGCTAATGTTTGGAACAAACATAAGATACAACTCATCAGGGCATTTTCAGAAGTAAGGGTTTCAGTTATAGAACTATGCAGGCTTGTGGGTTCATTCGATTGAAAAAAATCAGTTCAGGAGTTGGTCTTCGTTGAAAATATATCAATTATTCCTATATAAAATTTTTTAAAAATCCATTCTTTAAAAAACGTCCTCACTTTATCCCAGAATCAACTTGACAGTAATTTCAATTGCACTTTTTTTGGTTAAAAAATACGTCCTAACTTTTTTTCTGAAGTGACATAAGAAACATTGATTACTTCTTATTTAAAAAAAACCGTACGCACTATTGAAACAATATAAATTGAACGGACGAACGCTAACAAAACAAAAAAATCTGTTCGTCCATCATTTATATTCCATTCAGGCGTTCGATTTTGAACGTGCGTTTGCGAACGGTGTTCGTTTTACGCTCAATCCACAACCCTGAAATTTGTATGAAAAACCGAACAAGGGCGAATTCATCGTTCAAAGAAAAAGAAACTTATACAACAAAAAAAATCCTTTCAAAAAATAACTGCAATCCACATTACTTCAACATTTTTCATTTCTTTAAATAAAAAAATCAATGCTTCTTAATTCCGCACATTGGATTGTATTTCATGAATATAATATATATTTATGATTCCTTATATGTATGACGTGAAAAAATGTGAAGAATTATTTTGCAATAAATGCTCTCAATTTTTCCTTTTGCAGTTCCTTCCTTACTCGCACGCGTTAGCCTCCGATTATAGGTTTTTATAGTGTATGACTCAATAGACTGAACAAGGAAAGGGAAAAGCGATGTCAGAGTTAGCAACTGATGAAACAAAAAAAAAAAGGAAGAAGAATTAAGTGTATCCCTGAATCTTCCGATCGATGTTTAATTTATTTCGACGTCCATGATGTAGTGGGCTTTTGTAGTGTGGTAATCGAGTATATTTGCCATGGGGCACATTAGTTCATTGTAACTAGTCCTAAAATAATAAAAACAATAAAATTATACAAAAATAAAAAACAAATAAAAACAAAATGCAATGCAGAATGGATATAGGGGACGGGGACGCTGCGCCACGCGACCATGACCCTAGCTGCGGTCACCGGCAGCGTGAAAGGTCGTGACCGACCTCAAGGCACTTAAACATGTTCCACAATATATTGCGTGGCATTCAATAGTAGCGTCTCCCTCTCAAGTGGATACGCCATGGAGTGGTGGACCTATGGGCCTCCTCGGGATGGGGAAGACGAATCACCAAACCGGGCTGACCACTGCCCGCCTCCCCGTCGTTTGAGTATATCTGTAGTATTGTATTGAATAATATGTGTTTTTTTTCAAGTTACAAACACAATTATTTGGCATTTATTTTTGATATTGGTACATATATACTACCATAATTAATCATTTTTCGACCCATATGGATATTTAGGATGATGAAGCAAATATTATCTTATCGATATGAAGAATATTAGTTTTTGAATATAAAACAACAACATATTTACGTTCCTTACTAACAAAAACAAATAAATTCAGAACAAGATTGCAGTTTGAATGTCTTAGTGATGATGGACTAGAGAGCGGGAAAAATGTGATGATTTTTACCAAAAAATGTTTTTTAATGTTACCCAAATGAGCCAAAATGTTAAGAAATGTTTAAAAAATGTTAATTATGTAGACTCAAATTTGATTTAATGTGAATTTATTTCTTTCATTATAAAAAAAGAATTCCGTTCGTTCGTTCGTTTGTGCGTTCGTTTGTCGTTCGTTCGTTTCCCTATATCTCCCGAACGGGTCATTAGATCTTGACGAAATTTTTTTCAGTGAATAGTTTTGGGAGCTCAGGGAGTGTTTTAGTGGGGTTGTCTTGTAACTCCCGGAAAATTCGTCATCGACATGCTTATTTTATTCGCCAAAACGATTTTTGTGGATTTTTTAAAAATTTGCGAAGTTAGATTTTTGCCCAAATTTTCTGTGGATAAGATTGAGGTACAAGACGTGTTTTTGTTTTATTGAGTGTTTCCCGGAAATTCGTTTTCTACATGATTACTTAAAAATATTTTTCTTTCTGTCCCTGTATGTCCCCCAAATTTAAGTTTTGTGGGAAAATAACAACACTTTTTTATATTGCAACATCGTGCTAATCAAATTTCAATAATGCCTAGAGATGGAAAGGGATGTCAATACCCAGTTAAGGGAATACAAAACGGAAAAAATGGCAATGACGATGCAATGACGACTTTTTAAGGAACTACTTCTCATAAGAAAATAACATATACACCCTATGAAACGACTTAAAAATAACTTTCTTTTACGATGTTTTAAATTCCCAGCCTTAAGGAACAAAAAAAAACGGAAAAAAGGGCAATGAAGACCATGGACAACTTTTGAGGAACTGATTTGAATATGAAAAATCACATGTGATGACATCACTAAAATTATTCATCTTCTTTTTACGATGTTTAAATACCCAGCCTTAAGGAATACGAAACGGAAAAAATGTCAATGAAGATCTATGACAACTTTTTAAGGAACTGGTTTGAATATGAAAGTCACATGCGATGATTTCACTGAAATTATTTGTGTGATTTATCTTTTTATTATGTTTTAATAACCAGCTTAAGGAATACAAAACGGAAAAAAATGGCAATGAAGACCATATGACGACTTGTTTATAGAATTTATTTTAATATGAAAATCACACGCGATGACATCACTAAAATTATTGGTGTGATTTCTTCATTTACAATGTTTAAATTCCCAGCCTTAAGGAATACAAAACGGAAAAAATGGCAATGAAAACCCAATGTAACTTTTAAGAAACTGATTTTAAAATGAAAAGTTACATGCAATGACATCACTGATATTATTCGTGTCATTTTTTATTTTTACGATAATTAAATACTCAGCCGTAAGGTATAAAAAAACGGAAAAAAATGGCAATGAATACCCAAATGTCAACTTTTTAAAGAACTGATTTAATATGAAAAGTCACATGTGATGGCATCACTGACTGAAATTATGCGTGTGTTTTTTCTTTTATGATGTTTAAATACCCAGCCTTAAAGAATAAAAACAGAAAAAATGGAAATGAAGGACCCTAGGACGACTTTATAGAAATTATTTTAATATGAAAATTAAAATAATACTAAAATTATTGGTGTGATTTTTTTTTCATCCAGAATATTGTCAAGTTGGAAAATCCCGGGCAGCGCGGGTAATATTCGCTAGTTCTTTCATAAAAACAGTGACATACAAAATCTCTGCCAAATTTTCTAGGTGAAGTTTTGGCGACGGTCGGAAAAACATTTTAAAACCTCAAAATGATATCTCAACATCTACCGAGGTAATGGGACAGTATTTTATAATAGCTCCATCTATTGGGCTCATCCCATCTGGAAGAGCAGCTCCAGGTTTACCTAACAGCACATCTCGTACCTGTATCAATGCTGGTAGGGCAGGATTTTCTTTACAACGTAATCGAATTAGTTTCAAAAACCTCTCTGGCGTCACCTTGAATCTTGCAGATCTTTCCTCAGCATCTTCAAAGATTTGAGTCCATCTTCGAGGGCAATTCCTGCGGTCTCCAGGCTGGTAATTGAATGTGGCAGAAACGATAAATGACTAGCCATAATTATAGGATGCTATTCATTTTAAGAACCCGCTGACTATTGAATATGCATTGATATCGTCAGGGTTAAACATATCCACGACTGCTTTGACTTGCTCGAAATTATGGCCATAACAAACAGCTGCGCGGGATCCAGGTTCCTATCTGGAAGAGCTGGTATTCGTTACCGCCGATTCGATATTCGGTAGATTTATTATATCTACCGAATATCGATCGGTGGGGTAGATAAGAAGAAAGATAAATGTATTTGCTCTGTGACTCTTCATGTACATTTATTGTGGTGTGTTGTATGATCAACCCAATCAGACATCTCAAGTTCCCGATAACTATGGCTCTAGCTATCTCGGTCAGCAGTGTCCCTCGCGATACCGTGATGCAGAGCCGGCGGATGACTCCGATTCTTCTACCGACATTCTGAATAATTTTTTGTGATGGGGCCCAATATCTGGTTCCTCCTAACAGTTACCCTCAGAAGGCCGAGTGTAGCATGTCGAAGGCGTGTCTGGAGCACCCAGACGTAAGGCTTGGGTTTTCCTAACGTTTAGGTGGAGTCCATTGATATTTGAACACGCCTCCAAGGCCTTCGAACCCGAGCCCATAGCGAAGTCGACCTGTTCCCAGGAGGGAGCCGAGATGACGATAGAAGTATCGTCGGTATCGTTAGTATATGACAATTTATAACAAAATACATTTAAGTACATAATTTGTTATATTTTGTTTAATATTATTTGAAATTTAATACATGTTATTTTTATATAAATCATATATGCTCTCGGATTTAGAAGGAAATGGAAGGCAAACCAATTATTTCCTTTACTGTCTTTTGTTAGTCGTTGTCCGATATTAAATGCGCTCTCAGCTCCGTAGTTGTTCATTATTTTGCAAAGTTCAACTTCTTCACACCAGTAACGCTTCCAGTTCTAAATACCAATTTACATTCGGCAGTCGCAGCTCTTCTATCTGTCATAATTGGTCACAAGCTTGCTTAAAACTGAGGATCAATCATTCTGAGAGTATCATTGACGATCTTAGCCATGGTGTTTGAGTCAGAAGCTTCAAAAAATTTGAGTGTAAACATTGTGGATCAATAAAAGGGCCATTGGAATGAGGATTTGTTGAGGCCTTCCACGAAATGAAAATGCATATAACTATCTGTTGCGAGAGAAAGGAAGGATTTTGTGATTATTCTAGCCAAAAAAAGTTCTTAGGCGCCATAAGTTTAGACGTCCATTATTTCCCACAAAAATCAACAAAAGAAGGGAATGAAGGGAAAAATTATAAAACTGATGCAAGTGGTCATAAAAATAAGTTCAACAATTTTTCTAAAAAAGAAAAAAATGTTTATTTAAGGGATATTATGAAGAAAAATGGGGTATTCTTAAATTTCCCAAAAAAATGGAAAATATGTGAAAAAAATATTTTTAAAAAATGTGATTAACATTTTTTCCGCTCTCTAATGATGACTCATCATAAAACTGAGTTTTTCTTCTTTTACGAAAAATTCAAAGGCTTATTTCTCCTTTTGTAAAAGTAATTTATTACTAAACTCTCTCCCATTTCTTCCTCCTGAAAAATCTTTATCTTTTATTTTTCATGTTTAATCTATTTGAACCCAAAAATCAAATTATTAGATGCCATGGATGTTCATTTTTTGCCATTCAATTACATGAATATGCTGCAGTAAGTTTATGAATGCAAAAATCCCTATCTTCTTTCTTATAATAATATACTACATAACATTCATGGGTTTTATTCTTTCTTGAAGACATGATGTAATGTAGAAAGCAGAAGAACATTCATATATTTCTTTGAACTGTATGAAACTAGAGTGAAATCATTCGTGAGGGCAAACACCGATAAATATTGTTTTTTTTTGCCTGAAATTTCGGAAATCAATTAGTTTATCTTTCAAAAGCGTTTCATTTTTTAAATGTTCCTCTACTAGTCCATAACTCCTAAAAAATATGTTGCAGGCTACGTTATGTCTTCAAAGAGCTAACATCAATTCAATTCTATAATTTTTTTTCTCCAGAATTCCACTACATAACTAATGAACGAATCACAAACTACCCAAACTTTCCCCTATTTTCTTCAATTATAAGAAAATGGCCCCATTATTTGGTAATATACTAATCTGTCATCCAGGCAACATTCATTCCAAGATTGAAAATAAATTGCAGTTTTTCTAACCTTTTCCTTCAAGGATTTCGAATATGAGCCAGTTTGTCACATTTTGGGTCTAAGATTTGACGCTCATGGCGTCAAATCTCTTAAAAATTATCAAATGTTTGAAGAAGCATAAATATGCTTCTTCCGGATTTTGTACTCGAAATAAAATTTATTCACTCATTCGAGAAAAAGGCATGAAATTCATTCTCATTCAAAATATACCATTCATGTCCATAAACATTCTTCACCCAAATATTTTTATATGAAATGATATTTTTTTAAAGTGAAAGAAGAATTGCCCAAACAACATTTGATATTGTTATATCCTTATACAGAATAAATGTAGTTATGAATTGGCGAATACTTTCATATATTTACATCAATATATGTGGCTGTGGATGATTTTAATACCGACTTGACATAGAAAGAGAAAAAAACTGAAAGCATAGAGACATCTCTCTGGCCTCTCTTTTATTATAGTATTAAACCTCACAAACCTCTCCCTTTTTCATATCAGATTTTTTCCTAAATTTTTTATTATTTTTTACATTTTTACTAAAAAATTATATACATTTTGATGCGTTGTTTCTTTTATCTTCTAGATGAATTATGAGGGGCGGTCTTACTGTCTTCCTCCTTCACTTTCGTGGTCAAATCGGCCAGAAAAATGCTAAGAGAATTAATAAGCTTTGAGAGGACGCCTAGAGAGCCTTCCGTGACAAGGGAGGCATTGAACTACTTACCATAAGAACAAGTCAGTCCCGACAGGAGACGATGGAGTTCCTCTCGTCCAGGAATCCTGTCGAATAAGTGACTCCGGACACAGGGGGGAACTCCGTATCAAGGTTCCTCCTGTAGAGTTAAATAACTCAAGCTGTTTAATGTAACGCAATAATAATAATAACAGCTTTGTTAGGAAAAAGGGAGAGGTTTGTGAGGTTTAATACTATAATAAAAGAGAGGCCAGAGAGATGTCTCTATGTTTTCAGTTTTTTTCTCTTTCTATGTCAAGTCGGTATTAAAATCATCCACAGCCATATAATAGTTAAAAATGTATTTTTTTATCTTATGGATCAAGAAGAATCCTAACATCAAAAGTGTTACAATTTTTGTAGCTCATGTGTAAAAGTAAAATTGATAAAGTTTTTATATTTTCAAATATGTCAGAAAAAAAATCAACGAAGTCACAAAATTTCAATTGTACATATCAATAAACAAAAAATAACAAGTTTAAACCATAGAGATATAAAGATAGTTTATTATCTCAAATAGCAAAGAAACATCGTTCAGCTGCATTCTGGACACATGACGTATTTCTCTGAAGAATTGATAGAGATATAAAATATAGAGAGCTTATTCCCTCCAATGGCAGAAAACATCGTTCAGCTGTATCCTGTACACAATGGCGTATTTCTTTGAATAATCCAATAAGATCTCTATGTCTTTATACCTCTATGGTTTAAACTCATAGGAAGGTTAAACAGAGCCTTAAAAGTAGATACGCCGAGAGAACTGTCAGTGTAGATAGCTGGCTCAGATCCGGCTCAAATCATTCATAATTTATGAAGGGAGTTGTATATAAACAGTGCAGTCTTTTTAAGATAATTGTATCGAAATATCAAAGTTTAGATTTGGAAATCTATTTAAAAAACATAAATCTCCCTGCTTGTAGTGCTGTGGATTGTACAAATCGATCATGCGCCCGAGGAATTTTTCCTTTTATCTCCCATAGATCCCCGTTTACAAAGTGAATGTGTACAGAAGATGAAAAGGGATCGTGGGAAGCCCTCGATACATTCCTATTACATTTAAAGCATTTTGGAGATGATTTTTAATAAACATGTTAAAACACTTATAGACGGATCCATTCCAACATTATTGAAGCAAGTCAAATGTTCTAAGGACCACCATAATTCGAAAAGACACAGTAGAAAAGAAACGATAAATAATTAGATTTGGATACAAAATGGGAGTTATTTTTGATCTATTTATGTATGTATATAAAATTCACCAACGTATTGTAGCCATTATTCATACAGTATTGTACCGTTCATCATAGGCGTAGGAGACAGGGGGCAACCGCCCCCCAAAATTCGGGTGAGTTCTCAAATTCGGGCAAATTGGTTGAGGTATTCGGGCATTTAAGTTGAAGAAAAAATAAGAAATTGTGAAAGAAACCGGATTTTGAATTATAACCAACTAAATATGATGTAATGAATAGTATGTATTACTATAAGAAACCATTAATCTACATTTTTTCTTCATTCGATTATTTTTTCGCCGATTTAACAGTTCTTGTTAAAATTAGGGCAAATTGAATGCTACCACCCCCCCCCCCCCCCACCCCCAAACCAAACATCTCCCCTACGCTTATGCCGTTCATGTAACCTGATATTCCAAAAGAAAAACACATCGAATAGAGTAACACGCCAAGATGAAGCTTCATCAACGCTACTTATTAAAATAGGCCTATCATTTTATTTAGTTCTTTTTAACAAATAATTCATCTTTATATTGTATTTTGTCAACTTCATTTCTTGAGATATCCAAATGCTTGCTCAAGCTGAATTTTCTTTTTTGTTTGCTCAAGATTCCCTTAGGATTCTATACAAAAATATTTTTGCTCAACTTTGATAAAAAATCCAGCTTCCTTGTCTATTGAACTTAAAAATGATTTGAAAGAAGTAACCTTATGACAATGAAAAATGTGAACAGCGTAAATTTTTCATTAATTAAAACTCATTTACAGATTTTAATTTCATTTAAAACTATTCTTCTCCTGAGGGATTGGTATTTTGTTCGGATAAGTTTATAAAGGATTTGCCAGGTTGAAGGAATATTTAAAAACTATAAGTGAATTAGTAACATTAGTTTTGTGTCTGTCCTTATTAATGATCGAGGACTGCAGTCCAGTCCGGCGGGTTGGCCCAGTCCTTTTTGTCGGTCCTTAGAAGAAGAAATGTTTCTTTTTAGATCATAACCCTCGTCATGTTGTCAACATCTCTTAATACTATAAAAAGGAAAAATCCTTTATATGAGGAAAGTGACATCTTCAATGAGTTGATGCCAAATGTAACATTTTTCCTTATGTTATTAATAAGTATTAAATATTGGTTATTATTACAACCATAAATATTCGATGCTTATGACGACACTTAAAAATAGCCTATAGTGGTTTAAACGGAAGGGTTGTGAATGAATGATTTTTACACAAACATTTAATGAGTAATGACCGACATTGAGTACAATGAAAAGCCTATATTAGGGGGGGGGGGAAATGTTTCCAAACTGTCTAATATAAATATTATCCATCCCTTTTGTTGTGCTATTGAATTAACGCCCAGTTATAATAGTATATATATATAATATTAGCATTTAGAATGTATTAAATAAATACTCTTTCAACATTTTATGAAAAATTAAAGGACTGACAAAAGACAATCTCAGGACCGATCCCAAGGACTGACGGTCCTAAGGACCGACCCCCAAGAACCGACGGTCCTAAGACTGGACTGAATAATTTGGGACCCATACACTACTATTAACAATTAAACAAATTGGAACCTCCTCAACATAAATGTCAGCACAAGTAATTATATTATCATTTATAAAAAACCTCAATCTCATGAACTATTATAATATATTATATTAAGATATGTAAAACATGTGCGAGAACAGACGACTATAGTAAAAAAAGGATTAAAAAAACCACCCATTTATTTGGAAGTCGAAGTTTGTGTTAAAAGAAAAATATGTAAATAATTATAATTATTTACATATTTTTTGAAAATTATAAAATTCCTTAATGTATATTTACATATATACTAAGTATTGTAAAATATTTTTCAATAATAAAAAAGATAATGTATTGTCATAACATTAATCATTCCATTAACTCCATACGTTGTTTTGAGCACGACATGCTCTCTCACCAGGTGGAACTCCAATCTATTTGTAACCAAAGACATAGAAAAGTAAAGTGCTTATACCAAGGTGATATTATATATATATATAGTGTGTGTATATAGATATAATATATATAGATATTATATATTTATATATATGCTAAATTGAAAGGATTCATTAAAATTATTTTCTAAAAAAAACGTCGTCACTTTTATTGGAATTTTTTTACTAAAAAATGTCGTCACTTATTTTGGAGATTCTTTTCTAAAAAGTCGTCACTTTTTTTCAATGGGGTTCCACAACACCCCAGGAAGAAATTGAATGCTGAACGGAACACCAAAAACGGTTGAACGCTGAACGGGACGCAAAAAAGTGATTGATCGCTGAACGCAACGCCAAAAAAAGCTGAACGCTCGCAAGCTGATATAATATATATATATATATATATATATATATATATTATATATATATATATATATATATATATATATATATATAGTATCAATGAATACTAAAACAATTTTGTTTTAGTATTCATTGATAGTATATAATTCTTTAAATTGAATGTTATTATCTGTTTCTCTCATAGAGATATAGAGCTTATTCCAGTGGTGGGCACCGCTCACTTTTTTGCTGTTCCGCTCACCGCTCATCCGCTCACTTTGGGCAACTGATCCGCTCCCGCTCATTCGCTCATTTTTGAGTACTGCTGTTCCGCTCACTTCATCCGCTCAGTAAGTACTAAGCTGGTACTAAGTAGGGTCCCATATAGCCATTTAATGCAGGCTTGTGAACGGAACGCAGTACTTTTTTTGGAAATTCTTTTCTAAAAGAAAACGTCATCACTACGCAGTACTTTTTTGGGAAATTATTTTCTAAAAAAAAACCGTCATCACTACGCAGTACTTTTTGGGAAATAATTTTCTAAAAAAACAAATCTTTTATCCTTTTTAATAACGGAAACTTTTTTTATGTGAGCGGATGAGCGGAAGTTAATTTTAGAGGGACCGCTCACCACATTCCGCTCACTTCTCACAAAGATGATCCGCTCTTTGCATTCCGCTCACCAATTGCTCCTCCGCTCAGAGCGGACGAGCGGAATAATGAGCGGAAGTGCCCACCACTGGCTTATTCCCTTCAATAGCAGAGAAACATCGTCCAGCTGTCGCCTGTGCCCAATATAAACAAAGTATTTTGTACTACGTCATCGTAAGTTTATCATAGAGGTAAAAAGAAATATATATCAGAGCTGGATTCGGTAGAAAATCTACCGCCGTTCAATATTCGGTAGATTTTATTATATATCTACAGTATCGATCGATATTCGGTACGGTAGATTAGAAAGAGCAAGAAATTTATATATGTATCTGCTTTTACTTCTTCATATGCATTTCATAACGGACAGCTTATAACACAGGACAATTAATACATCTTTGTTATAATTTATTAGATTATTTGAAATTCAATAAATACTAATCTTATATAAATTATATATGTACTTGGATTTTGTAGGAAATGGAGGCAATAGCTTTTTTATTCTTTACTGTCTCTTATTGTCCGATATTTAATGCACTTTCAGGTACTCTAGTATTCAATGCATAGCATAAACTTATATTGAATGTCTATTTATGTATCTGCTCTATAAAACTATAAGTTATAGTTGTTTATCTTTTTTTTTTTTTTTTTAATTCACTTAACTGTTCACCATCATAAAAACAATGCTAATACGTAAAAAAATACATGAATAAACATTATAGTTTAAAATTTTAGCATAATGGGCGAACATACATATAGAAAATCCGAAATTAAAATGTGGGCATATAAATCATCATAGCATGTTAAATATCATTAAAAAAATTACATATAGGAAAAACAGGGCCAAACAAACAAAATTAAAACACCGGGAAAGCTATGATTTTACTTTTCTAAAATTTTTAACAAGGGATTTTAGAAGCTTTTCTAAACAGTGAGATTTAAAAGGGTAATATTTGATAGAGTCTGCTGCGAACGTCCATGTGGATCCACACGATGAGGGAATCTTCAGAGAGAAGGCAGCATATCTGGCTGCTGCCGCTAGCAAAATTCCTCTTATCTCTCCAGGTCGAATCGGTTCATCCACAGTTAGCTTTTTCGCAATTAACGCCTTGGCATTGAGGAGTGCAAATTCGATGGCCTTAGATTTCGGTGGTGAAGCCTTGTTCCTCACCGACAAACCAAAAAGAAGCACGGCTCTAAGGTATTTTGGGTCCTTGTTTTCCAACCCTTGGATATTGAGAGATAACAACATCCTCAAGGGAAGGATGACTGGACACTCCACGAAGGCATGGACCGTACTATTATAAATCCTTCCACAATCCTTGCACGGTCGATAGAACCTCAACAATCCGGCTGAAATCTGGAATTGGGCTGTGAATTTGTTCCCGTCGTTAATGTTACTCAGAGAAGTCAAAATCTTCCTATTCGTGTTTGGGGGTAAGTCCAAAGAGTTTGTCAGATCCATGCATATTTGCTCTGAATTTTTTGATTCACCCCTAAAGGTAGTCATTTTCAGGTGCCACGGTTTTGGCAGAATATGTTTCTTGGAATTTCGGAGGAGCGGAAAGAAGAATCTTCCATCGGCAAAAGGAGTGTCTGGACTTATATCATGCAACAATATAATGTTTTTTTCAAGAGCCATATTTTCTAGGATGGATGGACAGTCTAAATTCTTAAAATAATGAGGTTTATGAATATTCTGTCTGATGACGTCAAGGGTTGTGTCGCTGCAGTAAGATGGAGTGTAATTCCACAGTACTCGTTGAGCAGCCCCCCACACCGGAGAAATATTCGACGTTATATCATTGGATAGATCCGTCCCGAACAATAAACGTATGATGAGACTTCCAGATGAAGCAGTTCTTCTCCATTCTACTGAGGAATTCTTGGTAAGGTCCACAAACACTTTAACATATATTTTTGGGATAACTCTACAAAGAAGAGATAATCCCCCTCCCACGCTCGCCCTGGGACGCTTAACAGCTCCAAGGTAAGACTTGTGGAAAAGACAATGAAGCCATGAGTCTTCTTCTACCATGAACTTCTCAGCTAGGACAGGAGAGGCCGTTGCCTTATACAAAATTAAAGGAACGACCCTTAAATTGTAAAGGTCTATCCTCTTCTGCAGGTTCAAACTTCTCCATCTTTTAATGTTTTTGTGGACCACTGAGTTCACTTTAGTCCAATTGGAGGAGTCAACACCATAACTGCTCCAGGTTATCCCCAAAATATCAATCAACCTATTTATTTGGTAATCTTTTATTTGATGTTTATCTTCCGGAACCCAGTCTCCAAGCGGCAAAATAGAAGATTTACTAGGGTTTATGGATAAACCAGAGCGCTCGCCAAATTTTTCAAAGCAATCCAAAAGTATACCAATCCTTTTGATTAGTTGGCGTTCGGAATTCGCTTCGACGAACAGAGTTACGTCATCTGCATAGAGATCCATGAGATGTGCCACTCCTTCAAATCGAATTCCGAAACCCCCGTACTTCCTTTGTATCCTTAAAACAAGATCATCTATGGCCGCAATAAACAATAAAGGAGCCGTGGGACATCCCTGCCGACAACTCTTCTTCAGTTCAATTGGCCTACTTTCCATTCCATTAACTGTAATTGTAGACGACCCGTTTAAAAGAAGCGCTCTTACAGGATTAAAGAAACGTTTGGGAATCATTTTTTTGATCATTTTGAGAATATGTACATGATTGACCGAATCAAATGCTTTGGCGAAATCTACTGCTATAATCGCTCCATATTTCCCCCTTTCTCTTACCGAATCTATAGCAGCCTGAATGTTTCTTGACACGTCAAATATTTTCCTTTGTCTGAGGAATCCTTTTTGAGACCCACCAATTTTTTGATTCAGAAAGGGTTCAATTTGTTGAGCTAGAACTCCAGAGAGTATTCTATAAGCAATGCTCATAATTGTTATTGGCCTCCAATGGTTAAAAGATGTCCCATCACCCTTCTTTGGAATCAGAGCTATTCTTCCCTTATTCAAGGCCTTGGGCATTTTTCCTGATCTTTCCATTGAGATGCCAATTTTAGACAGAAAGGGGGTAACTTCCTTTGAACATTTGATGAACAGCTCTCCGACGATCCCGTCAGGCCCAGCTGCTTTGTTTTTCTTGAGGTTCGTCACTATGTATTTTTCAATATTGCTTTCAGTATAAATGGAGCCTTCATGAGAGCATTTTCTTCTCTTTTTAGGAAAATAATCCCTATTTGCTTCCACAATTTTTTGAAAGTTAGAACGGAAATGTTCCAAAATATCCTGAGATTTGGACAGTATTTTCCCCTCGTGCACTATTCTTTTTATCTCAGTAGCTGATAGATGTTTCTCCGGGGGGAGGTATTTGTATCGCGCATTGTTGTCCTGTTCTTTGTCAACTTTGTTCGACATTTCTGCTTCCGCTATGTCTGACAAACGAAAAGACACAGCAGTCTCGGTTGCAACCATTTTGGAAAAAGGTGAATCTGAGTTTAAAATTTTATCCAAATCCCCCTGAAATTCAATTTTTTTATTCTTTTTATCCCACAAGAATTTTTTGTGGAGAATTTTATAACACCCACTAAAACATTCAAAGCTTTTTCGGAAGACATATTCATGGTGAAACCAGAAGAAAGTTTATTCTTTATTTTTTTAATATAAGCGTCCTCCTTTATTAATGATCTTGGCACTATAAATCGTGGGTGATGCTTAAGACATTGAATTTCCACCTCTATCATTTTGTGATCAGAAAGGGGTTCTGGCCTGTATAAAATACTTTTTATCGATTTTGATAAATGACCAGAAACAAAAGCGTGGTCAATACGGGACTCTAACGAACCTCTTTTCCAAGAAAATTCGCCTTGAAGATTAAACTTCTTCATAATGTCGATCAGATTAAATTGAAGAATTAGTTGCTTTAGAATGCTTTCATTAGGATGTCGCTTCTGAAAATTGTCCAAATCTACATTAAGATCACCAATCATAAGAAACGGGGTAGGATCCTTTAATTGGTTGTTGATGATAGATTGATAAAATGAGGTGGAACGGATATTTGGTCCATAAGCATTGATTATAGAGAAAGAGAGATTATTTAATTGAATACGAACTTTATTCCAGTGACTTTTTCCACTATAACTTTTAATAAGCTCTGCTTTGTTGGCCTTTCTTGTGACGAGGGTAAGGACTCCTCTCTTGTTATCATCACCCGTAAAGAAACTAAAGAAATTTCTGGGGAGGCAAAAATTGCAGTTTGAAGAACAGGTAGCAGAGACCGCCGATTTAATTTCCTGCAGACAAATTACCTCAGGATCAAGAGATAACAAATGTTTCATCAGAGCATGTCTTTTTTTCTGTCTTTTCCTCCTCCGCAGTTTAGAGAGAGTATTCGACTTCGACCTAAGCTCTCTTTGAATGTTAAAGACTCGTGGGGACAGAAATAGTCTTCAATTGAAGTTTGAAGGTATCTGGGAGAGTTGTAAGAGAGTTGTCCTCGAACCATTAAAGTAAAAAGGAGAGGAAATATCACAATAAGTTTAAAACTTAGATTTTAGGGCATTTTAATTGAGCTTTTTCTTTGTCTGGGGAATTTTCTGAAGCAGGCCTGTTTCTCTTTCCAGTGGATTGAGAACGAGTTCGATAAGGAAGTATATCCTCATTAGAAAGAGACGGCTTTAATGTCAAATTTAGTTTTTGAGAGATGCCATTTTTTTCCATTTGTATAGTCGTTGAGGACTCACTATATCCCTCCACTGTAGAACCTCCCACAGGTGGATCCAGGCTACTCTCGTTTGGATGAATAGAGCAATCTTCTACAACCGATGCAATTTCACTCAATCCATTCCCAGGCCCATCGCCTACCTGGGCCTTCTCATTTATTGATTCAAGAGAGAAAGGAAGGCTGATCCCCAATTCTAAGGCAGAATCCCCCTCAATAATTTGTTTTTCTGATGAGGAGTCCTCACCTCTAATTGAAGTGTTGACTTCATTTTCTTCACCACTCATATCAATGCAAGGAGAAGCCTCCATGCTAACATGAGAATCAATGTTGGATGTGGGTTTGTCTTGAATTATTGGTTCACTTACGGTCTCCTTCTCCGTTGTAATTTATTTTTCGAAGTTCAAGTTCTTCACACAAGGGAGCGCATGGGCAAGGCGACAGTTGAACGATGTTTCTCTGCTATTGAAGGGAATAAGCTCTGTCAATGAATACTAAACATAGTATTCATTGGCTCTGTATATCTTTATGTCTCTATGTGAATGCTACAAAAGTCATACTTTCAAATATACCGTACCGGTCGTCGGTAGTATCGAATACCGATTTACATTCGGTAGTCGCAGCTCGGATATATATATATCATAATATATTGGGCACAATGAAGTATTTCTCTGGCGAATCAAATAAGCTCTCTAAGGCTTTATGATTTTTCTCTTTCAGCTGTCGATAATCCCTCATTGTAGTGTAGTACACTATATTTTATCTCTCTGACTGTAACTCTTATTACAGAAGAAAAATCACCTGACAGACTGGTAATGAAATAATTTTCTAAGGAATCCTCAGAGCCTGACATCATTGGTATTTATTGTAAGATATATCTTCTTCCTTTCCAATGACAAAGTAGATCCTATTTATTTGTTTACCTTGCGTGGCAGCCATTATAAGCACTTTACTGACGTCTTTAAGTTGGTTCAATGTTTCTTCTGTGTTGAGTATCCAGTTTTTACATAGATCGATGGTCCACTAACTTCTTGACGACAGGGATGACATTGTTAACCTATATATAAATATATATATCCCTTTTTTTCGCCGGGATATTAATATATTCGTTCCTTCGTCAGTTTGAAGAATTTTTTCGTATTAATTTTTAAAAATTTCAAAAGTATTTTCAAAAAGAAAGTGATAACATCGTCACTTTCAAAATGACGAAGGAACAAATATATTAATTTCCCGGCCCGGTTATTTTTAGACACAGAGCCGGGACGTTCAAAAAACAGCCGGGACCCAGTCGTTTCCTGATATATATTTATTTATATTAACCAGCTTAACTCATATTAAAAAGGATAAGTTTTTGTTATTTGATGTAGTACAAAATGAATTATTAAACGTAAAAAAATATTTAAGGAGAAATAAACGGAGAACTGAATATAACAGTTATAATAATTATTATATATTAATAATTAATATATTAATAATAATAAAGAGGAGTTCACACAGATACACAACTCCTGCTGTTAAAACTAAAAATTCTGACATTTGCGTTTATAAAGTTAATATAGAGTTGTTTATAAATAATAATAATAATAATAAAGTAGTCCTTATAATGATATTACTCGATTAGCAATAATAATAATGGATATTATATATTCATTATAATATAGAAGGAAAAATAATAATGGTGATAAATCATATGTCCTTTGGACTCTTCAAACGTCCGTCTACACAAATTGTAAGACAGAGAGGAGAGAGATGATTATATATTTAAAAAATATACTTCTGTCTGTTTTTGGGGTACAAACACTTAATACAATAACACCAAATCCTCCGGCGTGTTTTTCGTCTTTATGTATAACAACAATAACGTCTTTGTTGAACTAGAGAATACTGAGAATGTTTGAGAGGGGAGGAGAGCGTGGATTCGGAGGAAGGGCTTTTTTGTTCTCTCTCTCTAGCCCTTGATACCCTTGCCACCGCTCTTCTTCTTGGAGTGGTACTTGTATTTCTTTATATAGCCCTTGACAAGCTTCTGGATTTTGATTGGGTTGATCTCTCCGTTTTTACTGTGACAGACCTAAAAAAGAAACAAAATAATTATTCTCAATCAATAAGTTTTCCTAAAAATAACACTCAATGTACAGATCCTATTTTATTAATGACGTTTATGAATGTCATAAAAACACAATAACATTAATAGCAGGTTTGTGAGTATTTAGACTTTTAAAGTCAATTTCAATCAATTAATACAACGATGTGGTTTTGTTTCAATTCGATCATGCCTTTGTTGATGGTCTTTTAGTAATTAAGTTGTGTTTAAAGCCTACTGACACGCACTCTTAAATATGAAGGCCTTAACACTAACAGGCCGGGTTATTTTGGCTCCTCTATAGCCGGGGGGGGGTGGATTCCACCCCCCTCAGATCTCGGCAACGGAGCGACGAAAATTTGTGAAATTTGGCACAACTAGGTCTCCCACTAATTACAACCACGAAATTTCATCACCATGAACAAAGGGTTTTGTAATTATGCATGTTAATTTATTCAAATATGCAAATTTTGCATCAAAATGTGATCTTTCATACACATGAAATTAATGCCACTGCATCAATCTTTAGCATTATTACATCATAGTATCATACTGATATATCATACATGTCACAGAACAGGTAAAATTAATTTGCATGTAATTAATTATGCAAATTAGTCGTATTTATGCATATTTCCAATTAATGCAATCAATGAAATTGCGGACGTTCGCAAAATGACCTGCCGCACCGTAGGGGTAGGTCCGATTTTTTCGAAATGGTATCAAAAGAGCGCAATACTTCAATCTTAAAAGTCATAAAATTTTAGCGCGTAATTATTTTTTTCACGAAAATATCCCAGAAAACGGAGGGGGGGCGGAATCCGCCCCCCCCCGGCCTGGTTAGGGTTAATAACGAACTAATTACAGAAACTAATTCTTCAAGGACCTAAAGGTAAAAAGTCATTGGAGCCGCTCAATCAAGATCTCGAACGCAACGTCAGATACGTACTGGATATGCATGCTATCCAGTTCAATGCTATTTATAAATCAGCATATATGATTTTAAGAAGATACTGCCACTCTTCCGAAACCGAAATTGTCCTTTCATTTTATATTAAAATCACTGTTTTTAAAAGTAAATCCGAATTAAAATGTTTATTTTGTTTTCTTCATATACAACTACTCCTCATTTTATTGCTGTATATTTTTTGATATTTGCACTGCTTTGATGGGACATATTTTAGGGATAAAAATATGTGACAACGATATTCAAAGCGATATAAAGTTAAAAGCTGTAAGCAATGCTTGGATCAATTCAAATTAGATCAGAACAAATTGAAAAATATTACAAATTACAAAAAAATATTGTTGATGCATGCTAATATTTTGCGCCAGAAAATATCTGAGGTCAACGTCAATAATTTGAACAAAAATATATCGATAAGCAACTTATTTTATTTTTAGAAAAGCATATTTTATCTTCGGAGCAATAAATAACTTATGGAAGATGGTTTAATGTTCTTTCATGAAAGTTTTAATGAAAATGATCAAATCAGATTTTCGTTGGTATTTTCACAATATTGTGGCATACCGATCAGGACCTTTCGCAACATTGTGATATGCGATATACAGGCTGATTCACTTAAATTGAGACTCACATATTACAAACTACATACAATCTTTGTATTAAATTTTACACAAATAATTTTTAAACAAAAATGATAGCACAATGTGTAATTTACAAAATATATTTCATTAAATTTTCACATATCCTTCTTTGGCCTTCACTACAGCTTTGAACCTCCTCACGGTGGAGGCAACACAGGCAGGAATCTCTTCTCAGCTCAGACCATGACTGAGGGTGGCTTTTGCCTTCTGAAGAGAGTCCTCAGCTGCACGGGGATGTCTTCCTTTTTTCAAGATAAAACCCGGTCATTCTGACTGTTGTGGGTGGCCTGGACCGTGAAAATCTTTGTCTGAGGAAGAGATTCCTGCCTGTGTTGCCTCCACCATGAGGAGGTTCAAAGCTGTAGTGAAGTCCAAAGGAGGATATGTGAAAATTTATTGAAATACATTTTGTAAATTACACATTGTGCTATCATTTTTGTTTAAAAATTATTTATGTAAAATTTAATACAAAGATTGTAGTTTGTAATATGTGAGTCTCAATTTAAGTGAATCACCCTGTAATATAACATAGCGCAATTATTACAGATTTTAAAAAAACCATTTGATCCAGTGGCCTGATTATTAGTAGACATTAACCAATTAGAGCCGGAGAGTATGATGTACGACGTCGGCAAAAAATGGTATATAATATATCATGCTAAAATAAAATATCTAACAAGGGACCTAAGGTACGATGAAGCAGTATTTTTGTCCTCTCTAACCTAAGACACCTTGTCAAAAAAAATTAATATCAAGCATATAATTTCGTAAATAATTGTATTTAAGTATCTTTAAGGCTTGCAATAGTGCACTAATTTGATAAAATTTCGTATTGAAGACCCTGTTAAAAAACAATATTGTAAATTTAAATCAATTAATAATTCATCTTCATTCATAAGATGTAATGCCTATTTGATTAGATTTAATAGCCCTAATTAGTGCTATACTTTTATTTATAACACTTATTCATAGCATTCAAACATTGAGTTTTCCTTTAGGGGGAAAAACGACAACTTTACAAATGCAGACATATTTCTACAAAAAAAAAAATTACCTTAAAACTTACACGCTTTCATAAAAATATATGAAATATATTTTCCAGTTCGTTTCAAAGAATAATAAGGTACTTTATTTTAAGTAGTTCAGTATTACTTTATGAGTTGACGTGGGTATTCAATTGGATTGAAATAACTTATTTATTGAATATGTAATATTATTACCGAGGTTTTTTGAGACAATTACACAAAAGTAAAGAAAATATAGCAACGTATGGTAATAGTTCTATTGGTTCCAATAAAATGTCTGAATTTAATGCATGTTCCGTATAAACATATAGAAAATGTCGAAAAATAAATTGTCAAATTGTATTGTGATGTTCCCAAAAGTTACTTAAGTATTTTTGCTTTAAATCGGATCCATAAATGAGTATTGGCCAAAGAACACGTTGAGCTTGAGAAACACACCAAGGACTTTGGAATATCTTCGTACTAAATCTAAGAAATCGTGTGTCTGTATAATAAACAGAATTTTAAGCCAAAAATATTAGTTTTTTTAATAAGGTTTTGCATTCCCAAAATTATGAATTCACATAAAAGGAAGCTCTATGTAGATAATTTTGTATGTTCAAAATTATTAACCAATTATTTACTACTAAAGTCTGAAAGTATATATGACTTGATCCTGAAAAACATGACCATTAATAATCTTGTCTATTCTACCTTGTATTATATTGTTAATTTTTTTTGTTAGGTGTAAAACTTTAAGTCCTCTGTTGTTTAAGGACAGAGGATGAACATGGTTCAAAGTTCTTTCGTTATTTGCAGTTTTTAATGATCATAATTACCAATAAATGTAAGTATATAATTATACTGTTTGAAATGGAATTCAATGTCGTGCAGAAACACGTCTTTACTCTCTGTCTGACTTGTATCCTCACAGAACGCCGTACTAGCCCTGGCTGGTTTTGCCGGTTCGCCTCACTGTCTCCCTTGTTTAAAAATAAATAAATAATGTAATATTACTTACTTTGGGAACACACTTCCGAAGAATTTCCTTATAGGCATCCTTATCGATCTTTTTGCGATTGTAGTAGGGCTTAAGAACCATTTTAATCTCCTCTACAATTCGTTCTTGGCGTTGTACCTTCTTCAAGAACTACATATGGTAAAGGTGAAACAAACAAAAAACATATTAAGTGACTATACTTTTAACAGGATAATCCAATTAAGTACCTTTTCTTTCACTGCCATTTCCACAGCAGACGTTGGCACATCATCGACTATTCTGAGTTTGTCGTCGATTAATTTCATCTGA
Organism: Caligus rogercresseyi; assembly: GCA_013387185.1. Taxonomy (NCBI): domain Eukaryota; kingdom Metazoa; phylum Arthropoda; class Copepoda; order Siphonostomatoida; family Caligidae; genus Caligus; species Caligus rogercresseyi. The sequence goes on along the minus strand of CP045895.1, from coordinate 16,879,256 downwards.
ACGGATTTGCTATGCATGTTTTTGGATGAATCTAAATAAAATAAGAAGGGCGAGTATTAGAAAAAAGGAATCATAATTAGGACTGACTGGGCATTCGAAAAAGGTAGACAGCATGTAATAACAAAAAACAATGTACCGTCTATCATATGATTTAGCCATATTAAATAATACATCTCAACCACCGACTTATATAACAAATGGATGCCAGTAGATTCAATAAAAGAAGAAAAGAGCAATAACCGAGTCTGCAACTGATGGAAGCCATTTTATATTGCCTTTTTCTGAAATATATATATATTTCGGCAAAAAGTCAATTTAAAATGGCTCCCATCAGTTGCAGCCTCGGTTATTGCTCTTTTATTATTATATTTTGTTATTACATATTGTGTATATATATATATATATACACTTGATGTTGATGAAGCAAGGAAAAAAAGAAAGGAATACTTGTTACTCCTTGAGTGGTCTAAATGTCAAGTCTTAAGGAATAAAAAAGGGTAGAAATGGCAATTAAGACTTAGTGATATGATTATTTGGGACTTTTTTGGGTTGAAATATAACATTGGATGTCACCACTGGAATTTATTGCAGGGTTCTTGACTATATTATTTCACCAAGTGGGAAAGCCATCTTTACGTCATCTCAGAACTGATCTCAGGTCAAGTTTTTTCTTTTAAGTATCTAGTCGGTATATTGGTCTGTGCTCTCAACTTTAATTTAAACACTTACTTTTATGGTTATTATTATTATTATTGTTGTTATTGGATTGTTTTTGGGCTTTCCGGTTTTGCCCTTGTTTCGTTTTAGTATTAGCTTGTTGGTGAGGGGTGTGTTGAGAGGGGGTTCGAAAATGTCGGACATGTCGCTGCTCTGTGGTGAGAAAGGTGAGTCCATATCCATGTCGACAGCGGAGCCCTCGAGGTCCTTTCCAGATAATCCCTCCTTTTTCTCTGCGTGTGAAGAAGTTGCGTTGTTTGTGTAGGAGGAGGAGTCAAAGAAGGGTATGATGGGTATGGAGGAGGAGGAGGACGTGGGCGGCTGCTGTGTTTCCTTGTCCTCCTCAGGGGAGTCTGTCCAGTTGGATGAAGAGACGACGCCGTTGTTGTTGTTTCGAATGTGTTCACCATTCTCATGCTGCTCCGTGTCTTCCTCGTTGATGTTTGGTGAGAGCGTGGGGTTGCAGGGGTCGTAGGAATGGTCTGAAGGGGGTGTTTGGGGTCCCTTGGGGACGTCAATAGACTCTTGAATGGTGGTTGGTGGCGGCGGCGTGCAGGGGCCTCGGTGATGTTGAAGGATGTCCAGGAGTGCAGGCGGGAGGAGGCCGCTGGAGGAGGAGGAAGCCGCCGTTGACTGTAGAGGCGGTGGGGAGGCCGTGCTCTGGACTCCGTTGGTAGAGGAGCTGATTGGATGACTATTACTGCTGCTGCTGCTATTGGAAAGATGAATAACACTACTACTACTACTATTGCTAGAGACGGGGGGACCCCCCGAAGTGGACACAGCTGGAGGGGGCAGGCTCACATTCTTAATATGTGTGATGATGGCCCCTGATGAAGAAGAGGCAGGTCCTGATGTGTTGTTGTTGTTGGTGGTGGTATTGTTGTTGTTGGATGAGCCTCCTTCCTCATCACTTAGAATGTCAATGGTTTCATGAGGGGATGGCTCGATAACAAGGTATGGGGAGGACATGACGTCAATCACCACGAGAGGCTTTTTGTCCTCCTTAGCTGAAGAGGGATCTTCGCCTCTTGGCCTCCGCTCCAGGGCCTCAAGGTCATCGTCCATGGAGGCTGAGGGCGGCGGCGCTGCAATGGGCTTCTTCACGCGGGAGGGCTTAAAGTTCACGCTCACCATGATTTTGTCTCCTTCCGTGAATACCTCCTTGGCGGCCACGGAGGAGGTTCGAGAGTTCACTATGGTGATGGCGGCAGAGTTTTTAAAGGAATTTTTGGAGGAAGAGGAGGAGGACTTTTTGGCCGTCTTTTTTGAAGTCTTTGCTGCTGGGGCTGCCTTTTTCTTAGTCAGGGAAGTGTTCTTTTTGATGGGAGAGGTGTTGGAGGATGGTGGGGGAGTCTTTTTTCGTCGCTTTATTTTGGGTGGAGTCTTTGAGCGCCTTCTTCGGCGCTTGGAGGATGCACTGGAGGATGAGTTCCGCCTCCGTCGTGAGGGCGGTGGTGAGCGTGGTGAGGGGGAGCGGCGGCGGTGTCGCTCAGGAGAGGATCGACGCAGAGAGAGACGTTTCTTCTTTTTGAACTTGATAATGTTCCGGACGTCGTAGCGGGAAGGTCCGTGTGCTTGGACAACTGTAACTGCTGCTGTTGTTTACTGATCTCCACGTCTAGGGGCTCCTTTTTCCGCTTCTTTCGATGGCGAGAGACACGCTCCTTGCTCTGGGGACGAGAGCCACGCTTGCTCCCCGACACAACCACAGACGACGCCACAGGCTGGACGGGAGGGAATATCTCGCCTTCTTCAACGTCCTCGCTCTGAAAAAGAAGAGGTGTCAATTGAAAAAGGACTCTTGTGCGGTTCTAAATCCCCTTATTGTGATTCTCTCTCACTCGCAAATTCATTCGTGCTTCAAAGACCTGATAGTATTAATGGAAACTATTATAATATTACATTTTCTCATAAGGTCCATTATATCGTCAATAAAACCATGATAACTTGACAATAAAAGATGATTCAGCATACTTTTTCCTATTACTCCATCATAAAATAGCCATGAGTGGACTTTGGCGTTCAAAAGCTCTTAACTAATATGATTATAGCTTGAATAGCATGAAAATGAATTGAATATTGCATTTTTTTTCTTTCTTCAAAAAGACATCACTTATATCATTCCTACTGTAGAAAGCATTTAGATACCACATACTCTACTCATTCCGTTCATACAACTATTTTACTCTCATCTTTAAATAGATATCCTCTTTTTTCTCTTCGGGATCACTCAAGTAGCAATGCCACCCACAGTGATCCCATTTCATATTCAGTCATGAGATGTCATGCTGAGCCATATGATTTGATCCCAAGATATTCTTCCCACTTGGACATAATGGTCTAAGGATGAACTTATTTCATCTCAAAGTTCGTCTGCATTGAGATGCAGACGAAAAAGCATCAAGCTTTACTTGAGCTCTTCTCATGGTAGCTTCATTAGCGCCATTTCTTTCTTTCTTTCTTTTCTACACGGCTTCTTCGAGACTCTCATAGAGGCCAGACATGTATACAAGCTCAAGCTCTCAGGGGCCACCATCTCAGCTCCTTAGAGTTCCTGTCTTTGCTTCCTCCTTGATTCCTTACGTCTGACTTCCTTTCCGAAGAGACCGGTGAGTATCCGGCGTGTGATTCTCCAGGATCCTCCGGGAAAGAGACTTGAGAAGGACCACTTCAGAGAGAGTCAGCTCACGACTCGAATCCAGCTCATCAGCCTCCTTCTCCCCATCCTCCAGGTTCAAACTGCTCACGGAGGAGAGCCGACCACGGAAGTCCTCCTCCGGAGAGACGCTCTCCTCAATGACCTCCATGGAGTGGGGCGGAGAGATCGGGACAAGGGAGTGAGGGGGTCCCTCAGGGAAACACTGGAGCCCACGCCATGCCAAGAGTGACGACACAATCACAGGAGAAGGAGACTTGCACACATCCAGTGCACTCAGTGATGAGGAGTAGGACGAGATTCCGAGGACCGAGACACTGACTGACTGACTGACAGAGGAAGGAAGGAGGGAGGGAGGGATGGATGGATGGAGGGAGATCACTTCAAGAGACTCAGTCCACTACGAGAGGAAAAGGACTCCGTGCCTTGTACAAAAGACGGACCATGTACAAAGAGGAAGCCCTATCCCAGTGGGACTCACGTGACTTAAAAGGAGAAAGAGACCACCGGGCGGGCTATCACTACTACGACGACAACGACGAAGAGGCGTGTTAGTATGAGTAGTGTCTTTGAGACAACAACTACCTCACTACTACTACTACCTTCCCCCCCCCCCTCCTTCTTGCTGCTTTTTTGGTGTTTTTAATAATGAGCAGGAGGGGTGATGACGACAAGGAGGGCGCGAGTGAGGAGGAGGGAGTCATGTCAGAAAGAGAAAGAAACGAAAATAGGAGGAGGAGAAAGACACACATACATAGACACAAAGAGAGATACCCACAATGAGAGAGAGAAGAAGGGATCATTATTATTAGTAGTAATAGTATTATATACACAATAATAATAATAGCGAAGCGTCCCATATCAAAACAAGCAGCAGTGAATAGAAAGGGAGAGAGAGAGAAAGAAAGAGAGAGAGAATGAAAGAATGCATAATAATAAAATCTTTCTTCCGTTTGTTCTTCTTCTTTTCCTCTTCTAATTATAGGTATTTAAATACTGGACCCCATTTCACAAGATATTTTTTAGTCACAGGATAGGCATGAATCGTGCCCATGTTTGTATTGGGTTTTTACGCTTCCTCCAGGGATCATCATCTTGAATTATTTAGGAATTCAGGACGGGACTGGAGATAGAAAGGTCCTTCGTGGTTGACCAAATGTTTTTGACGCCCCTAGCTTATGTCCATTGCGACAACATCCATTAAATATACAATGGAGAGGGAAAATGAATGAATAATTATATATTTTTTCATATAACTTTGATTTCCCCACAAAATATAAGACGTTTTTTAAAAATAGTATTTATGGTATTTTTTAGTGCTATTTTGCCTCTTACATGAAATTCATTTCTGATTTTTATGATAATAATTCATCAAATAAAATGCAGTTTTTGGGCTCATTCGATAATTATAGGCAGTTCATTAAATATTGATGTCATCATAGACTTGTATTGGACATATATTTAACGATTCCTAGATCCAAAAAACTTACAATTACACACATTTCAAACATGACTCATATCGTATTTTATAAGTACTGGTTAAGCATTTTACATTCGTAACTCATGTTAATGCATGTAACGAATTAGTTCCCTCATTAATTGAATAAATAAATAAACTGTTAAGTTATATGAGTGATTTTTTTTGTTGTTTACATGTGCCTAAGTACAACTAAATTTATCTTTAACTTCATCACATCAGAGCACAAATCTGAAGCTTTAAAACTTAATTTAAATGGCGTTAAACTATGTTGTTAAAACTTAAGCTAAATAAAAAAATGTATATATTCAAAAATGTAAATGTGTATTTCCTTTATTTGCACATTGAAACATTTGTCGAAAAAGTTTAATTCATCTGTGAAACTACTCTTAGATATATACGTATATATATATATATATATATATATATATTATATGAAAAAGATTGCCGTCACAAGTTAATAATTTTTTTATTTGGCAAATAAAATTTGTTATTGTTTAAGCAAAAAACTATTCAAGAGTTATAAGAAGTCAAATTATGCCATATAACATAGAGTTAGCATCATTAATGCTAACTGGACATTATGAACCATATGCAGTACGAGATCAATATTGCTTGAGATGTTTGGGAAACAATGTATAGCTATCCTATTAATAAAACATGACACTTTAATTCATAAACTTAGTTAATGTATATTATTTAGGCTGATTCTTTTATTTTTTCCATTTTTAATATAAAAGGTTATTATTACTATTACATAACATTCATTATTTAGTTGAGCTCCCTGACAGGCAGCCGGTGAGTGACGTCACTCTTGAAAGGACAGGCAAAGCATGTCATCGGACATTCTCCAGGATCTGATACAAAAAGAGCTCAAGGATGTAAAAGACAATTGTGAGCGTGTTGTGGAGGGATCCAACCTCGTGACCTGCGTTCGAGATCTCATCCGAGTGGAACTGGCGTAAGAACTAATAGTGTGAACCAATACACATACTGAATTTCCTCACCTTTTCTTTCAGTCCAACGGAATTTCGTCGTGTGGCCATTTGCCTTTGCTTCCCTCCGGACTATCCCTCTTCCCTGCTCTTGATCGAGCTTAAGAGCAAGACCATCTCGGACAAGCTCCTTATGGGTCTCGTCAAGGTCACCGAGGAGAATGCGCGAAAAAACAGGGATCCTCGGGTACTCACGAGCATTGCCTTCATATCCAAGTTCTTTGAGGAGAATCCCCTCGCCTGCTGCTCGGATGAAATATCACGCATACGCTCAAAGATGAATGAGGCTCAGGATAAGCTTAAACTCTCACAAAAGTCTTCCTCCATATCTCTCTCCATATCCGCTCCCAACTGCTACTTTTACAAGCTCAAAATCAACATTCCCTTCGAGTATCCTGCCAAACAAACCACGTGAGACTCTTTAATATAAAACAATGAAGGCTCCTTTTGTGGTTTTTATCAAGCAAGGAGGAGATAAATAGACTGCATTAGTAGATTAATAGACATTTAATTTAAATTAGAACGCTTCAGTAATGTGTTATGATATCAATATAAATTTAGTTGCACACATGCAAACAACATCATACAACATAAACATCACATTCATAATAAAACAGTGTTTTATTTAATCAATTAATGAGGGAACTAATTAGTTATATGTATTTATTTGAGCTACGTATGCATAAATAAAGCATTTATATTGACAAAAGGAGCGTAACATCCAGAAGCGACTTCTGGATGTCCTCGATTGAAATGGTCTTTAGAACGTCTGTCATTGCCTTCTCAATGAGTTCAATCGATGTGTGACACTTTTCTTTAATTGTTAAATGCAGTTTAGGGAACATAATGAAGTCCCTCTGAGGTCAGATCTTGTGAATAAGTCTCTTATGTAAAACACCAATATCATACTTATGATAACTTTTACAAGTTGTAACCGATGTGACGATTCATTTTGGACTTCCGTGAGTTGTATGGTAGAAAATGCTAATTAATCTTCTTAAGGCTCAAAACTTCGGTCGAAATGCGGTATGTGGTGTTTGAGAAATGTTTGGTTCCATTCCAATAACTTTCACAGGCGGTTTTATATTTTCACCCATTTTTCCATATTTCTTTCGATAATTCGGTTCTGTGACAACCTGATCTTTTTATTCATCATCAAGTAGTTTTCTAACTAATTTAAATCACCCGAATCCACGCGTATACTTGCATACGAGATAAATAAACATCATTACATGTATTTTGTAGCATGTGCTGCATTTCAGTAAAGTTTTTTTTTACCAAGTTTAACACAAAAATCAATAGCAATTTTTTGTCACTTTCTGACCGATGTACAAAACTCAATGATATTTGAAACGCAATAACTTTTGTTTTATGCATGTCATGAAATTTATATCAGTTGTCAACGAGGGCCATTTGTTTAAAATATTACAACAGATAACACTTATGGTACAATAGCTTCGATTGCTTTTGGGATGGAGGGTTTAGGATATACAAAACGTATTTCGATTCTACAAAACCATACCATCCCAAAAATATATTTATATTTCTTTGAGTAATATGTCAATGGTCCAAATGATTGACATTAATTAAGTTTATGTATTAATGCCATATTTTAATTAGAGCTTAATCTTTTTTTGGATAGTTATTCAAATAATTTTTTTTTTTTTGTGTTAACGCTAAAAATAAATACAAAATCAGCAAAAGACATACTATTAATGCTCACTTATAAAATTCCCTACAAAAGAATCTTTGTTAGTGGATTGATTTTTGAAACGGAATAAGTATAATTAATAATATTTTACTCTTTATAATGTTTGGGTTAGTTTTGAGGATGTGGAGACGAATTTCCCTCGTGTGTTCAAGGCCTGGTTCACAGAGCAGAGTCGAGAGATAGCTCGTCGCTGCGTCGTGCCTCCTTTGATGAAGAAAAAATCATCCTCCGTTCCTCCTGCCTTCGTTCCTTCTCCAAGCCTTGAGCCTGTCGTGAACTTTTTGATAGAGAACGTCAAGCGCTACCCCTTGGAGTCTTGCGGAATTTGTCGTAAGACCTGTCTCCCATTGGATCCAGCACACGTCATTCACAACGAAAACGCTGCTGCACACGTGGAACGTGTCTACTGCTCACATTGCTATCACCACGACTGCCTCATACTATACATGAAATCACCTCCCTTCAAGGTTCGTATCTCTTCGTTTAGTAGACTCGAATATTGCTTATTAAATGTTGTAAAATGTATTGGAATGAAGAAAAATTATTAGTTTCTAGCATATTGCTTGCATATTTTCGAGGTTTGTAGGATTTTTGAGTCGTTTAATTTCGAATCTCTGCTTTAGAACAAAGAGCCTGGTTTAAAATTGTAGACCCAGCGATAGTTTTATTACAAACGAGAATGGAGTAAGAACTAGAAAAATATATTTAAAAATAAGCTTTTCAACGGGACGTAGAGTTTCTGTATTTCATGAACATAACATTTAATAATCTGTACAAACGCATTTATAAATTATATCTTAGAACATTAATTAGTGGTTTTATATTAACAAATATTTATTTTGCTTATTCAATGAAATGATATGATAAAAATCTTTTTTATACATCAACTAATTTAAATAAATATAGGAAGATCAATATTGATTTTAAATGTGGGCAAACGTGTATTTTTTAATGTTGTTTGATATTTTTTTTACACAAGCCTTTCAGTACTTGGCTACTCAATATCTCAAGACCCTGCTTTCACAATTACCAAGAGCATGAAAAATAATATCTTTTCTCTTTTATCATTTCAGGCGTTAAGAAATGCACTCTGTGTAATCAACGAATTTACATGAAAAGTGGAAGGTGACTCCAGAGTTGGCTGAGGCCAGATGGGCACATCAGCAGGCCAAAGAGAGAGAACTCGGAGAAGTGATTGATTTCTTTAAAGAATAAAGAATCATCTTCAATACCCTTAATGGAAAACAAGAAACACTTATATGTTTTATCTACTCTTTTTGATGCTTTATATATGTATGTATATTATTATGTAAATACACATCATGTTTTAAAAAATGCAGTTTTTTCGTATTTTATTGGGATGCCATATCTTCTTATGTTATTTTTAAAGAATTTATCCTCAGAAGTTTTGTTGCTTTCTGTTTAAGTTCTTTAAAGTCAAGAACTTTAGTAGTTTGTTTGTACTTACATTTTTACCTGTAAATCTAATAGATGAAACAAATGACATCGAATTGAAACCGTATTAATGTCGTTCTTACAATGATAAATTCATTACGTATTTCATTCATGAAGTTTACCTGTAATTGTAGGGCACACAGTACTACATATAAATTTATCTTTAGTATTAAATTTACAAAAAAAAAAAAAAAAATTAAATGGTAATGTTAAGAAAAATTCTTTTTATATTTGATTTTTTTGTAAATGTTAAATTTCTTATTTTCATATATATTAGCTAAATATAGTCCTTTCCATTGTGAATAAAAAAAAAATTTTTGCAACGCTATTTAATTATTTTTATTGTCATTAATTAATCAATATAGAGCACTTTAGTTCACATGTAGGCTGCTTTTGTATATTGCTTCTCTGCACTTAATGTTTTGTCAGGCCCTTCAGGCGTATGCTATCACAAGTTTGAAAATTTAATTTATTGCAGAAACCACTGCAAAAATACCAAGAGCATATGCAACTCTCCAGTGATTCGTCCTGACACAAACTTCAAATTAATAAAGATATTTGTAAACTCAATCCATCCCTAACGCAGCTCTTGCCCCACATAGATAATAATAATAATATCAACAAAATTTGTAAACAAAGCTTTTTTTTAATTCACGGAGTGTCTCGACATGGACTCCAAGACGTCCAAGAGACGTCACAAGGAAAAGAAACACCGAAAGGATCGTCGTCGCTCTCGCTCCCCGGTCTCTAGACACCGCCGCGAGCGCCGTCGAGAGGACGAGGAAGAACAACGTCAGTCTCGGCGGCGTGAGTCCTCGCATCGTCGCCATCGCCGGCGTTCTCCACGTAATGGACATCGTCGAGGTGGGCGTCCTGAGCATGACGTCATCGACATATCTTCCTCCTCGGATTCTTCCTCCTCTTCCATTGAGGAGTACAATAACGTGGAGATCCTTAGCTCCGAAGGAGAAGAATCCTCAGAGGACGCCATTATTCGCAGGCAAAGAAAAAAGAGAATGGATCTTCTACTGAAGCTCCAGAGCATTAATGGAGATGCTAAAGGGTTGAAACTAAGGAGTCCCCTGTCAACCAGGAATCCCCACCTAAAAAGACGGCAATGGAACCCCAAAACTCCCCCAGGAGACAGAATGGAAGTCTCTTAAGGTAACATATGCCTTTGTGCTTTAATTGACTCTCATGATATATATTTATAAGTGAAATATGATGGATGATTTTCCTTCTCTAACATCATTATTTTATTATTTTACTTGCATTTTAAATAAAGGAATTTCACATATCTGTTAATGTAACACATTAGATGCATCATTGTGTGATCACGTTCTTGACTTGTGTGGTATTTTAAATTTCAAAATTCCATCTGGACAATCAAGTAATTATAATCTCGTATTTTCATTGGTTCCCTTCGGAATGGCTAATGTGGCCGGCATTCAAGGGACCCAAAAAATAATAATAATTTTTCCCCCATCGATTTTTTTATAAATCTTGAAGAACCTAGTAACTTATTATTTTAAAAAAATGTTTTCTAAAAGAAAAAGAAAATTTGAACGAGTTCGATGAAGACACCTCTGAAAGCTACTCCACTCATTTCCTTTGAATATTCTTTCAGAGCGAGGCATCCTCCTCATTCGACATGTTTGCCGAAGAGGACTCCCTCCACCCCATATCTGCGACTGTGCCCCTACCCCTCTCCACACTCCCTGCAGATAATCCCAACCTCACAGACAACTGGGACGATGCTGAGGGCTACTATCGAGTTCAAATCGGGGAAGTCATGGACACTCGCTACTCTGTATTTGGATACACGGGCCAAGGAGTCTTCTCCAACGTGGTCCGGGCCCGAGACACGTCACGAGGAAACCAGGAAGTCGCCATCAAGATCATACGAAACAACGAACTCATGCACAAGAGCGGACTCAAAGAGCTGGAAATCCTTCGTCGTCTCAATGACGCAGATCCAGATGATAAATACCACTGCCTACGTCTCTTTCGACACTTTTTTCCACAAGCAGCATCTCTGCATGGCCTTTGAGCCCCTCTCCATGAATCTTCGAGAGATCCTCAAAAAGTATGGGAAGAATGTTGGTATCAACATACGGGCAGTGCGATCCTACTCCACTCAGCTGCTCTACGCCCTGAGACTACTGCGCAAATGTTCCATCATTCATGGGGATATCAAGCCCGACAACATCCTCGTGAACGAGACCAAGTCCACGCTTAAGCTATGTGATTTCGGTTCTGCATCCCACGTGGCTGACGGAGAAATCACGCCTTACCTCGTCTCTCGATTCTACCGAGCCCTGAAATCATCCTTGGGCTCAAGTATGATTTTAACGTGGACTTGTGGAGTGTGGGAGCAACTATTTACGAGCTCTACACCGGAAAGATCCTCTTTCCCGGCCATTCCAATAATGAGATGCTCAAACTCTTTATGGAGCTCAAGGGCAAGTTTCCCAACAAGCTCATTCGCCGAGGAATGTTTCGCTCCCAGCATTTTGATGATAATTGTAGTTTCTTATTTCGGGATACGGATAAAGTGACTCAAAGGGAAAGGGTTGTGACACTGTCCGTCCTGAATAAATCAAAGGGCTTGGCGGATATTATCTCAACGCAAAAGGGCTTCTCGGGAAATGTAGCTGCAGAGGGGCATCTTGTTGACTTGTTGGATAAGACCTTGGCCCTTGATGCGCTTAAACGTCCAGGCCTGAATGCCTGTCTCATGCACCCCTTCATCACGGAGAAGGATTGATGGACTCGCTCGAGTGAAATAGGCATTTAATTCACGTCATTTGTTATCCTTGGATTTTTGTAATGATAAAGAACATCGTTAATATACCTGAAAAAAATGTACTGGAAATATATATTCTGTATTAAAATTATTTTCGCTTATTGCTAAATGAAGTGTGAAGAAATTATTATTTACAATTCATGCTTTATTAATAATTTTAATAATACTTGCATATAGTTTCAGGGTTCTTATATAGGTATATATGTATATGCAGAGACATGAAGTGTAGGGCAAAAACAATTTGATGGAATATATTCCTTTTAATGCATCTTAAATTGTTGATTCTAATAATAATTTTGCCTATATTCAGGTATAATTTTATCTATGGGTCGAGCGTATGCGGAATAGGTTAAACTGATATCTGAATATTAACAAAAAAATGATGGAGCTGAAGTGATATATATATATATATATTGTTTTTTAGTTATATTTCTATGTCTAACATAAAGAACTTAGTAAAAAATGGCATAAGTAAAATTGTGTCTTAAAACAGGTACGATAACGTTGCTTTCCAAACGTATAGCTATACATTTAATGGAACTAATATAGTAGATTGCTTACCATCGATAGTATTTTACTTTTTTAAATAACTAATTAGAAATACGATTAATATGTTTGAATTCAAAATTTTGTAAACTCAACTATAGCAAATAAGGTTAACATATAAAGTGAGGCAAGAGTTTCAGTTATTAATACTAAGCTAATATTCAACATGAAATTCTCCTTGAGAGCAACATATTCTATAATTATACTTTATGTTCTATGTGTAAATATAAATCCTAAGTGGAGTTTAATTTTTCTTTGTGAAGTAAGTCATGGATTGGGGAAAAAACAACCAACATTTTAAATATAAGCTTTAAAAGCATGTATAATTGTTTATTGACAGGTCTAACTTGACTCTTGACAATGTGTCAGGACATGAATCATTAAATGTATAAAAGGATACACGATTTTGGTGTGCGCATATGATTTGATTAATCTTTTAGCATATGAATGAGTATTGAAGCATTTAAAAAAAAGTATTAAATCGTATCTCTATAATAGTTCACCAATCTCTGTCCGTCTGTATGTCCGCACGCTATCTCCTCCCACATTATGGTCAGATTTGAACTTTGAAGGTACTTATGGAATCCTTGGGTCAAGGCAGACCTAATAAAACTATGGGGCCAGAAATGAAAAATCATGTCATTGGATACACCTTTTCTGATTTTACTACCTACCTAGCATTTTATGTAGGTACATATATTTTTTATACTTCCACCCATACCCGAAGGGCGAACATATGGCACTGTAGGCGCCCAAATATGCGAGAAAATTAATTAAGGTAGATCTACCCCTATCGGAAGGTGGTGACATTGAGGGTTTAACACGATTCCACTGAGTCAACGAGCTCCAATATATTTACTTGGACATATTTTAAAAGCATCACCTTTGTTTAAATATAAAGTATGATTTTATTTAGATTTTCATCGTCCAAATGCAGTTTTAAAGAATTATAATATGCATAATTTTCCTCACTTGGTATAATGCTATTAATAAAATACTCCCAATGTATCATTTCCTAGCTTAATAGGTTATCTAAAGTTATAACCAGCTTGTGGGCGTTCGCCCGTTCAATTTTTTAGCATTTGTCCGTTCGTTGAAAAAGTATCAATTATTTCCTATTTTAATTTTTGAAAAAATTCCATTATTGAAAAAAAAAAGTCCTAACTTTATCCTAGAATCACTTGCAGTAATTTCAATTGCACTTCTTTTCGTAGAAAACGTTCTTACTTTTTTTAAAGTGACATATGAAACATTGATTGAACTTCTTTTATGTAAAATGTCTACATTTTTGAAAACAATATAAATTGAACGGAAGAACGCCAACAAAAAAAATCCGTTCGTCTGTTCATTTATATTCCTTTCAGGCGTTCGATTTTGACTTGCGTTCGCGAACGTTGTTAGTTTTTCCGTTCAATCCACAACCTTGGTTATAACTAACTGGAACCAAAGATATTGTCTATATGTACAAGTATAAAAAGGACGCTGTACATACTAAAAACCTATACAGATTAGTAAATCCATGTATTTGATTTCGAAGATTGATGAATCTTTTAATTCTCGGCTAAGAGCAAAGTAAATATATATAATATATATATAGATATTATATATATATATATATATATATATATATAAATATATATATATATATTATATATATATAATATATATATATATATATCTATATCCTCAAAAACCATTACCGTAAAAAGTGGATGAAGAAAAACAATTGTATTTAACGATATAAAATATTTTATATCTTCCTCTTATATTCAAATTTTCAATAGTATATTATATTTAGTCTTCGCCATTTTATCAAATCTTTGATGGGAACTAGAAAAAGAGATAGATATTCTCATTCCTTGACGATTTTAAATATTATAGAAGAGAAAGAGGGAATAACGATAAAATATAACAATATTAAATAAACTACTCTGTTGGTCACATTTTATTCAGTGCAATGCTTTACGCCTTTTCAAAGAGAGACTAGATTAAATGCTCTCAAAAGGGTGGATTTATTTGTGATAATAGGTCTCCCTTATGCCTTGCCCTTCTTTCCAAACCCAGCCATAGCCAACAATTACAACAGAAAATATGTTATTATGGTGTCCAGAAGAAATGGACCAGGAAAATATGGACTAGGAAGAAATGGACCAGGAAGAATGGACCAGGAAGGAATGGACCAGGTAGAAAAGGAGAATTATGACTCATGGAAGAATGGACCCAAATACATAGGTAGGCAAGTTTTTTAGCGGAATGTAGCAAGTATTGTACAAATCCTATTTTCTCATATAAACTAGTGTAGAATGACATAGTATGATTTTATTTTTGCAATTTTAGATAAATAATCTCTTTTTTGTCAATCATAGTTCAAATTCGCCAAATTATGGTAAATAATACGTATTGTCTTAAATATCAAACATACCGATGTTAGAAGCACTCAAAAAGTAAATACATAGAGAAGAAGAAATATATGCCTAATTCGGGCGCGATTGTATAAATGGAATATTTGAAAGGATAGAGTGATGGGGACGTCAGAGTCAACAATAATCAAATGAGAGAGCCTCCAATGATCCGAGTCGAGTATTCAAACTTTGCAATCCGGCCGAATGAAGGCACCTCAACACATACAGACAATGCCTTGGACCCCCTCGAGTCAGTCGCTCCCTTCCAGAAAGGCACCAAATCCCGCCCCATCGTCTTCTTTAAAGGAGTTCCCATCCCTCGTCCTCGAAAGGAGTCCAATCCTTCGTCTTCATGAGAGGAATCCCTTCCCTTCGTCTTGATTTAGAATTCCCATCCCTCGTCTCTGCTTATAGGATTCCCATCCTCATCTTCGTGAGAGGAGTTATAGTCCTCGTCTTAAGGAAGGGGCCCTCCTACCATCACCTCCTCCATATTGAAGACTTGTTCCTCTTAGTGGAAATTCGCTAATGAACTCCTCAGTCCTGTAATTCTATTCAAAGTCTAATCTGTAGAATGTCAAGATCTTAAAGGACCTCAAAAACCTTTGCCCTATTATATATTTCTATTATATTCCTGAAATAATTGATTTTTATAAATTGACAAATACATTTAATTCAAAATTGTTAAATTGTAAGACAAACATAATTTTAATTACTAGATATTAAAAATGAGCTTTAAAACTAGTCAAAGGTTCCCCCAATTTAATTTCCCCTCACTTTTTCTGGAGAGATTCTGGTCATTAGAGACGTCGGTTTTCGGACCCTTCTTGGTGCTACTGCAACTCAAACATGTGATGTGTCTTTCACTAGTATTCTTCCTGAAAAAGGCCGTCTCACCCTTTTACCCACCTCTCATAGTATCTCAGCTCTCATATCTCACCCCTAAAAAGCTTGAATTTATTTAATTTTCGGTTTCCTCCGGATAATGAAACTGGCGAGTCTGCGCTCCCAGGACGAAATAAAAAGTCTCTGCTCAGAATCGGCCAAATACTTCCCCTTTATTCTAGACGTCCCCCGAGTTTGCTTTGTCCTTTCCTGGAAAGTCTGAATCATCCAATAATTACTCCCTCCTGGACAAAATTGTTAAAAAATAAATTTGGTATAGAAGTATATATACTTAGATTTAATTGGTTTATATATTGGCTAATGCTACCTGGTGTATTGTTTAGATTTTTATTAGTTAATATATTGACTAATGATTAATTAAATATTGCTTTTTTTTTTGACAAAAAACAACTATATGTAGCAAATATAAAGAACTTGAATATAAATAAAATGAATATAATACTAATAAATGTATAGTTATTATAATACCTGGGATAATAAATATGGCTTTTTACAGTTTATAAATAAACTTATAACATTTCTAAAATCTTTTATAGAATATGAAGGGACATGTGTTAGGATATATAGATATAGAAAGGAAGACATTTGTGTCAATGCCGGAGAAGTATTAATATAATTAGGTGTATTTGAACTAGATAACTTCATTTATCTAAATAAAAATGAAATGACTGTGAATAGAAAATAGTATAACTAACATTTAGTTTTTAATTGTTTTTGTATAGCTTTTAGGTGATCATTTAGAAATTGAAATGTCACAAATATAAATGTAAAGAAAATAACTGACCTATTACTGAATGGAAAGAATAAAAACAAGGTAACAAAGTTGAGCTAAAATAATAATAGAGAGGGGCACATAACAATATGAAATAAAACAAAAAGCTTCTCATATCATGAGAATATTACAGACTTCACATCGTCCGTGGATGGTTGAAACGCAATGTGAGAGGTTGCGGGAGGGGTCAAGGGTCTCTGATTCATATTGTACAGTTCAATGGCACTCGGAAAGATTTCGTGTCCAGAGCGCTTCTTTTTCCTCACTCACGAAAGGGACCCACTAAAATAATGGACGTGGAAATAAATTAACAAAGTAGCAAAGTTAAATATTCTCGATTCTACTTTTGAATAGATATAATAGGAAGAGGAGTTGATGTTCATGGCTCTTTCATCAGGAATTTGATGATCTTCAAGTCATTTTGGACTACCATGGAGCTAAATTCATTAGGAGATCATGAGGCTTCTTTAATAGAATACAGGACTGATGAGTTCGTTAGCGAATTCCACTAAGAGGAAAAGTCTTCAATATTGAGGTGATGGTAGGAGGGACCCTTCCTGAAGACGAGGAATATAACTCCTCTCACGAAGATGAAAATGGGAAATTCTATAACGGAGACGAGGGATGGGAAGTTCTAAATCAAAGACGAGGGAAGGGATTCCTCTCATGAAGACGAAGGATTGGACTCCTTTCGAGGACGAGGGATGGGACTCCTTTAAAGAAGACGAGGGGCGGGAATTTGGTGCCTTTCTGGAAGGGAGGCGACTGACTCGAGGGGGTCCAAGGCATTGTCTGTATGTGTTGAGTGCCTTCATTCGGCCGGATTGCAAAGTTTGAATACTCGCTCGGATCATTGGAGGCTCTCTCACTTTATTATTGTTGACTCTGACGTCACCCCTCACTCTATCTTTTCAAATATTCCATTTGTAACAATCGTGCCCGAAATTAGGCATATATTTCTTTTTCTTTATGTATTTACTTTTTGAGTGCTTCTAACATCGGTATGTTTGATATTTAAGACAATACGTATTATTACCATAATTCGGGGGATTTTGAACTATAATTGACCCAAAGAAGAGATTATTTATCTAAATAGCAGAAATAAATAATACTATGTCATTATATACTCAGTTTATATAAGAAATAGTATTTGTACAATACTCAGATACATCTACTAAAAAACTTGCCTACCTATGTATTTGGTCCATTTCTTCCATGAGTCATAATTCTCCTTTTCTACCTTGGTCCATTCTTCCTGGTCCATTTCTTTCCTGGTCCATTTCTTCCTAATATCGTTATTATGGCATTCAAAGCTTGATGGCGCGTGTTTTTATTAATAGCGCGGCTACATAAACCCCTAATATCTAACTGTTGAATATATATTTTAAATATATAAACATATGGCGAAGAATGATCTAATCTTTAAAATGTTTTAACGCTAAAATTGTTTTACGTAAATTCTATTGAAGGAATAGAAGACATATAACTTTTAACATTTTATACACAACTTATTAAATAAGTGTTTCAAAAAGTTATTTGAAACACATGTCTAATCATTATCAACGATAAAAATACAATATAGCATTCATTCATCCATGTTAAGCCAAACATATACATGTTTCAGTGCTATATCTTCGGTATAGCTTAGCTCAAGTCAATGCCGGTACTACCAATCCACTAAAATACTGACTATTAGTCGGTAGTCTTGAGCTGGGATAAATAACTAGGGATGAATGTCAACACTGAACATCAAAAAGCCTTTCAAATGGTCTCTTTTATGTATATAGCTTTTATTTTTTACGTCATTTACAATAGAAAATGGTAAATTTTACAACCAAAAGGGACTTTATCGTCCCAATAAATATTGATGGAGTCGATAGCATTTCTTTTTTCTGTAATATTTGACGTTTCTATTATATATGTCATGTAGAAAATCAAAAGCTATGACTCAAGTGATATCATCTTACTGACTATTCCCTTCAATAATTTAAAACTTTTAGCCCATTTCAGTTTTGACAGGGATCCCCATATATTTTCCCAGTCTTAATATATATAATGCAAATGTATAGCAACACTATTACAAAACTGTTTCCAATTCCAAGCAGTCTGGGTATTTAAACTTTCAATCCATGTCGAGGTCTCTAGCTTCCTCTTTTTCCCTGCGTTCTTTTTCCTTCTTTTGATTTCATGTGGCACCATTGGCCCTCTTTTTCCTTTTCGCGGGATTTTGTAGTGAGCCACTGTTGATGAAATTGAATAGTCTTTCGACGTCTCTTCTCCTCCAAACATGTCTTCCTCTCGATCCAAAGCCGTGAACTACGAGGATGAAAAGGGAAAGCTCAAGCGTTTCCTGGCCGAGTTCCATGAGGTGGACCCTTCTTCCGGCTCCAAGGTCTTCCCTTATGCTTCTATCCTCACTCGGCTCGCTCACCGCGAGGAAAACCTTCTTTCCATCGACATGGATCACCTCCGAGCCTTCGACTCCGATCTCGCAGACTCTGCGGAAGGCAACGTTCGTCGCTACAGCTCTCTGTTGAGCGATGCCGTCTGGGAGCTCCTTCCCGAGTATCGTGAGCGTGAAGTCCCTGCCGTGGACTCCCTGGATGTCTACATCCAGCATCGAACCCACATGGAGGAGCAAAATCCCTCTACAGCTCGGGGAGGACGCTCTTCCTGCCCACCCGAGCTGCTCCGACGCTATCAGGTCACATTCAAGGTCTCTGACGCCCAAAAGCCCCTTCCCATCCGATCCGTCCGGGCGGAGCACATCGGGAAGCTCCTGAGCATTCGTGGCGTCGTGACCCGTGCCACGGAGGTCAAGCCCCTCATGGAAGTGGCCACGTATACCTGCGATCAGTGCGGAGCCGAGACCTATCAGCCCGTGGGTGGCCTGAGCTTCATGCCCCTCCTCTCCTGCCCTTCCGAGGACTGCCGACTCAACAAATCTGGGGGAAAGCTCTTCCTCCAGTCACGTGGAAGCAAGTTCACCAAGTTCCAGGAGCTCAAAATCCAGGAGCACAGTGATGCCGTCCCCGTGGGCCACATTCCTCGCTCCATGACGGTCTACTGCCGCGGAGAAGTCACGAGGAAATGTGTCCCGGGGAATCATGTGGCTTTGGACGGGTCTACTTCCCCATCGTACGCTCGGGCTTCCGTGCCATGATTCAGGGGCTTGTGAGCGATACGTACTTTGAGGCGCATCGCGTCGTGGAGATGAACAAAACGGAGGACGAGTCTCTGGGGGAGGAAGAGGAGCTCACGGAGGAAGAGCTTCGGCAAGTCACAGAGGATAACTTCTATGACAAGCTGGCCTGCTCCATTGCCCCTGAGATCTATGGGCACGAGGATATTAAGAAGGCGCTCCTCCTGCTCCTGGTGGGGGTGTGGATAAGAACCCCTCTGGAATGAAGATCCGTGGAAGTATCAATATCTGTCTCATGGGGGACCCGGGTATGGCCAAGTCCCAGCTACTTTCTTACATGGACCGACTGGCGCCGCGTTCTCAGTATACGACGGGTCGAGGATCCACGGGAGTGGGTCTCACGGCTGCTGTCATGAAGGATAATATCACGGGGGAAATGATGTTGGAGGGTGGAGCTCTTGTCCTGGCGGATCAGGGATTTGCTGCATTGATGAGTTTGATAAAATGAACGACTCGGACCGGACGGCCATTCACGAGGTGATGGAGCAGCAGACGATCTCCATTGCGAAGGCAGGAATCATGACGACGCTGAATGCTCGGGTTTCTATCCTCGCAGCAGCTAATCCAGCCTACGGGCGGTACAACTACAAGAAGTCCGTTACACAAAATATTCAACTTCCAGCAGCTCTGCTCTCCAGGTAAGAATATGGATACATATCAATTAAAGTCACTTAGTACTTAATATTCAACTTCCAGCAGCTCTGCTCTCTAGGTAAGAATATGGATGCATATCAATCTAAGTCAATTAGTACTTAACCGAAGAAAATTAATAAATATTATCCAGGCTTGTGAACGGAACGCAAAATTGAACGGCGTTCAATGAACGGAACGTAACTTTTTTTTGAACGTTGAACGAATAAAAAAGAGTTTTGTGATCAGCATTCAGCGTTCAATTTTTCCAAACATCTCTTGGACTTTTTTTGGAGATTCTTTTCTATAAAAAAACGTCTTCATTTTTTTTGGAGATTCTTTTCTTTAAAAAAAAACGTCATCACTTTTTGGCGATTCTTTTCTATAAAAAACGTTATCACTTTTTTTGGAGATTCTTTTCTTAAAAAAAAACGTCGGAAATTTCATAATTTGAAAAATTAGACAATGTTATTTTTTTAAAATATTTGAACGCTAACGGAACGCTGAACGCAAAACATTGAACGGAACGCTATTTTTTAAATGCTGAACGCAAAAAAGCTGAACGCTCACAAGCCTGATATTATCCAATGCTATCTAGAAACCAGTGTCTGGAATAAATGGTCTAAATAAACGTCTAATTATTGACTAAACAACTCAAATAAACACAAATAGTTTGTGAACAATATTCAATTGAGATGCGAAATATTGCTTTAACAATGTTTAGATGTATTATTCTTATCAAATACTTACCTATCCCTGTATTTTAATAGGGTTTTTTGGTATGCCATTCCTATAATATCATTACCCTTTTTCATAGAATGTTATCTTAATACTTTGCATGCTGCATTAATTTTTAAATGATCCCCTAAATTATTCGATATGTAATATTTTCATAATACAAGTTGACTATATTGAAGCTATTCTAATCACAATTAATTAAGGAATATTTTTCAATTATGATAACTAAAGAATGTTTAAGCAATGACTCGTACTTAGATTTTACTTCAACTCCTTTTCCTCTGACATTTTTAGATTTGATCTCCTTTGGTTGATTGCGGATCGTCCTGACCGCGACAATGATCTTCGCCTGGCTCAGCACATCACCTATGTTCACCGCAACAACTGCCAGCCCCCAGCCAGTATGAACCCCTGGACATGAAGCTTATGCGCCGCTACATTGCTAAGTGCAAGCAGAGCAACCCCGTCATCCCCGAAGAACTGACGGACTACGTCGTTGGAGCCTACTGCGAGATGCGGAAGGAAGCGAGAAACAACAAGGACATGACCTTCACATCTGCAAGAACCCTACTTGCCATTCTTAGGTATGTGACTTCGATGAGAAAAGTTAAATCCTATCATTATCAATGGACTACATATTAACCTCCATTAAAACTCTTTTAATATATTTATGTATTGTAAAACGCTTTGTTATCCTTTGGATCTTCCTTTACACTTCATTAGCGTATAATAACTATTATTACTTTTAGAGTAAGGCCGTTGAATTTTTTGATAAACTTATTTAGCAACTTAAAATAATAATAAATCTATTTGAGATATTGATGTATAACAATTATTTCTTCTTCTTTCAGACTGGCCACGGCCCTTGCTCGCCTCCGCATTGTAGAGAGCGTAGAGAAGGAGGACGTGAACGAGGCCATGCGTCTCATGGAAATGTCAAAGGACTCCCTCATTATGGGCCGTGAGACTGCGGGCAATAAACCTCAGAACGTGACTGATCAAATCTACGCTCTCATTCGAGACATGGCTGGGGATCACAAGACCCTCAAGATAAACGAAATCAAGGACCGATGCCTCAACAAGGGATACAAGGTCTCACAAATCGATCAAGCCATTGATGAGTACGAAGAGCTCAATGTCTTCGGCGTGAATCAAGCCCGGACCAAAATTACTTTCATTGATATTAACTAAACTTTGTAATACAAATTTATTTTAAGATAATATTTTGAACATGATTTTTCCTATTTTACCTACATGTACTCATAGAATGTAATATATATTTTTTTTAAACTAAGAAATGATGCGTTGATTTATTCTGCAATGATACATCAATGGGAGGTTTCTCAAAAGAAAATGAGCGTGTACAATTTAAAAAACAATCCTCAGCTTGTATTATTAATTAAATGACTTTACTGGAGGCTGTTGTTGAGGTATGAACATTAACTCAAGGATAATGAGTCTCCATATACAAATCTTTTTGAATAGACTGTCATTATTACCCATTAGGAATTAAATAAAGCATCTCTTCATACGCAGGAATTAAAATGAATACAGAATCTGTTATACCGTTAAACACTTTATATGGGGCTTCAGGTTTTTTGTTACAAATGTGATATATTAAGGTTAAAAATCCCCTGCCAAACTGGGTCCCTGGGTTCTGCTAGGCATAAGTATGACAAGATCCGCATTGGCCATAATTGTGATTTGAGGGGCCATTTGACGTGCATTGATATATCACATTTGTAATAAGTAGAACTCGATGTGCCATTGGCGGCGGATTTGTAACCCCAATACATGTTAGCTTTGATAAAAATGTTTGTGGGTATATTTTGATTGGCGTCTTAAGAAATGTCCCTGCCTAAAAAAGTGCACCGTCTTAGAAATGGCTGACTAAAAAATTCCTGTTCGCCTTCATCTTAATTCAAACTTGGATCAATATGAATTAAATAAATTCATTTTTGTGAAAAAATTAACTTGTGCCTTTTATTGTTCATATATTTTTCTTTTTTATGTCAATCAAATTAAATACGGGCTTCTAACCAAAACTTAATAAAAAATGTAAGTAAACGAAGTCTTAATTCTTAAATATTATATTAAAGTGTTATTTGATAAACGTGTACAAAATATAACTAAAATCAAGTATAATCAGCCTTTAGGTGATATTCAATACACCAAAGTATATTTTAAAAGATATAATTTTTCTTTTCATAATGTATTAAGTATTGTTTGTACAACTTCATACAAAAGGTTTTCAATTAACATTTCTGAAAAATAATCAGCATTTATAAGAATCACATTATTTATAAAAATATTACAACTTAGTCATATTAAAAACACAATCCATAATTTTTGCCAAATTATAGGGTAGAGACACTTAATGATTCATAAAATTGATGTACTAAAAATTGCACTCTTGATGCTAAAAAATTACTTCATTCTGAAACAGCCTGAATAAAAGTAAAACAAATTATCTTATAAGCAGATGCAGGCCAAGCCTTTAAATAAAGCGTCCCCCTTAAAACATCTAAAAATCTATTAACCCCTGGGCATTACACTTAAAGATGAACCAAAGTTTACATCGGTACAGAAGGACCAAAATTTATCTTCTCTTGTTTTACGATATATATCATCAAGAGGGAAGGTGTTTGTAGCACTTCTATACTTAAGCCAGAATAAGTGATAATTAAGATGTTAGAACTGAATACCTTTTATGTAACAATGAAAAGCTTGTTTTAAGTCGATTTGGTACTTTTTGTTGTTGATAATTTCCATCTAATAATACAATTAGAAGTGACTTGTTGCTACTTGATTTTATAAAAACTGTAAAAACTATCTAGTTGTTTTATTTTCCTTTAAAATATATTTTACCTACAATATTATTATGTTAATTTTTATTCATTATGATATATATCACTAAACAAAGGATTTGGTTGGGACTAATAGATTGCTCTTAAAAAAACTTCTTTTTTTGGAATTTTGCTCGATGGGATTAGATTCGAGTATGTATATTAGGGTTGTTCTTATTTTTCAAATGTTTGAAATGTTAGCAACATTGTGGATTTTCTGTTTCTTGGTGATAAAAGAAGACGACATACAAAGTTTGAACAAAATCAGTCAACATTACGGGGTTGCTCAACGAAGTCAAAGTTTTAAAAATTTAGTAAAAATATAGTTTTCCGCAAATTTCTTGAAAATGGTGGGCGTTACGGACTTCAATAATAATTATTAATTTAAAGAAAATCTAATTTACTACCTGAGGTATTTTGATGTTTTTTACTAACACGCAGTGATGCTACTAAAACATCAATAGGGTGATACATGTCGTCGTGAGCTACACTGCTCCTCCCAGCGAAGACCAAAGGGAAGAGCTGTCTGGAATGGTCACCCATCTTGGAACCTGGCCGGTGGCTTTATCACTCTGCCTGAATGGGAAGCGCTGAAGTGGTGGAGTCCATGGAAACTTCACCGGTTGATGAGGTTTGAAGGGGAAATGAGCGTTTGAGTGCGATGAGCATGGAATGAGTCGGGATATTGAGACGGAGTCCTCCTTGCCATTTAATCCAGGACCAAATAATCGGAGAATTTCTGCAGGATGCGGTAAGGACCTTTGTAAGGCCTGGACAAAGGAGGCTGTACTTCCTGACGGACGAAGGCATGCAAAGCTTGTTTTGAGTCGCTGATCATTCGGGGGAGAGCGGAAACCCGACGAGCCGGAGGAACAAAGATAGAACATCGAGCTTGATGTTGAGCGAGTTCAACATGTGAAGCAGAGGAGGGGTTGTCCGGCGTGTGAACGATGCTGCCTGGAAGACGGAGGGGTCCCCCATATACAGCTTCTGCGGCAGAGCATCCGAGGTCGTCCTTGACCATTGAGCGGTGGCCCAAGAGAACGGCCGATGGGTTTCTAACCCAAGAAGTAGTGTTGTCATCGGCTACGGAGAGAGACGCTTTGAGAGTCCTGTGAAAACGTTCAACCATCCCATTGGACTGAGGTGATAAACGTGGCTTGAGAGTGCTTCGTTCCAAGCAACCGAGCAAATGTAGCCCACAATTCTGACGTAAACTGTCTACCACGGTCCGTCGTGATTGTTTCCGGACAACCAAAGCGAGCTACCCATCCGTGCATCATAGCCGCCACGCAAGTTTCAGCTGAGATATCCGATATTGGAATGGCCTCGGGCCACCTGGTCCACCGGTCGATGATGGTTAGGAGGTAACGGAACCTTCGCTGACGGGGAAGGCCCTACATATCCACGTGGATATACGAAAACCACCCCGTAGGAGCCTCGAAATTTTGAATGGGGTGGTGCGTATGTCGATGGACTTTCGAGGTTTGACATTCTTGACAGGCGTGTACCATACGAGCAATGTCAGCCTTGGCCCGTACCAAACAAAACGACTGAGGATTATTCGTTGTGTAGCTTTGATGCCCGGGTTGGTGCAGACGATTGAAAATTTCTTGACGCCATGAGGAAGGGACGATGGGGCGTGGAGAGCCAGATGACACGTCACAAACGAGATTGATGCCGTCATGAGGATATTTTCGATCCTTAGACCGGTGACGAGGAGGCGTATAGTGGGACTTTGGATCCGAGGCTTGACACTCTGCAAAGTCTGCCCACGAGAGCGGGACCTGGTCAAATGCAGAAGGCAGGCCGGGAATGGCGTTGATGGTCCCGCGCGAAAGGGCATCAGCCACCGGATTATCCTTCCCGCTGACGTGACGAAGATCTGTAGTTGCTTGCAGTGATTTCGGCGAAGTGTCGGGACTGGCGTCCATTCCAACTCGGATCCTTAGAGAGGATCGCAGTTGTCAGAGGACAGTGATCCGTGAAAATGGTAATATCTCTACCCTCAACGAGGTGGCGGAAGTTCGCAAGTAGGTCCCGATCAAACGTACTGTAATTTTGTTGCATTTTGTCTAAGGATTTGGTGAAGAAGGCGATGGGCATCCAAGCGTCGTCGACCCAGTGTTCCAAAACAGCACCGATACCGATGTCTGAGCATCTGTAGAAATGGCAAGGCGAGCGTCCAAAGATGGTTACTGTAGAGTTATAGCGTGTGTGAGGGTATCCTGGAGCGTTTTTGAAGGCGGAGACACACTGAGAGTGAATCTGTTGTATAGTTGACAATACCAAGGAAACGCTGAAGAGCTTTGTCGTCTGAAGGCGAAGGAAATTCTTTAATTGCAGTGACGCGATCCGAAGCTGGAGTGATTCCTGAGGCTGAGAGTCTGTAGCCGAGGAAATCGATTGTGTCTACGCCGAAAATGCTCTTCTCAGGGCTGATGACTAAGCCGAAATCCTGCAATCGTTGGAAAGTGCAGTGAGATACTTTTCGTGGATTTTTGGATCAGAGCTTGCGATCAAATATCATCGACATAGACAAACACACCCTCGGGGCCACACGTCACCTCGTCCCATGAAACGCTGGAAGGTTTGACGCCGCGTTTCGGAGCCGAATGGTATCCGGACGTATTCAAAGAGTCCAAATGGTGTTATAATTGCCGTTTTATTGATGTCCTCCTCAGCCATTGGAATTTTGGTGGTACGCTTTGACCAGATCGACCTTGGGGAAGATAGTGGTGTCTTATTAAACTTATTTAAATTGACATGATTTAGTATACCAAAATATTAAAGCTGGTGTACCAAGCTTTCATTTGATATGTTTGGTGTTCTAAAAATCGCTATACTTTAAGAGATATAAGCAAATACATCTTTGCACGTACTCTCCCCAAAAAATTGATCCTTTGATATGAGAATATACAATTACCATTTGGTAACTGCTGTTAGTGTTACCTGGATAGAAAGATAAAGAAAAAAAAGAAGGAGAGAAGTGAGGCAAAATACTCTCTCCCTTCTTTTTTTCTTTATCTTTCTATCCAGGTAACACTAACAGCAGTTACCAAATGGTAATTGTATATTCTCATATCAATTTTTTGGGGGAGTACGTGCAAAGATTATTTGCTTATATCTCTTAAAGTATAGCGATTTTTAGAACACCAAACATATCAAATGAAAGCTTGGTAACCAGCTTTAATATTTTGGTATACTAAATCATGTCAATTTAATAAGTAGAGAGTTATATGTACATTAAAAAAACCTATCTCGCGTACAAAATGACGCATATAATGGATTATAAATGCGTCAGAGACAAAGTAAAATTTTGAGAGGATACCTTGACGCAAATCTAAGAAACACATTATATATTTTTTTTTTCATAATCGATTTCTTATAGGTCAATACAGGCTCTGAATCATATGATGTAAACTCAGATTGTACTGAATTCTGAATTGATAGAATGCAACCAAGGTCATTTTTGGATTTATCATCTAAAGTTTACTAAACTTAAAAGTACTATTTTACTCTGAAGCGAACAAGTCATCTTCTACAGGCGAGTGAAGTTAATTGATACAAAAAAGCTATGAAATAAGCTAACAATACACACTCCATTTCTTGCTTTGTTTTTACTGAAAACTTTGTTTTATTAAAAAACATCAAACATACGTCTGGTAGTAAATTAGATTTCCTTTAAATTAATAATTATTATTGAAGTCTGTAACGTCCACCATTTTGAAGAAATTTGCGGAAAACTATATTTTTACTAAATTTTTAAAACTTTGACCTCGTTGCGCGACCTCGTAATGTTGACCGATTTTGTTCAAACTTTGTATGTCGTCTTCTTTTATCACCAAGAAACAGAAAATCCACAATGTTGCTAACATTTCAAACATTTGAAAAATAAGAACAGCCCTAATATATAATATATATATACTAGCGAATATTACCCGGCGCTGCCCGGGATTTTCCAACTTGAAATAGTCTGGAATGAAAAAAAATCACACCAATAATTTTAGTGATGTCATCGCGTGTGATTTTTCATTTTAAAATCAGTTTCTTAAAAAGTTATCATTGGGTTTTCATTGCCATTTTTCCGTTTTATATTCTTTAAGGCTGGTTATTTAAACATCGTAAAAAGAAGATGAATAATTTTAGTGATGTCATCGCATGTGACTTTTCATATTAAAATAAGTTCCTTCAACAGTTGTCATTGGGTCTTCCTTACCATTTTTTCGTTTTGTATTCCTTAAGGCTGGGAATTTAAACATCGTAAAATGAAGAAATCACACGAAATATTTCACTGATGTCATCACTTTTCTTTTCATATTCAAATCAGTTCCTTCAACAGGTGTCATTGGGTCAGGGCTTCATTTTGGATTTTATAATTTAAAAACCACTTAGGCAGTAAAAAGTCTCCCTAGAGGTTACATTAGATTCATAAGTTAATAAGCACCCCCAGGGAGCAAAAAAGAACTAACATTATAACCAACTCCTATGCTATATATATGTAGCATATGTACTTATGAAATAATGCTTACAAATAAAACTTTTTTGTTTTTCATCCAATTTTAAAAATTTCTTCACATTTGCATTATACTCCCCAATTGGGAACAACTATATTAACAAAAATAAAAAAATAAAAAATGCCAAAAATCATGGGGAACCCCCTTAAGTTTTTTGAAAAAATCAGTTTTTTGGGTTTTCTGAAAAAATATAAAACAATTGAGAAGGACTTTTTTATAATGTATTGCCAGGCTTTTTAAGCTCCTTCTTATGAACTCAAGTTGAAATCTGTGAGTTCCCCAGGAGCGGAGAAAACAACCCTTTTCCATTTTGCCAGTTTTTATGCCAAAACTCAAAAAATTATTAACTAAAATTAATTTTATATGCGACACGAACGTATTAGAAATGCAAAACTCTATAGATACTATTTTATAACTTGATGCGATCAATCTAACTGACAACCCACAGAAGGCCCTCCAGAATTTAGGATTTCAAAAATATTCCGCTTCGTCCATGAAATTCGACCTAATATTCAATCCCGGATTTGAGGCTCTTAATGACCTCGGATCCGGATACTGACAACATCAAAGTTGCTCCCTTTGTGAAGTTGAATATGATTGTGCAAAAATATTGCGAAAACTTGCAAATTGAAAAAAATCCGGATCCCGGCCCAAATATGTCCCGGAGGCCGGACATTGACTTAACCAACCTAGGCTTATTTTGCAAGGCCTTCGTTTCGTATCTTTTGTTTTGAACTTTTTTTTGTATTAAAAAGTCGTCCCAGAGGTTTTCTTGAATTTCCCGACAGGCCGGTCCGGTTTTCCGGGAAATTTCTTTTGGACCCGATTGTAAACTCTATTCTTGATGTACTTTTAGAGTAGCGTTTTTTCGAAATGGGAAAGAATCAAAAGTTAAGGAAATGACATAATCCGGGTCCGGGAGTTTCTGGATCCGGAATTTTTTTCCGGATCCAGGTTCTTTGAGTAGAGATGCAGATAACTTTTAGTTTGCGTTCTGTCTCTAAAACATCTCACTTACAAACTATGGACAACCAAAATTTTCAAGCCTTTTTTCAAGGTGTCAAACGAATTTTCCGGGAAACACTCAATAAAACAAAAACACGTCTTTGTACCTCAATCTTATCCACAGAAAATTTGGGCAAAATCTAACTCGCAAATTTTAAAAAATCCACAAAATCGTTTTGGCGAATAAAATAAGCATGTCGATGACGAATTTTCCGGGAGTTGACAACCCCACTAAAACACTCCCTGAGCTCCCAAAACTATTCACTGAAAATTTCGTCAAGATCTAATGACCCGTTCGGGAGATATAGGGAAACGAACGAACGCACAAACGAACGCACAAACGAACGCACAAACGAACGAACGAACGAACGGAATTCTTTTTTTATAAGTATAGATATATATATATATATATATATATACATATATATATATATATTATATATATATATATATATATATATATATATAATATATATATATATTATATATATATAATATATATATATATATATATATAGATATATATATATATTATATATATATATACTTATATATATAAAAATCATAATTAATAACACATTAGAGCGCATAAAAAAATATAGTTTATAGGAACTCTAAATCAAGTTACTCAGGATATAATTTCAAATTTTAACACATTTGAACCATCACAGGTTGACATTTTGTACATATAACCAAAATGTATCAAATAAAAAATGTATGTATTTTGATATTTTACTTCAACCAAAAAAAACATACAAAGTAATCGTAAAAATAATATTAATAAAAAATAAGCATACTTGATTGGGTAAATTTGAGTGGAGTTTTGTGAAATAACATTGAAATAATTACGGATCCATCATTTATAATTAGTTGACAAGTGTGAAAAAGAAAGATAAAGAAACACAAAATATACATTTTTAAGAAAAAAATACTCTTGCAATCAAATGCGTTTACAAAATACGCTTTAATGATTCTTGTTAAAATAAATTTAGACATTACCGTTGCCTACTCTACTGGGTGAAAGGGCAAGATAACCAATTGTTTTGTATATGTTACAGGCAATATGAAAAATAGGGCATTTTGTTAAATGCCCGGGCAATTTACAAAATGTCCGTTAAAGCGAGCATTTTTCAAAATGCCCAGGCAATATGCAAAAAGACCGGGCATTTTTTTTAAATGCCCACTTGATCGGGCACTAAAAAATAGTATTTATAATTATAGTGTTAGAATGAAACATTGACATATATTTAATATAAAAAATATAAGGAAACAAATATGAAATTATAGCTTAAATTGTTATTCTTTTTAGGTTTTTATTAATTATAATTTGAGTTGTACATATAAAAAGGAGCAGACGCAGTAAAATACTTGGTTAAGAGATTTTAAACAAATGACACATTTTATCTTATAACAAAGAAAGAAAATAATTAGAAAATACCCAATAAATATACTTTGTCAAAGAGAGTTTAAAATACTACGGATTTTATCTTATAAACAGGAAACAAAGGAAATTGAGAAAAAAATGCAATAAATGCACTTTATCTACTAGGTATACACATAATACCTTTATTATTTATGGGAATCTTAATTTAATCAATTAAAATCCTGTTTTTTTGTTGAATTAAAGCCACACATAATAATAAAACATAATTTTAGATAAAACAAATATAAAACTTTGAGCCTAAATCGTTTTTTAATTTTTTGTGAAGAATAATTTGTGTGCAGTTGCAATCAAATAATTTGTTTAGGGGAGCATAACAAATATATTTTATCTTATAAGAAGAGAACAAAAGCGATATAGAAAAACGCAATTAATGTACTTTGGCAACTAAGTTTTTTAAAGATATGTAAATATGTTTATAATATTTATAATCAACGATTCCTAGGATAATGTCATGATTGACCTAGGTATCTGAAAATAAAAAGATTATTTATTATTATTAAATGCAATAAAAACTTGGCATTCAAGTAGAGCAGGGGGGTCGGGAACCTTTAGGATTTATAGAGCCATGAATGAAATATTTTGAAAAGTATGTTTCATTGAGAACTTTATAATATATATTACTCTACAACCTCCCCCTACCCAGAACGACAATACACAAATAATATGAAATTAATATAAGCCCAGTGTTGATAATCTCCTTTTCTATAGTATATCACTTTTTATTTTAATTTTTTTTTAAAACCTAATTTATTATTCATTTTTATAAGAAACAACTTGTAAATACAGAGTGATAAAAAACCTAGAATTAGGTTTAAAAATATAATGCTTGCATCCCTGTTTATGATGTCCATAATAATTTAATTTTTTGTTATCTTTTTTGTTATATTATCGAATAAGATAGAATTTCATCCATTAACTCATTTTCAATTGTTTGGGTCTGAGCTAACAAATCGTCAAACCAGTTCTCTTTCACAGGTCTGGGGTTGTGCCCAAAGAATTTTATGGAGAATGTTCCTGTGTTTGAAGGAAACTGCATTACTGATATGATCAGTGCAATTCGGGCAATTTTTTTCTTCAGGAAACTGAGTTGTCCCGAAGTCCTTTAGGAGATGGCCATAAAAAGTGACATACTATCAATACATGATGCGATTCCTGTGGGTCCTTTTCGTGATGGCAGGTTTTTATTTCTTTATCAAGAACTGCTCTCGGTTATCAGGTGCTCAGACCCTGGTATCTTAAAATGACTTCCCCCATTCGTTCCGTAGTGAAGAAAGTTTGAACATATGTGTGGCGGATTGATCTGTTTATTAACAGCAAGTCAAGCTACCACTCTTTCTCACACCTCAGCATGTTCTTAATCTCTTAAGTCCTCTTGTCTGCGGCTATAAAGCTGCAGGCAAGAGGTTAATAAACACACTCTTTTACATCACCTCAGAGTCGTCATTTCTCCTCCTCCTTCGCGCTACATATGTCAAAAATACGTTGACCTCTTCCAGTTTGTTGGAAAACGAGAATTCTTAATCTCTTATAGGGATTGCTGATGGGACAAAGTTTACGGCGCAGCTGCAGATATCTCCTGACCTCACTCGCTTTATACTTCCATGCAAAGATTGTGGAAAATTTATAACACTACTTTTACATGCCTTTTTAG
>CP045895.1:16765954-16846677 GCA_013387185.1 Caligus rogercresseyi | reverse complement strand
CTACCTAAATCGTGCCTGGAGAATTTTTCAGTCTCCCGAATTCACTCTTTTTTTTATATTAACTATTTAAATTTGTGTTTTCAAGGGTTCTGACTGTAGTGTATTTTGTGGGTCAAAATACTCTACCTAAATCGTGCCTGGAGAATTTTTCAGTTCTCCCGAAATCACTCCTTTGTTATATCAACTAATTCATTTGTGTTTTCAAGGGTTCTGACTGTAGTGTATTTTGTAGTCAAAATACTCTACCTAAATCGTGCCTGGAGAATTTTTCAGTTCTCCCGAATTCACTCCTTTTTTTATATTAACTAATTCAATTTGTGTTTTCAAGGGTTCTGACTGTAGTGTATTTTGTAGTCAAAATACTCTACCTAAATCGTGCCTGGAGAATTTTTCAGTTCTCCCGAATTCACTCCTTTTTTTATATTAACTAATTCAATTTGTGTTTTCAAGGGTTCTGACTGTAGTGTATTTTGTAGTCAAAATACTCTACCTAAATCGTGCCTGGAGAATTTTTCAGTTCTCCCGAATTCACTCCTTTTTTTATATTAACTAATTCAATTTGTGTTTTCAAGGGTTCTGACTGTAGTGTATTTTGTAGTCAAAATACTCTACCTAAATCGTGCCTGGAGAATTTTTCAGTTCTCCCGAATTCACTCCTTTTTTTATATTAACTAATTCAATTTGTGTTTTCAAGGGTTCTGACTGTAGTGTATTTTGTAGTCAAAATACTCTACCTAAATCGTGCCTGGAGAATTTTTCAGTTCTCCCGAATTCACTCCTTTTTTTATATTAACTAATTCAATTTGTGTTTTCAAGGGTTCTGACTGTAGTGTATTTTGTAGTCAAAATACTCTACCTAAATCGTGCCTGGAGAATTTTTCAGTTCTCCCGAATTCACTCCTTTTTTTATATTAACTAATTCAATTTGTGTTTTCAAGGGTTCTGACTGTAGTGTATTTTGTAGTCAAAATACTCTACCTAAATCGTGCCTGGAGAATTTTTCAGTTCTCCCGAATTCACTCCTTTTTTATATTAACTAATTCAATTTGTGTTTTCAAGGGTTCTGACTGTAGTGTATTTTGTAGTCAAAATACTCTACCTAAATCGTGCCTGGAGAATTTTTCAGTTCTCCCGAATTCACTCCTTTTTTTATATTAACTAATTCAATTTGTGTTTTCAAGGGTTCTGACTGTAGTGTATTTTGTAGTCAAAATACTCTACCTAAATCGTGCCTGGAGAATTTTTCAGTTCTCCCGAATTCACTCCTTTTTTTATATTAACTAATTCAATTTGTGTTTTCAAGGGTTCTGACTGTAGTGTATTTTGTAGTCAAAATACTCTACCTAAATCGTGCCTGGAGAATTTTTCAGTTCTCCCGAATTCACTCCTTTTTTTATATTAACTAATTCAATTTGTGTTTTCAAGGGTTCTGACTGTAGTGTATTTTGTGGTCAAAATACTCTACCTAAATCGTGCCTGGAGAATTTTTCAGTTCTCCCGAAATCACTCCTTTTTTTCTATTAACTATTCAATTTGTGTTTTCAAGGGTTCTGACTGTAGTGTATTTTGTGGTCAAAATACTCTACCTAAATCGTGCCTGGAGAATTTTTCAGTTCTCCCGAAATCACTCCTTTTTTTCTATCAACTATTTGATTTGTGTTTTCAAGGGTTCTGACTGTAGTGTATTTTGTGGTCAAAATATTCTACCTAAATCGTGCCTGGAGAATTTTTCAGTTCTCCCGAAATCACTCCTTTTTTTCTATCAACTATTTAGATTTGTGTTTTCAAGGGTTCTGACTGTAGTGTATTTTGTGGTCAAAATACTCTACCTAAATCGTGCCTGGAGAATTTTTCAGTTCTCCCGAAATCACTTCTTTTTTCTATTAACAATTTAAATTTGTGTTTTCAAGGGTTCTGAGTGTAGTGTATTTTGTGGTCAAATAACATTACTTTTAGACTTGCCCTGACCTTTTTTGAATTTGTATTATTTGTAATTCATCAATAATATATATATTTCTTTTTTTAGAAAAAAGGAATTCAATATGTCCTTAGAAAGTGAAGTTCCAATTTCGATGCCTTCACAAGGACTCTCTACCTATGAAGAAAGTTCGCTCCGACAGACCCTAAAGAGACTCCTATTTAAGGTCCACCCGGGGAGTTCAAACGAGGATCTAAACTCTCTGGTCGAGGAAAATTTCCCCTTCGCTGCGTCCCGATACTCGGAATACGAAAAGGTTTTTGCCGATTGCCGAGTGGCCTTGCTGAGGTTAAATGCCCATCTTAGGAAGATGGAGGAGCTCCTTAAAACTTCTCAAGAGAGCGATTCTGCTTTTGGGGTTAAGCTCTTTTTCTCAAAGCTGGAGCGAGCCAATATTGAAGCCGAGGATCTCAGGAAGCTCACGAATATAGCGTCTAGATGTTGGTACAACATAGGCGATGAACCCTCCATAAGTGTCAAAATAAAAAAAATCGTAAAAACTATGTAACGGACTCTTTATTTCTTGACTCATCTAAGAAGTTTAAACAAGACAATTTCAATGAACAGTGGGGAAACATGTCTCGGGGTTGTAATAAGGATACAAATTCCTCCCAAAGGGAGAATGCCTTAATAGAAGACATAAAGTTATCTGATGGGTTGAGGGATTATTCAACTTATTCGCCAAACTTTGTTGATTTTGCTTGTGGGTATCCAAGTATTGGCAGTTCTTCATTGTCAAAAGGGTCTAAAAACTTCTTGTATAACACAAACAAAGTGATTGAGATCGGTAACACAACAAATAGAGTATTTTCATCAAATATATTGCCAAAAAATGGAATTACTACTTGCGTTGGGTTGGGTGACTCCGGGAAAAGTTCCGTGGATATACCTAAGTACAATTCATTTTGTGCTACTTTGTGTTGTCGAGCAATGAATCCTGTAAATGGCAAAACAATTAAAGTAAGAGTTTTGCTTGATTCAGGAGCTAATCTATCAATGATTGAAGCCGCTACTGCAAAGTCCCTAGGTCTGAAGGGAGATTATATTGATGTTGCAGTTGCGGGGGGAGTAGTAAGTTCATATCATGAAAAGCAAGTTGTTTTTGAGTTAGCAAATTTCAATGATTTTACTTATACTGCGCCCATTGTTGCAATCACTTGTGATAAAATTGGCAACCTATTAGAGCCAATTCAGTTTAATCCTAAGCAATGGGATTATACAAAAAATATCGCATTTACTGAAGAATTGCCTAGTCCTCGAGCTAGAGCTTTTCAGATTCTTCTTTCGGAACCTTATTATTCTGCCATAATGCTTCAGGAGCAAAAAAGGGTTTTGCTGCCTTCGGGAGATACTGACATGACGTTCCCTGTTGCAAAGTTAACTATGCTAGGATGGGTCTTAAGTGGAGCAGATGGTATTTCTGACAGAATTGTCTTAAATAATAAGACTTCCGTTCACACTGGAATTATAACAAAAATTAAAAAGTATGAAGACTTTGACCTTGATACGATTTATCGTTCTCTGGAGTTCAATTTAGCTAGATTTTGGGACGGAGAGAATGTTGGTATAAATTCCAAAGAGCCTATTACAGCTGAGCTTACCTCACTAGAGCTCCAAGCTGATCTACACATGCAAAGAACTGCCTTTTTTGATACGGAAATTAATAGGTGGCTTATAAAAATGCCATGGATAGACACTGATCTTAAAGGTAGAGTTCTATCAGATAATTACAATAGAGCTATTGCAGTTATGCATGGAGTTCATAATAAGGTAAAGCCTGAACATATGAACTTAGTTGAAGCAGCTTATCAAGAGTTTCTGGACCTTGGCTACGCAGAGGAGGTTCCTTCAAATGAACGAACCACAGAACATCCCAACTATGTCCTTACATCACGACCTGTTCTCCGTCTAGATAAGGACTCTACAAAATGTAGGATTGTGGTCAATGCATCCTTACCTGACGTTAAAGATAGAACTAAGTCTTTAAATAAGTTGTTAATGCCAGGTAAAAATATGCTTCCACAAATAATGGAACTTATTCTGAAAGTGAAATGCAAAAAATATTTTGTGGCAGTGGACATAAAAAAGATGTTTTTGTCAATAAATTTAGCAGATCCTCACGATAAAGATATGTTTCGTTTTGTTTGGGGAAGACCTGGAGAGAAACCTCGGTTGATGAGGTTCAAGGTTGTCGTTTTTGGACTAGTCTCGGCACCATATATTTCAATGTGGTGTCTCAAAGAGACTGCCAAAAAGGCGTCGAAAAAGTACCCAGTAGCATCTGATGTCATTGATAAAATGACCTACATGGACGATATTCATATCGTTCAAGATACGATCGAAGGTGCCACCCGAACAACTCTAGAGGTATTGAAAATTCTGGAAAGTGGAGGTTTTTATGGTCATAAGATCGCAGCTACTCATCCAGAGATACTTTCGCTGATTGAAGCGGACCGAGTAGCTATCCCAAGAGATGATATTTCAATTCTAGGGTTGAAGTTAAATATAAGTTTGGATGAATTTAAATTTGATCTTGGAGACAAATTTGATAAGTTCAATCCTGAGTCAACTTCATTATCTCGAAGGGATATTGTGTCTCTAGCTAGTCAGATCTTTGACACGCAAGGTTATGTCTCCCCATTTATAATGCAGTTTAAGAAAATCCTCCCACTATTGTGGGAGGACAAACTTAAATGGGACGAAGACCTTAGGTCAAAGGACACAAAAGCTGCTAAAGAAGCCGTGGAAGTATTTTGCAAATGGGTGAAACAAATTCCGTTGCTGAAAGACCTTCGATTTCCTCGTTATAACGGGGGAGATATAAAACATCTAGCAGTTTTTGGTGATGCCTCCAAAGTAGGAATGGGCGTCGCTGCTTACCTCATTGTAGAAACCGAGGAAGGAAAAACCATGAGCCAACTTGTTTACTCAAAAAGCTCCTTAATGCCTAAATCACTACGTGAGAAAAGTAAGCTTGAGGACATGTTGACGATTGCAAGGGCAGAGCTTGTCGCTATGAATATGGCTGTCACTATGGCAAATTATATTCAGAACGCACTGAAACCAACGATTTGCCCTAAAAATACAGTCATATTCACCGACTCTCTTTTGAATCTACAGCGGTTACAAAGAGGTAAAGGTTCTTGTAAGCCATGGGAGGAACGCAGAATTTGCAAAGTACTTGACAACCTTTTTGGTGCGCAAGTAAAATTTTGCCCTGGCGTCCTCAATCCAGCAGATTTGCCAAGTAGAGGTTGCTATATGAACGATCTTATTGATAAAATTGACTTTTGGAAATATGGGCCGGGTTTTCTTTTGGAAACCTTGGACAAATGGCCAAAACAACCAATGCTCAATGAAGCCTCTGACACCAAATCAAAAATGACTGCGCCTGATCTTACGTTATACTTCGCTCAAGTCAAGGCTGTGGCGGATGATAATCAAAAAGCTATGATTAATAAGACACAGATCCAGTCTACTTCGGTTATAGAAGAGCTTATCAATAGATGCTCCAGGCTATCTCTAATTAAAAGAGTACTCATTCGTATTAGGAGATGGGCCCGAAGGGTTCCCATCAAATCCCTAAATATAACCAGGGACGAAAAGGAATGGGTTGAAGTTCTTTTAGTTAGAATCGTACAAGAAGCAAGGTTTTCAAAAGAAATAGAAATCCTAAAAGACTCTGACTCACTCAAACGGAAAAGTGTTTTGGGATCACCACTCAGACATCTTCCAGTGTTTTATGATGAAACGTTGGGAGTAATAAGACTTCAGAGTCGACTACATACATCTTCCACAATTTCTTTTGACATTACTAATCCCATAATTGTACCTAAAGGAACCCTGGCAGAAAGATTAGTTCTCGATACGCACGAACGACTTTTTCATTGCTCACAGAAGCAAACATTTAATACCTTAAGAACAAGGTATTGGTTCCTTGGTAATTTTGGTTATGTCAAATCTCTTGTCAGAAAGCTATGTAAAGCCCCTCGTTGTCGATATATAAAATTTGGGACTCCAAGAATGGCCCCCTTGCCTACAATAAGAATGGATCACCCTAGTCCATGGCAAAATGTAGGAATCGATTATCTGGGCCCTTTGTACTGTAAGCATCAGTGTGAGGAGATGTATGAAAATCGTTGTCCTCATCCACCTACATTTAAAGTATGGATGGCATTATTTACTTGTTTACATACAAGAGCTATCCATGTTGAGATAATTGAGTCTTGTTCGACAAGAGAGTTTCTACAAGCTCTTAGAGTATTTGTTGGACGGTACGGTAAGCCGCTAATAATATATTCAGATAATGCTCGACATTTTGTTGCTGCAAATAAGCAGCTACAAACTCTTAAAAATCTTGACTTTAAAAAAATTCAAGAGGAAACTTACTCTGGAGATAACATTGAATGGAAATTTAGTACCCCGGAAGCTCCTTGGACAAATGGAGTCACAGAACGTATGGTAGCTATCTTTAAAAAGCAATTGAAAGTCTTGCTTCAAAAGAATAAGTTAACATTGAAAGAGTTGCAAACTATTGTGTCTGAGCTTCTTGGGTCCATTAATGATCGCCCGCTTGGTTCAACACAAGATGGAGATTTGAGTATATCTCCAAATATGCTTCAGTACGGCAGAAATCTAACCTCCATTCATACACCTTCAAGTAAGGCTTTAGAAAATATGCCCCATGCCAATATGTGGGTGTCCAGAAAGCAAATTTTGAATTCTTTTTGGTCTGCATGGCGTAAGGAATACTTACAAGAATTAAGTATACCCTCAAAGTGGATTAAAGATCCTTCCCATAAAGATTTTTTGTTTATTGGGGATGTTGTCTTGCTTAAACCAGACACCCTAGAAAAAAATCAATGGAGAATAGGGAGAATCATAGATATTCACAAGAATGACCATGGTGTTGTTTTATCTGTCTCTGTAAAGCTACCCCTAACTGATACAGTTATTATAAGATCGGTTAGACAGGTGGCATTGCTCGAGTCTTCGCAAGTTTTCGCAGAAACAGTTAATAAGAGTAAAGGCTTGGATAATTTGGATCTGGATAATGGATGTGTCGGAAGCGGTCGGCGGACGTTGAAAGTCACCCAAACAAAGGGAATGATCACCCCTAAGGGAGGGATTGACCGATCTCCCGCCGTATGTGATCCCGTCCAGGACTCCAGTGAAGAAGGAACCATAGACCCTGACCCAGACAAAGAGGCAATAACTGCAACCTCCGAATCTGTTCTTGTTCCACTTCAGCATTTAGAGGCCGCTGGAGAGAACTCTTGTGACTTATCAAATGGGCCGTCAATGAGAAATACTGATAGTCGTGAAAGTCATAAAGGTTCGGGAAGAAGAAGACAACGCCCAGGTTATTATAAACTTCTTAATAAAGGAAAACTCTGAAGAGGGTTTTTTCAATACTTCGAGTATTTTTCCCTCTTATAAGTATTTATAAATTAATACAGACATACAGATAAGTATGCAAGAACTAATTTCGGAAGGGAGTTGGTCCAAATTTTTCCTATGAGGTTTTCTCATTATTTTTTTCCTCAAGAAAGGTTTTTATGGCTAACTTTCCGTCCAGTTAAAAGTTCATATCCGGATACACGGATAGATTTAAATCATGTTGGAACTGCCAGCAGTAGTCGAACCTGCCGAGGGCCAGAAGCTTTACAACCTTCTGACCAGAGGTTCTATATGGGATTTACAACCCCATGGAATCCAAACTCCTTGATCTTGAATACGGCATTTTGTGTTTTCATCTAGGTGGAAGCTCATAATGCTGGAAGCTCCAGGACAAGCAGGCATTCCCAGTTTGAATTTGCTCTATTTTTCCTAAGAATAGGTTTTATTTTTGAGTACTCAATGTTTTTCACCTTAGCCAGGAGACTTCCTTGCTGAGCAAGCTTCGGTTTGCTTTAATAAAGGATGGCAAGGTCGGAGGATTAACCATCTGGTTCGAGATACATCGGGATTGTTATTTTTAATTGGGGGGTATTTTTTCTTTCTTTCTTCTTCTTTTTCATTTAACTTAGTTGTAAATTGGGTTTCTTTTATGAAGTCAATGATTCGGGTATGTCTCGAACACTAACAGTTGGGTGCCGAGAAAAACTATGTGGGAAAGTTCGCAACCACCAACAAGATTTTAAGCTAATCTAACGACAAAACAAAGATGTAGTTTCATCAGTTACTAATGATAAATAATCCTGCATGAGTGACGGTGCGCACGTTGACTCTACTGCCTTAGGGATCCGCACATTGCCTAAAATAGATTTACCTATTATTATGAGACCTTCAGCTATGTAAAAATTGCTTAACGTCTCATGGGGGGAGTGTCGCGGCAAATCTATCATATTAGTATGGGTTTGAATAATATAACCCACGTTAGTATTATTATTACTATATCAAGCAGGGACTTGTTCTCTTTATTTACTCTTTCTCTAATGGCGGCATCTCCCGGCATTAGTTGAGTACTTAAAGTACACCATTGCATCAAAGCGATCTGATTGGTTGATAACAGCATGATGCATTACTTGGGAGAGCATTTTCGCGGGTTTTTATTATTATTATTCCCGGAATACTCAGTTGATACCTTCACTTGAAATAAAGAACACCTATCTCTCTCATCTCTGTCTCTTTATTTATTGAGGTAATCATTTAATTAGGTTTTGCCGCTGCATCAGGGATACAGCATCACAGTCCTTTTGGGGTTTGGTATATCATCATCTTATACAGTCCACTTCGCTTTACAATAATATATATCTATATTATATATATAAATATATATAATACCTATTATGTATATAAAATAATATAATAATACCTCTGCTGAAAAAGTAAATAACGATGAACGGTGCCAAGCTGCTCATGACTGACCTATCCAGGATTATATGTATAATAAATGTTTTACCTAATTATATTATTTATATTAACGGTGCCCAAGCTTAGTAACATTTGTAAGCCAGCTATTATCTTATAATTGTTTTTTGCAAAAATATTGTTATAATTGATAAAAAAATATAATAGATTATTTTTTTAACTTTATAATATATTGGGAGTATAACAATATTTAATTTTCTTATTTACAAAGAGATGACATATAAAAATAGAGGTATAAAATATGGTAAATTAAATGTTTCTTATGAATATATTTTAGTAAACTAATTATCATAATTGAGATAACTAAAGTTATACTTTTGAAAAAGTAACAAACAAATTATAAAAGCACTATGACATGTTGCATAAACATTAAATCATCTGTGTTACCGTACATATATCGCTATATATTAAAGTCCCGGTCCAGTTTGAGCCCGGCCTGGCTCTCGGCGAAAAAAAGCGTCCCGGTCGTTTCCTGATACATATATATATATATATATATATATTTTAAAGTCACGCTCGAATGTTTTCAATACTTGAGTTCTTTTAATAATCCAAACTCTTTTTAGCAGAAACCTATTTACATGGCGACAAAAAAGTTCCCGGAATTTTTCATTTAATCGGTTTGTTAAATAATTTTCAATATTGTGAGTTTCTCTATGTTGTTAGGACTGTACTTAATGACTATGCCAAAAATGAGCGGGATCTATAAAACAGTTTGTTTACGGCAGTTGTAAATAAATCAGTAGTACTCGTCGAAGTTTAGAATGAAAAAATATTGAACAAAAGCTAAAATTATTGCACGTGCAAAATCGCTCCAAAGGTTTCAAAAGGTTTATGGGGAGTCTGTTTTATCGAAAGCACAAGCCTAGGAGTGGTATAAAGCATTTAAGGATTATCAGGAGACCGTAGAACACTTGCCTCGTTTTGGCCGACCTTCCACATCTATCACCGAGGAAAATCGTTGAAAAATGAAGGAAAATCGTGTTCGAAAATTGTCACACCATTGTTAGAGAGCTAGCTTGTGACCTCTACTGTCTCATGAAACAGCTCGTTTGATTTTAGTGAAAAACTTGGTCACCACTCAGCTTGTTCAGATCAAACTGAATTTTCTTCAAAAGCAATATTGAATGTAGATCGGAATGGACATGCTGGATTGTGGCGATTCTTACCCAAACCTTATGGGAAGCATTATAAATCGTGATGAGACATGGGTACACAAGTAAAACATGCAAACAAGTCAACAATAGTCTTAATGGGGTGATAAAAACTAGCAGAAACAAAAAAAAAACACGCCAGAGCCGCTCAAAACTCAACGTGATGCTCATTGGTTCATCGATATTCGTGGCGTGTGGTGCATCATGAATACGTTCCAGAGGGACAAACGGTCAATCAGGAGACTTATGTGACTTTTTTGAGGTGTTTGCGTGAACGGGTCCGTTGTGTTCGGCCGGAATTATGGGCAGCCAATTCGTGTATTTGACACGACGATATCTCATCGAGCCACGATAGTGAACGTATTTAGGCAAAACACTCGATAAATACATCGACCGGACACCGTAGTGTCCAGAGCTAGCCCTGTGTGTA
The DNA here is from genome assembly GCA_013387185.1 of Caligus rogercresseyi. Classification (NCBI taxonomy): domain Eukaryota; kingdom Metazoa; phylum Arthropoda; class Copepoda; order Siphonostomatoida; family Caligidae; genus Caligus; species Caligus rogercresseyi. The sequence goes on along the minus strand of CP045895.1, from coordinate 16,836,242 downwards.
TTTTTCCTTTTTCCCGCAACTAAATTGCCACTCCAGGGAACCCGCTTTGATTTCATACCGACCATAAAACAGAATGTGACGAGAGAGCTGAACGCCATCCGGCCAACGCCTATAAAAAATGTTTCAAAGATTGGAAGAATCGTTAGCATATGTGTATTGCTTCACAGGGGAAACTATTTTGAAGGACATAAAATAAATATTGCAGAAGATTAAAAGTTTTGCGTTGTACTTAGAAATTCTGGAAACTTATTGTCACAATGTATTTCGCAACCTCTGGAGCACAGTTCTTTCAGGTACATCTGAATATCTATTTCGGCAGGATATTTCGCTCTTGCAATCCAGATTACTGATCTATCGGGGACCCAATAGACCTATGTCGGTGACTTGATCAAGTTATATCTCCATAGTTCGCATTGGAGTAGTAGTTTATTAAGTTTGTAATTGGAATATCTAAAAAGCTTTTGAAGTTAATAAAAAAATATTATATATCCCTCCTGTATTATTTCACATTCATATAATTCTTTATCGTTTTTTTGTGTATATTATGGAAGATCATTTTTATAAGCTAAGAGTAATTAATTTCCGAAATAAATTGTAAACTATGAAATATTGAAAATATTTATCGCTAGTAAGTGAGGAGACAACTTTGGACCATTTGAGAAAAGGAAAAGTATAACCTCGTTGTTGCAGAGCCGTGGCGGATACACAGATGTGAACATCATGTAGGTTGCCTTCTGTACAGCAAACCTACTATAAAAACCATCAAAAGACAACTGATGATGCCATCAGTTGCAATATTAAGTTGCTGAAAGAAAAGGCTGCTAAGCGCGGTTTGTTACCTGCAGGTCCTACGAGTTCCCTTGTAGTTGCAGAAGAAGGTGATCCGCCGATCCCATCAAGTTCTCCAGGAAAGACCTCTAACTAGAGGAATGTTGAGCATTTATGAAAAATTTAGATCTTTCTAATAATTAGGGTGACTCATATATGAACTTTTTGCCTCTAGTTGGATGCCTATTTGGCGCCGATCTCATTGAGATCCCTCTCAAACTGTTTGTTTTTCTTGTTTATAGAAAACCATAAACTTCAGGCAATTACAACTTACGGTCTGACAAAAGTGCTATTTTGAAGAATGCACCGAATAATTATTTTTTATTTTGTTGTTAGTTTTTTTTAAGTAGTTATAAATTTATTGCCGATTAATAGTACATACAAACAATAGACACTAATATAAGAACACAACCACACAATGGGGTATCTGTGTTACAACAGCAAAATGAATTCCTTCTTAAATACTGAAATTATTTACCAAAATATTTTTCATTTTTTTACATATTTTTTTTGAGATTTGGATGTCCGCGTCTTTTTCTTGAGCCACTCATGCCTTTCGAGGGACAGAGCAGGGCATCTGTTAATCAGGTGGTCTGCAGTCTGTGGCTCGTCCTTGCAAAGATCACAGGTTGCACTTGTGTTTTTCCATTTACATACTTAGGTGGGAGAGAAATGGTCCATGTCCTGTGTAGGCTTGAATAAGTTGTTTCAGGCCTTTACAGTGAAGTTTGACAACTTTCGATCTTAGTTTTTTTAACATAAGATGTATGTGTTTCATTTGAAGAAAATTTTTATTTTGTTGTATTACGATTATATAATAAAAAAGTGATTAAGTGTTGTGCATTTGGATCTTAAAAAATGAAAACCCAACCCATATGAAGTGAGTTATCGTCTTCTAAAGTTTCAGATGGGCACAGGTTTTGTTCAGCGTTTTCTATAGCTTTGAGTGCACTTAAAAACGGCTCCTGTAAGTTCAAGCTATCTGATTTTTTTGTTTAAGGAGGTTTTATAATGTTCAACAAGTCTATCAAAAAAATCAGTGATGGTCATGCTTTAGGGTGATATTCCAGATGATATGGAATAGCCCAAATGACAAATAGTAGTAATAATAATATGTCCATAACAACATTATTATGTAACACATGGATAATATTCAATGGGCATTACCTATCCAGGGATACTATAACCTGGAATGAGAACTCCCTCCTTTTTGTGTCAAAGTTTAACTACCTTCGTAAAAAAGGGAAAAGGAGTGAGTTCCTAATAGAAAGAACTCCCTTCTTTCCCTTCTTTTACAGAGTAGTTAAATCTATACATAAAAAGGAGGGACTTCCTATTCCAGGTTATAGTATTCCCTGACCTATCTAATTAATATTGTTGACAATAACATGTCATCCTTCAATATTAAAATAATTTATGGTTCGTTAATTTAACTCATTGATAAGTAATTTGAAAATGTTCTTTTAATAGAACTGTAGCAAGAGTTCGAACCATGAACTGGACCGGTTCATGACTCTGGGCCGTCTCATCACTAGGAGAGGGTTTGTATATATATATACCCCCTACCAGTGATGAGACGGCCTAGAGTGATGAACCGGTCCCGTTCATGGTTCGAACTCTTGCTACAAGAACTACTGGAGAATAATTGAGTGAAAGGTTGTGTGTTATTATTGATTAATCTTACAATTAATTTTCCAACTTCAATACTACGTTTAGTAATCATTATTTTTACTTAAAATCAAGCTATATGCTTACCATATCTATAATATATACCATAAAAATAGTATAAAATCATTTTTAATCATTATCAAATATTGATTATGACATTGTCAAAAACTATTAACAATTCTTTCGAAGGGCAAAAAATGATCAACCTCATGAAAAGAGTAGCCAAGGTCTCATTTAGTCATTTTAATGCTTATTCATATCCTGATAGATGCAATTCAATCGAAGCAGTTAGATGATGGGGAATTTTTTTTTTACAAAATAAAAACAAAGGTTATATTCAAAAATTGGAATATAAAAATCAGCTTAAAAAACATGTTGGCCTTATTTATTTGTTCTTTAAAGTCTTGTAAGCAATAGGAGTGTTATGGCCAGATAACTTATGGATTATTTTCTATTTGAATACTTTCTTCGAGATAAACTTTGATATTTAGTGTCCTATAACTTTCAAAAACCCTTCCGTTCAAATCTATTACATATTAATATATTAATAATCTTCAAACGCTTCTAAATAATTAATGAATATTTGCAATTTAAATTTCATATTTTCTCCCGGTGATAAACCTTGGCAATCCATTGATTTTAAAATCAGTAAAATATCCTTGTTATTTTAAATACATCAAACTTATAATTCGATGACTACTTTGGTTATGGCATTGATTTGTCTAAATTTCCATCATTCTTACATGTCACTAAATATTTTACGTACAAATGAATGATTGGCAATCAAACAGATTTAACAGCGGTCTCGGCTTACGTCCTCGCAGCTAAAGGTACATAAACTTCTACTGCACCGGGAACGAGTTTTGTAGGTTGTGTGGATAAAAGTAAATATTCAAAGATTGTTTGACTCGTTATTTGCGATTGGGATAATATGGAACAAAGTCAGTCGAAATAATTTTGTAAATTATGCCGTTGGGATTTGGAATATATATATATATATTTTTTTTTTAGTTAAGAATTTATTGCTGTCTTCGATAGTACATACAAATACTACAATATACAATGCTAAAAGCAAATACATACATACAGCAAAAGAACACGACCACACAAAGGGGTATAGTGCTACAACAGCAAAAATGGATATTGATATATATATATATATATATATATTTATACTATATCAAAAACAATTATTCTTACACTTTTACAAGCATAAAGAATAGCTAAACAGACCAATGTATAAATATTTTAATTGACTTAGACACTGTATTTTAGGGGCTACAAGTATTGATTCAATATTTTTGTAAATGCTTTTTTCTTTGTTGGCAACTTTTTAATCTACTGTTCTTTATAAGTTTCAAACATTCAAGACCGGACAAATCGGAGTCATTCGTCTTAAATTAAGCAAAACAATAGTTTTCTTATTTTGAATATACAATCCCAATGTATTTCACATACCCAATGTATTTAACATCTTACTTATATTAAGGCTGTTTTTAAGCTCAATTTTATGACCAATTAACTCTTCGTTCCCTTAACAGTTGCTGACTATGTAAACCCTGTCTCTTTTCAGAAGAAAGATAAAAACTCTTCATGACGGACTCCGGATTCACAATCAAGGACTGACAATTCATCAGGCATGGCTACTGAGGACAAAATTCCGATTATTAGGAAATTATCAGTAAATGTTGGAGCTCCGTAATATTTTAATTCATTTTGCTGTAGGATTTTAGGTCGCAAGTTGACTACGATTAATAACAAGACATTAACATTTACCTAGGTCATATAATATATATATATATATATATATACAATAGGATTAGTAGGGATGTCCATATGATTGTTTTCACAAACTTACCAATAGGTATTTTTATAGTAGGCAACTCAGATTATTTTTCTACGTCTCCAAGTTCGAGTGATGATCCGTTTATCGTCAGAATAATGATACAAAATAAACATTTTCCCTACTCTGTGAGCATGAGAAGTTGTTTGAGTTAATTATTAATAATAATTACTATTGGATAGTCACTTCAAAGGATTTGTAAATGATAATAATGATGGAGACCCATTAGACAAAGTAATTTGAGCTTTAAAGGATCAAATTCTAATCTTTGAGTTCATGTTCACACCTCAGCAGCCGCTAGTGATGTGATTGCATAATGCCCAACTGCTTTTTAAAGGATCACGTTTCTTGTCTCTTCACCATCACGTTGGAGACAAAGGATGATTAATAATCATATATAGTCATTGATTATTCATAGAGATTGATTACTTCTATTTTTATATTAAATTTAAATTTAGCGCCTAAGGCTTTCCCTCCTATTTTTCGTCTGTAGTAATAACACCGCTGTTTTTCCATATTACACTTTAAGGTATTTTGCGCTCAAGGCGTATTATGTAGAGCAATTAATGTTGCTTTAAACATTAGAGTAGAGAGAGAGAGAGAGCATTAATTATGTAGAGAAGATAGGAAACGTCATTCTGACGGGTGGAGGAAGGCTCTTTTTCATGGACCTTTATTTCATTACCGGAAAGGAGGGCGATGGAGAAGAAGTCAGAGGAGGGGAATCCCAATGCTCTGGGAGAAAATGATCCAGAAGAAAAAGAAGAGGATAGCCTGGATGAAGAGTCTCTTTCTCCTGGAACATTTGAGCACGACGATCCACGGATCAACACGGGGAATCCCATAACGGGCGGAGGCTTCAACCGACCACTGCAATATGGACTCACTCTAATTGTAAGTGTGTTGATTTATGAATATTTGATATTCCATTAAACATACAAGGTTCTCGACTACTCTACTTGTGTGTATAATCGTACATTATAGTTATGAAAAAATATTATTCAGCTACAAGAATAAGCCGGTCTAAAAACATTAGATAATTAAAATGTCAAAGAAAATGGAGTCAATTATATAACAATCATAAAAAAGATTATTAAAAACTACCAAACACATTATGGAGAAAGGTTTCTGCACAATTGTGCATGCATCTTTTCATCAACGTGTACTCGTAGCAGAATCGGTATCTGTTATCAGATATTTACGCTCGATACTCAACATTATATTTGTACAACAAATCTACTTTTTTTAGTGAGAAACACGATCCTCTTAATTTATTGGTTTGATAATTTAGCAAACGTTTTTAAAATTGATGTTCTTCATTTTTTGTGTGCACATATTATACAGATTTATCTTGAAGGAAATGATATATTCATAACAATAGTTAGTTCGGGTAGTAATGTTCATTGAATAGACCAATAAAGAGAACAACCTCTACCCATGTTTTGGTATCGTAATTTGTTGGATCTCCTGATAATATTCCACAGTATCAAGCATAAGAACTGCACGATCAATATATTCTTATACTAAGAAGTATGATCCTCCGATGCATTTAATTTAATTTGTGAGTTCATAATCTTAAAAGAAATTTGTTGAAATATTTAGAGTTTTTAAAATTATATTTTGACCTATTCTATCATGAACGAAAAACCATCAATCAAGTTATATGAATCTTTATAAGTCCCCAAAAATATACTTCCCTGTTACATAGTAAATGGTTATTCGAAAGAAACGGGTTTTAGATTGCAGAAATGAAACCATAAAATAAAGCATGATGGTCAAAACTTGATCATAAACCGAAAAATCTGTTGAATCATTTCTTGAAAATAATATCCTTTATATGATGACTGCACCTGGGCTTTAAATAGTCTATTCTTTTGCACCAATTTTCGATGATTTTATAAAAGTGGGACATGAATAAATATCCGCTAATCTCGAACCGATAATCTGATTGATTTTTTTTGGTACACGAACCAGAGTTTTCGGATACTAATGTGGTTCCCGTCCGACTTAATTTGTTCCTAAACTGCAAAACTTTTATAATCATTAAAAAGTTGATACACTTAATATTTTCAGTAAATGTACAACCTATCAACAGATGGCGCCTTATATATTAAAAACTTAAAAATACTGATAACGACAGCTTAACGTGTATTTAATTATATAAGTATAAAATTATCAAAGTGAGGATAAAGTATTTATAACTCAAATTATTGTATTGTATGGCAAACCTGCTATTAGACATAATTGAGAAATGCAATGAAAAAAGAAACTAGATTAATCGCATGTTTATTACTTAGCGGTCTTGTTAATGTGGAAATTGTGCTTGACAAAATAATTATATAAACGTTTATCAATATGTTTCAAATTGGAACAAAACCACGTGGATTGATTAAATATATAGCTAAAACAAATTTGTTTATGAAGTGGTTCAGCAAGAAAGCAATTCTATATGAAAATAGTGAAAATGAGGAGAACGCATTTTATGTTTTTACTTCATAATGTTGAAATAAAGTAATCCAAGGATTCGTAAATGACATTGATTGATGTCCATGAGAAGAGATAATTAATATATTTAAGGATTCAATCTAAATTTATGTTCACAAATCAACAGCACAGACTGAAGAGACGCATTGTTCCTTAATGTCGGCTACTTTTTAATATTCACTCTCTGTTCTTTCCACCCATCACGTTTGAGAAAAAGGTTCCATTTAGTTGATCCTTAATCAAAAAGGCCGCTAGAAAGACTAGCCTGCGCCCAAGTCCTTGAGAGTTAAACACCACTGAGTGTACACGCCCCCTCCATTGCTTCTAGATTTAATTTTTTTAATACATGTTAATCTGTGTTATGTTGTCATTTGATAACTTTATCCATATGCAGCTTTAACATTTATGTTTGAAATGAAAACCTGAGAAAGTCAGTGTTTTGCACCTCTTTAATTCTATATATAAATATGTTTGAATTGAAAAGTAAAGGTTTGGTCAGAAAGCCAACATTTTTTGGTAAGCATTAGCTAAAATATGAATATCTCCTTCCTTTTGCCCTTGGAATCAATAAATTTCAAATATATTTACCCGCCATTTTTCAGATATCCTTCATGACAAAATAATATTTATTTTATCCCTCTTCGGTATTTAAAATATATGATTTGTTCAAGGAATGAATCTTAATTGACTTAGAAAAATATAAGCATACTGAATGCTAAATTGTATTTTATAAATAATTCATCTGATGAATGCATACAATAAATATATATATATAACTTTTTTTACTACTGTGGTGTTCCAAGCATTATCTCAAGGGTGTATGTATATGTTCTGTCAATAATCTACTATTTTAAAGGAGACTCTTAATATTGAAATTGTTATACCTTCAAACTACTACTGTCAATCATTTATGTGTCCCTCAAGGATTCTGAGGTGACATTTGAGATGTTTTTTAAGTTTAAGAAATACTAAATCATCGTTGCAATTCAAAATGAAGCCAATTTTGGAAAATGCCCTCCCTTTTTTTAATATGCTATTGAGTCTTCAATCTAATCTAAATTAGCAGATCGTATATCCTTAAGATAAAAAGGGGACTTTAAGGGCTTACATTCAATCTTATTATACACTCCTCGTCAAAAAAAATCGATGAGCGCTCAATCACAGAAAACTATCGGTAAGATAGAATTGACTTATGCTAAATGCAATAAGTTATCATACTACCTAAAGTGTCTATTATTGAAACATATAATATTATATTCTGCTAATAATAATAAATGCTTAACAAAAATATGTTTACTTAGACTTGAAGATGGGATACTAAAAAATTCACTTTTTTATTATCTATTTAGTCATAACAAATAGCTCATTTCAAAGGCACGAGTAAGCTTATTTCAATGTCCCTTATTGAAATAAATACGGCTCACATATTTGGCTGCTATGTTCATATTACATAAGTTTCTTAAAATTGTATCATGGATTTTGTGGAGATAAATTAGGTTTTCTAAATGTCAAATAAGTTACAATAATTTTCTGTTTTGTACAATCATTCTCATAAAAAGTTTGACTTTGTACAAAAAATATGTTTTAAGTCCCATGAGATGCTTTTTTCTTTTTTCCTCTCTTTACCTTGAAAAGTAGGTAGTAAAATCAGAAAAGGTGATTTTTGTGGTTCATTTCTGATCCCACAACTTTGCAAATAGTTTTATTAGGTCCGCCTTGATTAAAGATTCCATAGGTATCTTCAAAGTTTAAATTTGACCATAAATGTGGGAGGAGATAGCGTGCGGACATACAGACGGACGGACATATATTGGTGAATTATTATATATATTTAAGTTTGTTAATCGACCAAAGCTCAAAATGTTCTTTTGGACATAAATTGAAGATCCTTTAAAATATAATTGCACTTTTTTTCAGTCATTACCATAATATGATAATGACCATAAATGTTTAAAAATACAACAGCTTAAATAAAAAAAAGTTGCTGAAGTGTGATCAAAAGTGCTTGTCCGATTTGTATGTTAGAAATACGTTTCATCGATTTTAGTACAGCGTATTTTATTGCGTTTTTTAGGGGGCGGGCGGACCCTATGAATATTGGGCGCCGCTACTTTATAAGGTTGAGAACCACTGCCTTTAACAAACGAATAATATATAATCAAATATAACTCCTCTTCTTTATACTAAGTATTCTGAATAAAATGCAAGATCAGACTCTACAATTTTAGAACTTAAAAAGGTTTGTTCACACAAGATTAAAACGAAAAGCTTTGTAGGCTGAATGTATCGCCGATCTAGACAATAAGGATGGCTGTTCGATGACTTAGATAATGTGTACTTACTTTCAATAATATTGATATATAATCTTGTTAGAATGAAGGCCTTGTAATTCCTTGTAGATTTAGATTAATAGGGGGAAAAAAATACATTCATGAAATTGTATTATATCAATCTAGATTAATAATGGCTTAGATCCAAACGCATCACGATACATACGTCATAAGGTTGAGAGAAAGAAACTTAACAATAAATACATGTTAAACGCAATAAAATAACTCCAATCTTTATTTGATAGACTAATTATTGCCCCCATCAATCTTTACACACCACTGCAAAGTATTCATTTACAAATAAATTAATCAGAATTACTCATTATCTTTGTCTAATATTCCATCCATATTGTTATTTGGGAAGCTTCAAAATGCTACATACATGCAATATAATTTTCACACATGCTAAGAATAAATTATTTCTTCATAACATATCGTATCGTTAAAATTAGTTGTGCGGGCTCTTAAATCAGAAATATCGTTTAGAATTGATTCTGCTCATTCTTAAGTGACAAAAAGTCACTTTTTGTCTGGCTTTTCTCAGATATAATTTATGATATGTTTAGCGATGATATTCTGCTTGTGGTTGGGTGACCAATTTTTAATAATTGAAGTGTCCGAATCCAAGATTATATGTTTCAACTTGGATGTCCTCAAATAAATCTTAATAGACTATAATTTTTTGAGTTCTCAATGTTGTATTAGCTATATAATTGTGTCTAAAATGTAAGAAGAAAATGACATGAAATTTTCATGTTAATCGGACTATGTCCCTTAAACACCCAAACTCTACTAATCAGTTGAGGATAACTGATTGTTTTTCCAATATTTCAGTTACCAATCGTACTTTGTGTGGTGGCTGGGAAATTATGTAGTAAAATAATTTCTCTTAACATTAGAGGAGGTAAGACAAAGAGGCCGAGGCATGCATTGATGAAACATCTTTTGGCTCATAATCCTTATATTATTTGCCTACAAGATGTTAAATCTCGAGTATCTTCGGACTGGAATTGTTCATGTCCTTTCTGCCTTCCATCGTCATTCTACAGTTCTTCACAGGAACTGGACATACTAGAGGAGTGCTTACGTTTATTTCTAGAAACTTAAACGCTCCTCTGTGTATAAAAGAATATTCGAATTCCAGTGATTGGCATAGTTTTTTGATCACTGAGAGATATTTTAAGCTCTGTTTGATCAATGCCTATGACCCAAATGCTAAGTGTTTTCCATTCTTTCAAGCAATTATTAATCGACATAAGAATTACTCTGCCCCTCTAATTATAATAGGCGATCTAAATGTCGATCTTGATGCCCCACGTAATTATGTAAATAGTCCAATAGTTAGAGATCTAATATTAAGGTTACATTTAGTGGATATATTAGGTGTTTTAAATCCTGAAGACTGTGTCTCTTGGAGTAGCGGAGGTCGTTCATCTCGTATAGACCTTTCTCTAGTTTCTCCTTCGTTGTTTTCCAAAGTAAAGAGAGTTCAATATATTCCTGAGCTAACATCAGACCACAAAGTTATCGAGCTTGAGTTTTTTACATCTTCAAAAAATAAATTTCGAATACCCAAGTGGCTTTTTGAGGAAGACGAGGATATTTCCTTATTAAGATCAAAACTCTATCGTTATTTTAAATCCTCCTTTAGTGCTCATAAAGCAAACTTTACCCTTCAATACTGTGTGCGTTCTTCCAAAAAGGTTTTTTTGAAACGGCAGAGGATAAATTTTAAACGATTTCAATTGCAAATGAATGATATTTTAAAAATGGATCTTGTTTCTGGAAAAACTATATCACGGATTCTCTTAATTCCTGTAGAATATCCGATATCGTGGAGGAAGAATATAAGTTGAAAAGAGCCAGAGAAAATAACTCCAATTTACGGCTAAGGAAGTTCAATTTTTCTCGATCATTGAATCAAACAAAAATGACTAAAATTTTATCCCAGGGGAAAGTTTTACTAAAGTGGAGGAAATAAAGTCCTGTTTTCATCGTGATTTTCAGGCCACTGTTGTAGGAGAGAGACCTAACTTTCCTAAAAAAGTAAAAAAACTCCTCAATGGAATTGTTTTCCGCAGATTCAATTGCTTATTATATAAAATATTTGTTTAAAAATAACATGGCATATGGACCAGATGGTTTTGGAGGGAATTGTTTTACTCTAATGTGTGAAGAATTGACTCCTTTCTTATTATGTTTAGGAAAATCCATGGAGCAAAAAGGAAGTCTGCCAGCACAGGTTACAAAAGGGAAGATTGTTTTAATTCCCAAAAAGGCAATGGAATCGACATTAACCACTGGCGTCCAATAACCATTCTAAATGAATCATATCGAATACTTGCTGGTATTGTGGCTGTTCGTATGGAACCCATTTTAAATAAGATAATTGGGTTGCATCAGAAGGGATTCTTAAAGAAGAGAAAATTGGCCGATATTTCTAGGAATATAAATGCGCTATTGATGGTATTGATTCTAGGAACTCATTTGGTGCCATAATAGCTGTAGACTTCCGTAAAGCATTTGACTCCGTTTCTCACACGCACATCTTAAAAATGGTGGAGAAATTTTTGCCAAAGCGCTTCTTCAACCCCATTAGAGCATAACTGTACAATGGCTCGTCTTCGATTTGTATTAATGGGAAACAAAGTCAGCCAACATTCCTAGGGAAGAGTTGTCGTCAAGGCTGCCCCGCCGCCCCTCTTTTGTTTGTGATGGCCATTGAAGAATTGGTTACTCAGATAAAACATAAATACAATGGGTTCGGAGTTCTTTTTAACGAAGAGAAACATATTATTGACCTCTACGCCGATGATGTGACTTATTTGTAGAAGCCCGTTCTGAGAGTCAATTACTAAAAAGAATAGAAATTTTGCTGGCATTTGTTACAAAATTTAAAAAACGTTCAGGACTCGAACTTAATTCTTCAAAAACATCGATTTTACCTCTGGGAGCTTGGCGTCCCATTAACAATTTACAAGTTGCTAATTGTCCGATTGGAGACAAAGTTTGCATTCTTGGAGTGGAATACGGAAGACAAGGAGAATTGGATAGTGAATGGACTTCCTTAAAATCAGCGGTATATAAGAGGCTTTCACTTTTTAAAAGCTTTAACCTTCAAACGCGGATCGATTTTTATAATAATTTTATAGTGCCTTTAGTTTTATATAAAGCTTCCCTTTTACCGATTTTAGCTGATAAGGCAATACAAGAAAAGAAAAATGGATTTTAAGTCTCTTTCATAAATCGTATATAGAACCATTAAAACGACCAAGGAATCAGCTTGGAGGTGGTTTAGTAGTTTTAGCCAGAGTAATTCCTAAGATATATATATAAGTTTTAATTGATTTGTCCACAAGGCCCGACCTTGAGTGGAGATCTGTCGTCTCAAACTCCTCCGTATATACATTTTTAATGATGGGTACCGTCAATTCCAATCCTCTTCTTTCATCTGTATCTCCCACTTGGGCTGCTGTCCAAAGAATTATTTGGGTCTACCCTATATCTTTTGACTCAAGTTCAACGGTAGACATTATCGAACAAAACAGGGACAAAAAGGCTTTTTTAACCTTGGGAGGTGAGGCACTAATGGGCGGCATTCTTACTTCCAGAAGAAATCTTATTCTTCATTTAGCCACGGGAAATTTAAATACCCTCTCATGAAAGCGTGCGGTTATCATCGTCCTCCATGTCCTTGGCACGTTAAAGTAAATGTATTGTCTTCGTATGATAAGGAGGTGAGAAAGATTTGCCAAAAAACGATTAAAGACCTTAAAGTCTCCGAGGATTGGTTCATAAAAATAAAGGAGTCTCTGCTTGGAGTAATGGAAGGAAAGAAGTTCACTTCGCAATTCCAAATCTCGACCGTGTGTTCTTGTTTTAATGGCCCTTGTAAAGATTGTGGGAAAATTTTTAACACTACAATCCATGCATTTGTTGACTGTCCATATGCCTCAATTTTAACTGAGTTTTTGATTTTAAACATGTCGTCTTCCAAAGATTTTAAGGCAGTAGTACTATATGGGTTTTCTAAGAAAGAAAAGAAAACATCGCGAAAACTTGAAGCCATTCACTTTGCGCTCTTAAGTGCCAAAGCACTGATTAGTTCTAGGTTGACGTCTGGGGAGTTTCTACTTCGAGAAGATCTGAGGGGCATTTTAATCTCGGCTTCGGCGAGATACACCATTTTTGACCTCAAAATCCCCGAGCAAAGCGGGTCTTCATGGAACTACGCCATCGACTTGGTGAATTTCAGTTGGCTGAACTCTTTCAGATATTTTAGCCATCTAAAGAAAATTGTTAAACAATATTTTCACTATTACAACCGAAAGTTTTAAATTATTGTTGGTTTTTGTTTAAATGTTATTAATATTATGTCTTGTAACTTGTCAACATAATTTAGTATATATATTGTGAAACTTTTTTAACGATTTGATATGTCTTTATTGTAGCTAGGTCTTTGGTAGTGTCTAATTTTAAACTATAATGTTTTTTATGTATTATTTTATACACAATTCTACTGCCTTTTTTTACTTTGTATCTCCTGTTACAAATGAAACTAGAGGACTCAGAGAGAGCAAACCTCCGCCGATCCCCACAAATGAATCACTTGGTATTTTTGTCATTTGCCAATAGATGTCGCTGTGCTGTGCTCTCCTCTTGAGAGCACAGCACAGCGACATCTATTGCAGAGTAGGCTAACTTGAAATATTTATTAGCATTTAGCTCATTTTGCATCTTAAAGAAGCACTCAGAGATGCCAAAATTTAATCACTGTTCCTTTTGGCATTTCCAACAACTCCACAAAGTTTCATCCGAATCCGTTCTGCACGTTTTGAGTTATCCTGCTGACAAACAAACAACCAACCAACAAACCAACGCTAGTGAAAACAATACCTCCTTCGGCGGAGGTAATAAGACCTTATTAAAAAAATAGTATTCTTCATTTTTTTTTTGTTAATTTACAAATTACTTATATGAATATATTAATACGATTAATCACACATTAATTTAGGCTTTTGTATGTTTTCACTGTGTATAATGTAGAAAAAAGTCGCTAAAACAAAGTTATTTTAAATTCGATTTAAAAAAATAATGGTCTAAGCTCAAAAATTGATTTATATCTTCTCAATTGTTCAGTAATAAAACAATATGTATAACACTAATTGACAATTAACGTCCATCTACCAAGGACAATGGAGGCAAAAGTTTGTAGTTGGAATTATCATAATATAATTGATTATCTAATAATTCAACTCTCAATGTTGGGGGCGCAGGTTCGAATCCCGAGAGGGGATGGTCATTTTTGGTCTACCTCATTGATAAGATCCTAGGTTCGTTAGTCTAATTTTAATGCTATAATGCTTATTTATATCCTATCGGATGCAATTCTATCGAACCATATAGGCAAAACAAATATTATTTTATTTGATCGAATAAAACTGCCATTACATGGCATTATAATATAAACGTACCACTTAACTCTTCAGAGGTGGAAACGTATAAAATAATCTTATTCAACGACAGAAGGAGTTTATACATAATATATATTTCGACAAACGTCATGCAGATCTTATTTGGAGATGATTATCGTATGCAGGCTGTATAGCGTCCATACTTGGGAACTTTTAAAATATATCCAATCCGAGTTCTGGTCGTTATGAAAACAAAGCAATAACTAAACCTTCCAACTATGACTAGTTAAATAATAAAGAATATTTCTAAGGGAACAAAAACTTATATCGTTTTTTTGCTCCTTAAAAACTTTTCTAACTTTTGTATACCATCAAATCATTTTCATCTATACATTGCGACATTTAAATATACATCGCGCGTTGTTTGAAAGCTTAGCATATCACATATCATTAAGATGAAAAAAGTGCTGTATAGATTCCATTCTATCTTATTTATTGCATTTCTCGTTAACAAAATCGATTTTGAGTAAAAATCTAAGGAAAAGTTATGGTTTGATAGACTTATATTATACTAAATACATAAGTAACTAATTATAATGGCATGCAATGGAATTTGTTACACAAAAGGTAACTGAAGGCACTAAGTAGTTAATATACTCATTTGAGAATGAAGACGGTTCTATTGGTGATATATTGTAGCTAATATAAATTGGAACACACAAAGTTGGGCAAGCAAATTATTTTTAATGTCGCCCACGTCTATTGCTTATGCACTTTTCTTAATGGGAGACATTTATCAACCTACATGAGGAACTCTAAATGCTTTTTAGCATGAAGGGAATGACCGAAAAACATCGACTTGCAAGCACGAAGTTTTGATCCAAATGATTTGTGGACATTCATGTATCTAAGTCTTCCATAAATATAACATCAATGCAAAGGATCGCGTTTTCCGACACGTGACAGCATGAAGTTGTGGATATGGTCTATTCATCTTACATCTAAGTTTATGAAGAAGCCTAGTCCGAAGCAGATATATCTGCGAGGAAGAACTACAAAATATGTCTTATAAACAGATGTCCTCCTTTATTTTAGGAGTGCTATTTAGTTTTTGAAGAGGATCATAACGTCTTAACATAAAATAAAATAATAATGAAATGAATTAATTTTTAGTAAATGAAATTTTAACTTGTCATATGTGTATTTTATTTATTATTAGTATATGTATCTACTCTAAACGGAAACGATTCATTTTAAAAAGAGGGAGGGAACAAGTTATACCCCTCCTCAGGGAGGAAGATCAACCTCATTGATTATATTTCAAGTTCGATTGATCGCTTGTAATTCGCATCATAATAGATTCTTCACAATCGAATAATATATAATTGCACATAGGGATCTATTTTCAATAAGTTGGAGGAAACAGATCTCTTGACCTCTCTGGAGATGAACCCTAAACACACTCAAGAGTAAGAGTGGAAAATGCTTTCACCAACGTACCCCCTCCTTTCGGCCTGTTTCATTACTCAATTATTTTTTAGTTCTTGATATTTCATATAAGTAAGAACTGAAAGAGTTATTACCTCCGCCGAAGGAGTATTGTTTTTTTTCACTGGCGTTTGTTGTTTGTTAGTTTGTTGGTTTGTCAGCAGGATAACTCAAAAAGTACTGAACGGATTTGGATGAAATTTTGTGGAGTTGTTGGAAGTGCCAAAAGAAACAAGTGATTAAATTTTGGCATCTCTGAGTGCAGAATTAAGGCGCCAAATGAGCTAAATACTACTAAATTTTTCAAGTTAGCCTACTCTGCCAATAGATGTCGCTGTGCTGTGAAATTGGGTGCCGGGAGCGTCTTCCTCTTGGAATTTCCGTCGAGGGGAACCCTCCCCCGTCTCTCTACGCCTCCCCAGTCGTGAAAAAATCCGCCTCGGAAGGCTCATGACGGCGGAGGTTTGCACTCTCTGAGTGTATATATGCCTCTAGTTATTATTATTATTGACATTATATCGTATCAAGTAGCTTCAAGGACTTCAAAGCATGCTCATATGGATCAAATGTCTATACATATCGAGTCGTTCATTATGTATTGAATATATTTTGAAAGTTTTTCAATGAGAGTCCATTTATTTTTCATATTATTTGGACACATCATTTATGTATATATTAAAGTTTCTAGAATATTTATGGGCAAATTTATTGGTGGACAATATTTATATATATCAATTAAACTCAAATATTTATCAAAGTCGAGATCTTATATCATTTACTGGTAGATTGTATTTATGTTTTACACCTATTATATTTAGATTTCATTCAAACTTGCAACAAAAAATATATTTTTATTAGTTCAAATCCAAAAGTTTGTATCATCTTTGGCAAGGTCTTAGCCTGTACATGTAAAAAATTATATATATATATATATCTTTATTAGGTAAATTGCCTTAAAAACGAAACATAATTCAACGCTTAAGTTTTTTTTCATAATTTTTCCAGATAATAAAGCTCAATATAGAAACTGAAGGTCCAAAAATTCCCTTCCACAAAATTATAGTCTTTATATTCGTTCAATATTGTTGTTTTGGTAGCTGATATCTGTTTTTTTTTGTGTACACAACGGTACTATTATATTTCAATTAACATCCAACTTGTAAAGAAATTACACAATTATTTTAGTCTACATATTAAATATAAACTATTTAGAATGGGTTCGATGTCGGAGGGAAGTACTGTTTTGGAGCTTCTAATTTATAGAGAACTGTAATCTAGAGGTGATCAGGTTTATTTCTTCCTGATGTGGGCCTTAATACATATACACGAAATCTTTCGTCTTCAAGCAAACATTGTATCGGTAAAAGAAACATTCTTCTAGTATGTATAACATTTCACCAATTATGCTACACTCGAGTAGAAAATGTTTTGACGTCTCTAAAGACGTCTTGAAAAAAAAACCGTAGCCTCTCATCCGTGTTTCTAGCGTAAATGCTTCCCATTGTTAACGTGCCGCTAACTATTCTGTATTTAAACCAATAGTAAGTGTATCCAAGAGAGTCTGAATTAAGACTTTTAAAAAATTCTGCAAGAGTTGCCTTTATTCCAAATACTTGTCTCCTTCTATCAATCTGGCCCAGGTATTGCTTTTTTCCCGACTTGTCTACGGGACGTTCCCTTATTGTTGGTTACTACTATTGGTGGAGAAGTTGTAAAAACAGTCTCTTCGACCAATCCCTCTCTTTTTAAAATCTATTTTCTTTAAATCATATTCTGCTCTAAAAGTTCAATCATTATAAAATCCTTTCCACTGTTAAAATATGTTATTATATGTTCTCGATTGTTGAATAAATTGTTGTACCGAGGGACCTAAAAATATGCATTGTGGTATGTGTGTAGAATTGTACAATAATTATGTCAATAGAAGTTGACCATTATTATTATAGTAGTATTTTTGAAAATGCTCTTCAATGAATATGATAGCTATTTATGATTGTTTTCACCTTTATTGTGACTCCTTGATCATACTCGCATGTTATTCAATGGAAGTATCATGAATATTTGATAATGATCTTGAAAATATAGCTTTTTCTTAGGGCCTGACAAGAAGAAAGGTTTTGAGAAGAGACATTTTTGGACATTTATTTAAAATTACATTAAAACATATTATAAATATATATATATAAAATATACATAATATTATATATATATATGGGCAAATCTTATTCTTCCAATTTGGTCATCTTATCATCAGAGTGTAATGATGGTATCAAAAGCTATTATTTGTCTAATTCTGAGGAGTTTTTTATTTAAGTAATTAGGATAGTTAATATTTGGCGAGTTTCCCTAAGGCATTTCTGGAGGCCTATAAGAATATATACAGAAGATATTTTCTGCAACATAAAATCCTTTTTCATCATGAGTTGAGGTTTGATAGGGCCAAGAAGTGTCTGCCATTTTCTTCCTGCGGTAAAATTTCGTAGGGCCTCTTTTGTTTAGATTGAAAAAACTCCTTCAAAAGTGAGTTTTTATGTTATACCTATATGATTTTATAAAAAAAATATTTTTCTTTTCTTACAAAACGGTTCTGCATTGCATTTAAGTAATTGGGGAGGGAATAAATTGTCTAACTGAGGTTAGAATGAGTAAACAACACCGTTAAAGTAATTATGTGTTTTGGTGAATGGGCCAACAAACAAACAAAACAAAAGAATATCTAATTGATTCAGTCCTTTTTTCTCTGTCTTTCATAACGAAAGTCATATTAATATTTTACGTGCAATTTTTTTATGCCCTTGTTAATAATAATAATATAGACGATCCTTCTTTTAAAAATTGATTAGCTCCAGATTAGCTCAAAATGAAGGTCTTTGTAAGGAGTATTTAATATTAATGGGCGACTTAAATATTGCCCTAGATCAAAATAGAGACACAATTAACTATATAATAATAACAATGTACAGGCGGGGAGGGAGGTTAAAAATATCATAAACAAACACCAATTGTTTGACGCAGCATTAAAATTTGGCTCATTACATGCTCATACCTTTTCAATGAAAAGAGATTGCAGCATTACTAAAAGCTCCCGTCTTGATTATTTTTTAATATCTGATGGACTTCTCTCAAACTTGTGCGATTATCATGCATTAACGCCCCATCAGTCAGACCATAGCCCCATATTTATGTCACTTATCCACCAAAAACATGATTATTAACAACATTGGTACCTCAATACAACATTATTGGAGGATACCACTGTTGATGTTAAAATACAGAATATAATAGAAGATAAAATCTCTAATTTAATTAAATCCCCCCAAAATCTCCTTCATTCACTCTAAAGCTAATCTTGGACGCATCGAGAAAAGAATATATAAAGCTGGGTGCTAAATTATGCAAAGAAAGAAAAATTAAGTTGGAACAACTAGCTCGAGGGAGAGACAACGAGAAGTAATGGAGTTAAAGAAAATAAAGAAATAGATAGAATAATTGATATAATTTCGAATGGCCATCTATCAGAACAGGGTTTAGATCCATCCCTAAAGAACAAGTACTTTTGGGAGGATCAAAAATATGGAAAAAGTGGTAGGTCAAAAAAAAAAAAAGACGTGAAGGTCCTAGTAAAGAAAAAGAAGGAAATAATAACAGACTCCTCTAAAATACCACTTGTTATCACGAACTATTTTATAATATGTTTTCTTGTGATGATGTAGAAAAAATACAGCAACAAATGCACAAAATGTCTCTTTAATTCAGCAGATTTTATAACAAAAATAAAGATACGAATAACATCAATGTAAAAAAGATCATTCACAAAGAATGCCAAATGTGACGCCGTCATAACTAAAGTTCACTACATATTATATAAAATGCGAACTGTAAAAACGACGACCTTTCTTGTGTCATCCAATCGCCTCTTTATATTCAAAAATTTTATTAGAGATATAATTTTTTATTGATATGTTTGTTTTCAAATATTGTAATGTTTTCGTTTAAATGATTGTTATTTATTGATCGTTTTTCACTAAATATGTGCACAACCTTTTTGTATATCGTTGGTTGATCTATCGAATATATGCCCACTGGGCCAAGAAAAAAAAAATGTAAAAAAGATCAATCGATCATATCATAAATTTCTTGAGGGAGATATTTCCTGTTCAGAAATAAATAGCTTTATCAAAAAATACAGCAAAAAACACAAAACTCCAGAGCCAGACGGTTTCCAATGGAATTTTATAAAAAATATATTTTATTACTATCTCCTTTACTACATATAAAAAATCTATGAGGAAGCAGACCAAAAGGGACACTTCGAAAAGTACATTTCTAACGGAAAACTTGTTATCTTTTCCAAAGTTGATAAGGACCCTAGGTTTATTGAGAATTATCGTCCATTAACAATGCTAAATACAGCATACAAAATCTACAATGGAATTTTTGCAGATAGATTTAAAAAGTGACCCCCGATCTGCTTCATATATCACAAAAAGGATTGTTAGTGGCAGAGCAATGAAATATGTGTGTAGAGGCATAACAGATTCGATTGCAGAAGCAAAAACAACAACAAATGTTTGGCAGTGATGGGAATTGATTTGATCAATCAAAGGCATTTGATAGCATTTCACATGAGTGGATTATCAAATGTCTTAAGGTGCATGGTTTTGGAGATGAATTAATAAGGAAAATAGCAGTTGGCCTTTGTGGTATCTATACATTCTATAATAATGAAAGCAATGAATTTAATATAAGTAAAGGGTGCCGTCAAGGCGATCCCATATCCCCAATTTTATTTGCTATTGCGTTAAATCCCTTCTTAGAGGAAGTCTCTAAGTCTCTAAAAAATAAGGGTTATAGATTTAGGACAAACAGAGTTGAAGGCGGAAGCCTGTGCTGACGACATCACAGTGCTTTTCTCTGGGAGTGAGAGAGAAATAGAAATTTCATTTAAAGAAACCCTTAACATTTTAGAAGCCACTGGAAAAACTCCAGTCTTTACATCAATTTTATGAAATCCAATACATATTATAGCTAATTTTTATGTTTGTTTTAACCTTCAAAATATACAAATTAGTAATTTTATTAAAGTGCTTGGCACCTTTATTTCTTTAGATGAATCGTATCTCGCAGAGAATTTTAGATTAATTGAAAAAAACATTGAAAAAACTATATTAAAATTTGCCTTTTTACTAAAGAAAAATATTGTAGCAAGAATAAAAATGGAATTCCCTAATTTTGCCAACAACTACCCACATTCTTAAGCAAACGCAAATTTCCAACGATGTATGCAACAAAATTGAAGGTATATGTAAAAAATTATACTTACAGAGGAGACTAGAAACGTCATAACCTGGAAGCGAATAAACACACCCAAGATATATGGAAGTTTAGGATTATACCTTTCAAAATTTTCTGGAAAATTATGCTTTTTATTGGTTTAAACGAATCTTTGAAAAGAAATCTGTGTGGGCCGAACTATTGCTTCAAAAATTTGACAAAGATGCAATAGAAAACGAATTGGGTAATGGTCCAACTAGGCTACTCCAAATGAGTACAGAGATAAGTGAATTCTGGCGTGAAAATAATAATATCAATGAGGAGCTGGCTCTCAAAGCTCTGGAAAAAATGAAATGGCAAGAGCCTGCTTCAGAAAACAAAAGGTTGTTTTTTATCTCTGATACGTCAATCATTAAAAAAAATTCGTTTTTAGGGGATTTTTTAACAGATTTAACAATTTTACAATAACGAGGTTTTAGAAAGTAAAACAATCCAAAACAAAATTAATCTTTAAAAAAGAGAAATTGGATCTAGAGATAGCTTTTATAACTTTTTAGCGAAAGTAAATAATAAAACCCTGAGAATGTCAGTAGCCGACAAAACCAAACAATACCTATATCAAGTAGAAAGGAGGATATATATATATGGAATATCCTCATCGGCAGAAAAGTGATGACTGTTCTCAACTCATGTGGGCTTGATTGCTTGCTGTACTGGATAAAGTATAGAATCGTTACAAATACACTCCCTTTAGGAAGTGTGTATGGAAGAACAATGGAGGAAAGGCTTTGCTTCTTCTGCAAGACTTCATTGGAAACATCGAAACACTTTTTAATCGAATGTCCATTTGTAGATGAGATATTACATCAAATGAAAAGAGTTTTCTCCCAAAGTTTTAACATAAATTTAAGATCTGGAGAATTTGTTTTTATTTACATAGGCCCAATCAAAATCAAATAAATTATTTTACAACGAAATTACAATTCATTTTATATAAATTCAGAAGCACCAAAACCCCTCTACCAGAAGATTGTACACAAATTTTAAGATGTGTTTTTAACGAAATGTCCTTAATAGTTTAGTTTTAATATTCAAAATGTCCTTAAGCATGTGCAGAGTTTCTAATCGCTCCGGAACTCTCCCCCCCCCTCCCAACATTTTACATCCTATTGTAACCACTATTATAAGTGGCGCGTTATGTTTTCTAGATTGTAATACTTGTCTGAGTAAATAAATAAATGAAAAAAGAAAAATATACATATAAGGAAAAAAAAATCTAATTAATTCAGTGCTTTTTTCTCTGTCTTTCATAAGGAAAGTCATATTAATATTTTACGTGCAACTTTTTAATGCCCTTGATACTACTTTACGCTATATGTATTTTTAAATCGGTCAGTAAATGTGGTGAAAAACTTTTAAAAAACAAATCATAATTTTATAAGATCAAAAATATCAGGTGAGCTCATCATTAAAGAAATATAAAAATACTGAGGGGCAAAAGTCCCAACTTTCTTAGTGTTTTAATCAATTCAAACTTAATTTTTCAAAGCTCAAGACATTGAAATGTAGATGGATAATGTAATTGCACAACTGGGCAGCTTTGATTTATACTTTTGAAAATGATTCTTTCACTTTGTAGCTGTTTAATATGAACAAACAACCATATATAAAACACCGTGATATATTATACATGATGAAAGTACAGAATTGGTCCAAATGAGATATTTGAAAGTATATTGGACTTCATTAACGTGGGAAAAACACGCAAGAACAATAGTTTATTCATTGAAAAATAGTACTTTAGTGGAAAGGATATTGGATATCTCGTTTAAGTATATCGTACTCCGAAAATCTATTTTGGCACTAGAGGGCTGAAGTCATTTCCCTCCATTTCCTTTGTCATTCCGTGACGTCATGACTTTACTGTCATTGCATGATATTTATGTTCTTCTCCTTTGAATAAAATCATAATTATTAATAGTAATGGATACAAAGAATGAATATAATATTCCATCATGAATGTCAGATGACTATGCTGTGTAATCATCCGCAAAACACAATTATTATTGTTCTTTGTTAGGAATCGATTATGATTATAGGGTAGAGGGACAACTATACATATGGTGTATTGAGGCAGGGGCTCTCTCATGTTTTGAAGAATAGAGCTATGAATTATCAATATTTAATTACTCTCCCCTGCCTAAACCAATAACCAACTATTCTTTTTGACTGCGGGGAATTAATAAGGCTCCCTACTCCTTTAAATTCATAATTTTATTGGTCCTTTGAGTCATATACATAATTATGGTTTTAAGACCATAGATTAAAAAATGTTACTTGAGTCTTTTATTTATATTAATTTGCTTGGTCACTAAATTTTGTACTTCTATCGATATTTGAAGTACACCATGGTATTCACGTGTATTCACTAAGTTGTTTTACTCTTAGATAAGCCTAAAGCTTAAGATAAGCCCATAGAGATATAATGATTTAAAGAGCTTATTCTCTTCATTAGCAGAGAAGCATCATTCAGCTGTAATTTTCTGTCCAATATAAACAAAGTAATTGGATCTACGTCATCGTAAGCTGATATATATAATATATATATATATATATATATATATATATATATATATATATATATATATATATATATATATATATATATATTAGGGTTGTTCTTATTTTTCAAAAGTTTGAAATGTTAGCAACATTGTGGATTTTCTGTTTCTTGGTGATAAAAGAAGACGACATACAAAGTTTGAACAAAATCGGTCAACATTACGAGGTCGCGCAACGAGGTCAAAGTTTTAAAAATTTAGTAAAAATATAGTTTTCCGCAAATTTCTTCAAAATGGTGGACGTTACAGACTTCAATAATAATTATTAATTTAAAGGAAATCTAATTTACTACCAGACGTATGTTTGATGTTTTTTAATAAAACAAAGTTTTCAGTAAAAACAAAGAAAAAAATGGAGTGTGTATTGTTAGCTTATTTCATAGCTTTTTTGTATCAATTAACTTCACTCGCCTGTAGAAGATGACTTGTTCGCTTCAGAGTAAAATAGTACTTTTAAGTTTAGTAAAACTTTAGATGATAAATCCAAAAATGACCTTGGTTGCATTCTATCAATTCAGAATTCAGTACAATCTGAGTTTACATCATATGATTCAGAGCCTGTATTGACCTATAAGAAATCGATTATGAAAAAAATAAATAATAATGTGTTTCTTAGATTTGCGTCAAGGTATCCTCTCAAAATTTTACTTCGTCTCTGACGCATTTATAATCCATTATATGCGTCATTTTGTACGCGAGATAGGCTTTTTTAATGTAAATATAACTCTCTACCTAATACCTAATTAAACAATCACAAATCCCCTCTTATTTCTCGATAATCACCAATAAATATGAATGTCTTTATTAATTTACAAGAATTGTTGTTGTAGTAGTCGTAAATTTAGTCGTAATTACCCCTTCAACACTTTCCCATTCAACAGGGGAATTGTTGTTTTTAGATATGTAGATAGATAGGGGGAACCCTTTCTTCTTATTAAATATTAACACTCTCCTCAGTCGTTGAGGAGTAATTAATTATTCATCCTTGGGATCACATGAGGCGATCTCTCTCTCTTAATTACACGAACACTATTTCACTTTAGGGGTCCTCATTCATTGTATTGTCTGTCACGCTTAAGTCTTATGCGTCATATTCCTTTTTTTTCGTAGACGAATCTCAAAGAGTACAATGCATGAATGTTATAAAAAATGATAATAATGGCTCAAACTGAGATTTGATTTAACGTGGATAATGTTGGTGGGTAATTCATTGTCACCTGGCACGACGGCCATCACTGATTTTGATCATTTTTAGCATACTGTTACTCCTTTTCCTAAGTGTTTTGGGACTCCAAGGGGCCTTTTTAAGAGAGCTCAAAGTTCTGAAAATGTAAAAGGCGTGCTCATTTTATACTCTAAAAGACGATAACTCCCTTCAGAATAATTGGAATAATGCCAAAATACTTGGGAGATATAAGCTTTATTTTGAGTATGATTACCAATAAATACAGCAAATAAATACGTTTTTGGCGCTTTGGTGCATATTTCAAAATGGCGCTCCTGTTTTATCCCTAAGAGAGTAATTTGAGGCTGATTGGGAACGTCTGCTTCAACCGGTACTTGAATATTATAATACATTTTATGTCGAGGAAAAAATATATAAGGCAATAAAAACAAGGCATATGTAAATATTGTAATATTCGAACCTGCACCCCCAACATTGAGAGTTGAACATGCCTTAAACATAGAGATAAAAAGATATAGAGACCTTATTCTCTTCAATAGCAGAGAAACATCGTTCAGATGTATTTTGTGTGCAATATAAACAAAGTATTTTGTATTACGTCATCGTAAGCTGATCATAGAGATAGATTCTTTCTTATATTGTTTATATTTGACACAAAATACAGATGAAGGGAATAAGCTTTCTATATCTCTTTATATCTATGGTTGGACATTATAAAAATCTACATAATGGCAGACTAACAAACCCAGTATCTATTTTCAAACGAAAATAGATAAAATAGTATTTTTTGTGATTTTTTTCCTTAACCCTTATATTGTGTTAGAAAGCTGTTTACACCTGTGGTGTTCGCGGGTCAATTTTGACCCGTGATTTGAAAATGCTTTAAAATGCTTAAAATCACCAGTTTTCTTCCAATATTGTTTTTCAAGTCATTGTTGGCTTAGTATACATTCATATAAATGGAACCAGTGTGGGAAATTTCTTTAGTTGGCTCCACAGACACAGTGTTTTAAAATGTACCACTCGTGTAAAATGTGTGTGTGTGCCTGAATGCGCTTTTATATGTGTCTGTCTGTGCATGTGAAAGAAGCCTGTTGTGTGTGTGGGGGGGGGGGGGGGCGTGTGTGTGGGCCATAACTGGGCATATTGGGCCACAATTGATCCTCAGAGCAACCCATAGCTTTTAGGTGATGCATAAAACAGCCAGTATTCTCTGCCGGGTCATTTTTGACCCGTAACACCACAGATGTAACTTTTTTTTTTGGAGACCTTTATAATTTACTAAAATGGTGAAAAATGATATTTCTGCATTCAATCGGGTGTGTCTGAGGATTAGATGAAGCCTCATTCCAGAGCAAAAAAGCAAATGGTAATTTTTACACATTCAAACTAGAAAACGGGTCAATTTTGACCCTAACACAATAGAAGGGTTAATTGTTTCGATAAAATTGCATCCGACAGGATATAAATAATCATTATAGCATTAAAATTAGTCTATCGAACCTAGGATCTTATCAATGAGATAGACCAATATTTCCAAAAATATAACAAGAGTGATGATACCGAAATTTTTTATGTTCTTAAAGAATGGTATTTGATGCAAAGGAATAGTTAGATACTAAAGGCATGCTTGCAGTTCCTAATCCAAAGCAGGGTAAATCATTGTCCGCTGACACTTCATGGAAAAAGTGGTTGAATTTTATCGTTCAGATGATATAAGTAGAATGCTATTTGGGGAAAAAAGATTGTGTTGTCGTACATGAATTTTGTGGAAAAAGATAAAAGAAAAGAGATTAATTTTGAACAGTTTAAAGAGACTTTTTTAAATTTAAATGAATTGCAACCTGATTTAGATGTCGGGTTCTCCAAATTTGCTTCCTGTAGAACGAAAAAATGTTTTTTGCTGGTGAAAGTGATACACAGTGTGTGTGTGTGCCCTATTCATCAAAATTTAAAACTTGATGATTATGGGATAAAAAATACCCGAAACTACAGATTACCATACTGATCACCATGCCATTACAGTTATAGTATGTAATCCCGTATTACCGTTCTGTCATTTACGCACATGTGATGTGTGCAAAGTCGTTTCCTCAAATATATAAAGATAAATTTTCACAAATAAATAATATTTTATTTATCTGATGTTTGTGCAAGCCCATATAAAAATTGTAAAGCTTTCTTAAATCTTTCATTCCACAAGGAAGATTTTAAAATATCTGCTGAGTGGATCTTTGTTGCCATTAGCCACGGCAAGGGACCATCACATGCAATTGGTGGGACAATCAAAAGGGAAGCCACAAAAGAGAGCCTTCGGTGCCCGCACAAAGTTCAAATGACTACAGACAGACAACTACCATATTTTCATTTACAAGATCCAGAATGGAAAACATAGGATTTGTTATTGCGACCAAGATGACTTCAAAAAGGAAGAAAGTATTCTAAGAGAAAGATTATCAAAAACTACTATTGTTGGAACTCAAAAACTCTCTTGTTATACAAATGAATGATAATACGATAAAAGTGAGTGGATAAAGTGATTCAGCAGAATCAAGAATTGAATCAGTTGTTGTCAAAATAATATTTCATAGAATATACAATTTTGCACTATATTCTACATATGTCGTTATGTTTTTGTGAAAATAAAGAATATGTTTATATGGATTTATTTTTATTACAAAAAAGGTAAATTAAAAATCAAAGGAAACTAGAGGCATGTATACACTCAGAGAGTGCAAACCTCCGCCGTCACGGGCTCCTTATGAGCCTGCCGAGGCGGATTTTTCACAACTTGGGCGGCGTAGAGGGACGGGGGAAGGTTCCCCTCGACGGAAATTTCGAGAGGAAGACTCTCCCGGCACCCAATTTCACAGTACAGCGACATCTATTGGCAGAGTAGGCTAACTTGAAATATTTATTAGTATTTAGCTCATTTTGCATCTTAATTCTGCCCTCAAAGATACCAAAATTTAATCACTTATTCCTTTTGGCATTTCCAACACACCACAAAGTTTCATTTGAATCTGTGCCGTACTTTTTGAGTTATCTTGCTGATAAACAAACCAACCAACAAACCAACGCCAGTGAAAACAATACCTCCTTCGGCGGAGGTAATAATATTAATAAAATACAAAACCCGAACATTGAGGCAGCTAAACATAAGACAGTGTTAAATATAGCATAAAAAGAAGAAGATGAATAATATTCCATATGTTTCTAGTTAATAGCTGCTTGGCGATGATCCAATTGAGATCCTACTCGTTTTTTTTTTTGCTTCGGAAAAATTTAATAAATTAAATCGCCTTTAAAAAAAAGCAGAAAAATACTTGCAGGAGCGCCATTTTGAAGTACGAGCCAAAGGGCAAAAAAAAATGTTGTTGTGTTGTATAGTGGTTATATTAAAATGAAAGCTCTGTATGTCCTGAGTATTTTTGGCATCAACAAAATCAAATCATTTTGAAGGGAGTTGTCGTCGTTTGAAGTAATAGATGGGCACGGCTTTTTTAAGTGTAACACAAAATCATCAAAATCGATGATGTTCATGCCGTATCCATTTGTCATGGATTATCTAGGAGCTCTCAATAATAGACTGTTAAATCTCAAAATCCATTAAAAAGAGAGCTTTTTAATAACCAAAACGACTGACCGACATTTGCACTCTCAAAGGATTTTTTCTACTTCAAATTTATCCATCTTTATGTTGACATCTTTTGAATATATTTTAAAAATGATCCCAATGATCTCTCAAAATCATCATACATTAAATAACGATTAAGATTTTGGGTCGTTTAACAAATCAAAATATACATATACTATTATAATTGATTACTTATTCCTTGAATGTTTATTATTATTATTTTTGTTACAGAATCCATTACTAGAATGTAGTGAAAAGGATCCAGATTTATTTTTTGAGGATGGCTATAGGGAGATAGATCTTATGATTGCATACGAGGACAACTTGGAGATGCAGAATGCACGTATGAGCTTCGAGAAAAACATTCGAAAAATCGGCCTTCACATGGAATTAGTGGATAGAAAGGTGAATAAATCTGAATGTTCTCACGAGATTTCCCCCTTCGTATGTATATACCACTCAGCTTTTTTACTAATCTAATAAAAATAGGATTCTCTAGACGAAAAAACGCATTTTATCAAAATTTATGCTCCAAATCACGTACTGGAGCGAAACGCAGAGTTCCTACGGATCAAACCTCCAATTAAGAGCTATGTTCTTAACTACTATGCCATGGATGAGGACTTCAAGAACATTGTGAGTTGGATAGTCTAGTTGAATTGAAGTTAAGTAGGTCAGCTATAATTTTTACATTACAATTTGTATGAAAGACTTTCATTCTTATGGATATATATATATATTGATATTTCGTAATGTAATTGTCACCCTTCTTATTTATTTTTATTATAAGGCATAAAAACCGTGGGGTCCAATTTAAAAGTATTATCCAAAACTACGTCATTTGTTCTACTTTATCAAAATCAATTTGTGTAAAGTGCATTTCTAACAGTGTATTATTATTATTATTCTTGTTTGAAATACCGTAAATATCAAGCTGAAAATAGACATATTTTATTTTTGAGGATAATAAGTTTTTTCTCTAAATGTCATCATCTATTATATTCCTATTTTGACGCTTTAGTTTTTCTATTTCAATATTCCGTATTATTTGTTATTCGAGGTTGAAACGTCTCATGAAGCTTCAAACTCCTCAAGATCTCTACTGGATAGTCAGTATATTCAACCTGAGCCAAAGATATTTTTACCAGGCTTCACTCCAAGCATTGTGGATAAGTATGCAATAATATCTATGAACGCTTACTCCCACCAATACACAATACAACTCTTTTCAGTTATTAACTCATTTCTCTTTCTATTTGTCTTATCGTCAAAGTGAGGATTTATTTATCGTCAGATATGTCGAACCAAAATAAATATTATTGTTTTCATGAGTTAGTGAAGTTGTTTTTTATGATAAAATAATATTTTTTTCTTGGCCTTATATTTGGCAATTTGAGTCATGAAAACTATAAAACAACTAATAGAAAAACATCAGGTATACAATACCAGAAATATAAAAAACATTAACTACACATAACATCACATTCTTTTTAAAACATTTGTGTTCAAAATAATGGCGGGTAAAATTCCATAAACACTTTTTTCTTTTTTCATTATTTAGGAGTGTACACGATAGAAATTGTTTTTCTTATTAACGCGTTAACTTTGAGGTGCTGTGGTCCGTCATATGTATTGATAAAAAGTCTTCCTTTGTGATTTTGACGTCAAAGGCCTCTTCTATGTGTTCCTTCGTGGCACGGTCATAGAGATATAAAAACATAAAGGGCTTATTGGATTCTTCAGAGAAATACGTCATTGAGCCCAATATATAAACAAACAAATTACTTTGTTTATATTGGGCAATGGCGACAGCTGAACGACGTTGTTTCATTGCTATTGAAAGGAATAAGCTCTCTATATCTTTATATCTCTATGAACACGGTACATTTGTGTAAAACGAGAGCACTCCTAAAACAAATGATCCCTTGTTTCTTTCACGTTATTGCAGAAGAAACATTTCCCCACTCACGTCAAGGATGCTCGGCAAAAGTCTATATCTTATCCACTGTTCTGATGATGTCATGTAGCAGTCTTTGATTGATTGGACGATGCTCCGGACGTTTTTTTTTATATTCCTTCGCTATAAGTAATCTAGGATTTCAATATATTGATCTAATATTTAAAAGAATTCATAAACAGAGGCATATATACACTCAGAGAGTGCAAACCTCCGCCGTCATGAGCCTTCCGAGGCGGATTTTTCACGACTGGGGAGGCGTAGAGAGACGGGGGAGGGTTCCTCTAGACGGAAATTCCGAGAGGAAGACGCTCCCGGCACCAATTTCACAGCACACGCGACATCTATTGGCAGAGTAGGCTAACTTGAAATATTTATTAGTATTTAGCTCATTTTGCATCTAATTCTGCACTCAAAGATGCCAAAATTAATCACTTCTTCCTTTTGGAACTTCCAACAACTCCACAAAATTTCATCCAATCCGTTCAGTACTTTTTGAGTTATCTGCTGACAAACCATCAACTAACAACCAACAAACGCCAGTGAAAACATACCTCCTTCGGCGGAGGTAATGACATCGATCAAACCCATGAGATTATATGTACATTTGTTGTTCTTGTATATATTCTTATGTCTGAGTGAGTGTTAGCACCTTAGATGGCATGAGCGATTATTTCATACTAACACTATTTTTTTCTTCACACTCCTCATCTTTCGACTATTCACGTTCGAGTGGCATCATTAGTAATGTCTATCTGGTCTAGACATGTCTTTATTTACACATTAACTCCAACTATGTTAAAAATGGCCATTACTCCTTTTTGAAGAACCAAACAAAATTTTCAACTCATTTATAAATGATTTTTTTCAATTGTGTTATTTGGATAATAACCAATTTAAAAAGATTCTTTGTTTTTGTTGTTTCACACTCTTGCATCAACCTGGGGCCGGATAGGATCTCCGAGTCGACCACTATTGCAGAACTAAAAAAAGCAGTAATCACTAATAAATAGTTAAATGCAAGCTTAAAGATGGAATGTTTTTTAATATCGTCTATCAATATTGTAAAAGATTCTAATTGATATATCTTAATATCGCAATTCACTAAAAAATTGCGATCTTATGAACAAGCAAAATGAATAAGCTTCCATTAGTTATTTCCCCTAAGAAAATTAGGATAAAATGTTGCTTCACCCATTCATAGGCAGTAACTTCATCAACTTTATTTATGATGACAAATTTGACGTTGGACTGACTTCATAAATACGTTTGTTGCATTGTTTTATTGCATATCAACGCTACAAGAATAGCTTTTACATTACATAATATTACTCAATTAGTTATGATGGCTATTTAATTAATCAGATCACTGGTCACAGAGGGTCATGATCGTCATATATTCAGAAGTAATATTGTCAAATATATCAATAATGACGTCACAAAGATAATCCCGTTTTTTTACTTAATTGCTTTCTCCAGCATAAATTCTTGGACCCACTTTTAAATTGATTGCATCTGCTAACCGTGACGTTAGATGTGACATAAGTTATTGCTTACGTCAGATGTGACTTAGGTTATTACTTACGTATATGTAAAGTCGATGCCGTTTTTAAGTAAAGCTGATATATTTAATGATTCAATGAAGATACTAAATAACTCCTCGTTGGATCGTCGGGTAAATGACTTGGAGGATCTTTGATCTTCCTTTGAAACGTTGGGGCAAGCCTGACACTTCGTTAAATACGAGTAGATACATACAATGTAGAAAATACAATGATAGCCACTTATATGGAGCTAGATAGTCTATTTTTTTTTACTGCTTACATAGCATAGTCATACATAGACAACAAATATACAATAAAGCAACAACACTATCCCTTATTATTATGCTATTATAATTTCGTGGAAATATTTTTGAAATATCTCTTGATTTAAAGATAATTACATTTTTAGCACCAGGCTTTTATTTTTGCCGTTATGTTGGTTTAGTTGGATTACTAAGAGATAAATTAGATTCTAATTCGAATCCTCTTATAAAAGCAAGACAAATTCCTTCAACTCCTTTCATTATTATAAACATTAACAAATATTAAATTTATTAATAATTGGTCAATTTCAGATTTGTGATTAAGGAGAGATCAAAGGACTTTACATCTATACAGCGAACACAAATCGTTTATCAAATCCTTTCACGAGTAAAGTATCGTGATCATGACGTGGAAAAGGTATTTCCTACCATCGTTTTCAGGCTGATGACTAATTATTGTCCCTCTTTTAATTCACTTAGCGTGGTATTCAGAGGCTTGTCACCAAAGGATGCTATAACGCTGTTTTCCCTTTACACTCCGGGGACTATAACTATTCAGACGATAATTTAAATAAGAAGTACATGAACGAGAGAAGAGTAAGTAATATTTCTTTAACAAGTTTTTAAAAAGTCAAAGATCCCGAAGAATAGGGGGGGGGGGGGGTAATTTGGGGGCCAATACCAATCATTAAGTAATATCTAAAGCGGATGATATCCTATTATTTGGAGTTTGTCTGATTACACAGCCAAATAAAAAAAACTCTAAAAACAAAATGACAAAAAGGGAACTTAACCCATTACTTCCATGACCCCTTTAAAATTATTTTTTTCGCTGAAAATGTGATATGTTATTCCTTTTAGTATAAATATGGATAATAATGATATTTTTTTCTCTACCGCCCCTCAGACCTTAGCAATGGCCACGTACTTTAAAGTACGTGATGGAAGAACTAGAAAAAAAAATTCTTTCACTTTTTACTTTTATTGAGAAACTAAGCATATCAAAATAAATATTTTCATTTATATACAATTCTTACAAATTATTTGCTTTATAACTTATGCAAATACCTATGAACAATATTTTATTTTCACTTACTTTTTTGTGTGGTAGTCCGTCAAGTATTGTGGGTGAAGACCCACATCACATCTTTAGCAGCGAAAAAAGGATCTCTTTGCTTGTTTTCCTTTTCCTTACATTTTTTAGCTTTCCAACTCGTCTATAGAGGCGCCAGGCCTGCACCATTTGGACATTCAGAAACCAGTTGTATAATGCCCAATGCCATTTTTTAGTCCACGAAGTAATTATATAATTTGAGACTGAGTTATCCAGCAAGCCATATTTTGACTCTAAACGATAGATGAATTAGGGCATGCTGTGGGTATCTTCTTCCGTTGTTCTCAGACCCGGCGGGATGTGCGGGCCCCAGGGGGGTGAGGCCCGCCCACTGAGTGACGTGGGCCCAATCTTTTATCAATGTGCCAATTGTGCCCCCCCCCATAACAACTGTAGGGTCCCTCCAAAAGCCTTGGCCTGCTGCCGGATCTGGTTGTTTTCGATTGTATTTGTTCACATATCCAATTAGCTCTGAATCCAAAAAGTTTGACCCTATGAAAGCTGACCCTGAATCTTTCCACGCTGTAACGCACAAATAGTTGTCAATATAAACATATTTCATAAAACCTTTGTTCGCCTTGTTCATTGATTTTTGTGTTGGTAGATTCAATTTTTTTTTGCCTCATTGTTCCAACTATTCCAAGGCCTTTAGATCCCAAATAATCCATAAGGTCAAGAGAAGCAAATATATTATTACAAACAATCTTATGGCCTTGTTTTAGATCAAGTTGCTCTACCATTTAAACGACCACATCGTTGGTGTAATCTTTGTATTTCCCCTATGGGGAAGACAATAGAGGAGCTCTCCAAATGGAGTACATGCACACCAGATCCTGAAACCGAAGCGTACTGTTTTTCCACGCAAAAATTGTTTGAGGGGATGAGGTCCAAAAAATTTCACCACTGACTCATCGATCGAAATATACTCAGTTCTTTGAACATACATTTTTGCAGTTTGATTTATGCCGTCCATCAAAGGTTGTACTTTCCATAATGTATTTTTAGGATTTGGGATACTTTCGAAGTGTATTGTATTAGTTTTCATAGTTTGATCTGGAGATACATTTTTCCAAAGTTCCCTCGTTTCCCAATACATTGTTTTGGAAGATGCTGTCATATAGCCACTCCTCATCACTTAAATCGTTTGTCTCAAGAGGAAGGAAAATCACAATATCCGTTGGATTGTTTGGAGGGTAGTCATCAAGTAGATCCAAAATTTCAATTGTGCTAAGTCCAAAAGTTCTGAATGTCCCAAAAAAATAAAATTATAACGATATAATATGTATAATAAACAAACACAAATTTTCAGGTCATCTTCCATCACGTACTTTAAAGTACGTTCAAAATCTACAATATAATTTTGACCACCAAAACTACAATTAAGACATTTTTTTTCATAGAGAAAAAAGTTTGGAAGTATATCTTAAGTAATTAAAGAAAAAAATTAAAAAATGTGACAATACTTACGTTTTTTTAATGGTTGAACTTAATGGGAGCACAGATTTTTTCATTTTGAAATATTGACTTTATTCTTTGACTATTTATAACAAACTCAATCAGTTGTCGGTACAATGAAATAAAATAATGAATGTTATTAACACGTAAATCTATCTATTTTATTAATAAAATAAGCTTCTAAGATAAAGTATTTGAACAGCATAATACCACAAAATCAGGTTACAACACGTACTTTAAAGTACGTAATGGAAGTAATGGGTTAAGTGAACTAAAATACTAATTGCTCTTAAAAAGCTACGTTTTAATAAAACTAAAAAAAAATCCCCAGAAATGTTGTAAAGCTTAAGGCACACGAATTTTTTGCATGTTTTTCGGAATTTTTTACTTCATGCTGAAGTAGGATACAGGTATTTATTTGACCTATCAATGTAACCAATTGGAAATTCATGATGTCCCCTACTGTTCGAGATATCTGCCATAGAATGTACATTTAATAAACATTTACTGAAAAAATATCCATACCACAGTATGACCATAGCGTCAAAATAAGGATTTTTGAACTTTGACCCATAAACTACGCAACTTATCTCCTTATATCATATTTAGGCTCTGGAAAGCTAATATTTTTATCAATACAAATCAAATAATGGTATATTTATAATCAGTCCTTCTGGATTTTGATTCGATCTATTTTTGCTCTTGTATTAACAGATGATCGATTCGTAGGACTATATGATGTGTCCCTAGTAAAGGATCATTGAATGTACATAACTCTATCTCCTTTAGCTTCTTTTCATGGAATGGGCAAAGCTCAAAAACTTCTATAAGAACCAGCCTCTGTGGTTGATCAAGCAGTACTTTGGAGTCAAAGTGGGTCTGTACTTTGCATGGCTGGGCTTCTACACGGAGCTCCTCATCATTCCTGCCGTCGTTGGCTTTGGTTGCTTTCTATTTGGAGCTGCAACGGTGAATAGTCCACTAAATACCGGGAGGTGAGAACTTAACATCCATTTCTTGAGCCCATTTTAAACTTATATTGTATGATTTTTAAAGCAAGGAGATGTGCGATCCCAAAATTATGGGCAACACCACAATGTGCAAGCAATGCGAAGAGAGCTGTCAGCCATGGAAGCTACAAGATGCCTGCCTACTCTCCAAGTTGACATATCTATTTGACAACGATGCCACGATATTTTTCTCTATATTCATGTCTTTCTGGGTAAGAATTCACTGGAATGTTGGCTTCAGGAGTAAGAATTCCAATAATATGTTTGTATTTCTCCTACTTGCTTCAATCTTTATTGTTTTACTTTTTAATAGACTTATTTCAAAATAAACCTTTTGAATAAATGTTAACCATACACAATAACATCCTATTTATTTAGAGATTAATATTATCTGATAAACAATCAAAACATCAATTACGTTTGAGTTACTGTGGCCTTTATGACTTTATTTTACTTTTTGATACATCAGATTTATTTCATGGCGGCAGAACCAAAGCATTTTTGTGATAAAGCCAGCAAAACATCAAAATCACGTTTGAGCTATTTCACTTTTTGATAGATCAGACTTATTTTATGGCGGCAGATTTTCAAAATCAGAGCATTTTTTAAATTTTGAAACTAATATTCTTTGATAAAACCAGGAAAACATTGGCTCACTATTGATGTTGTTATTTTAACATTCTTATATGAATATTTTACTTTTAAATTTATGCGTAAAAGCAACATAATCTGATCTTTTTTATTTTCCTTTTTCTTAAATTAATAATTCAATGGCTACCTCCTCTGCCGCCCAGAAAACATTTCGTTGTTCTAACCGATATAATCAATAAAATTTATGCAAAAAGTCAAGGATAATCCTACCTTTCCAGCAACCACCTTTTTGGAAATGTGGAAGAGAAAGCAGGAGATTCTCAAATGGGAATGGGATCTCAATGATGAAGACGACTCAGAAACTGAAATAAGGCCAGAATTTCTTAATGCTGTTAAAAACCACTCGGTAAGACACTTTGTGATATCTATAAAACGAGATTATTTTAACTGGTATTAAATGGTACAGCAAATGCAATTATGAATATTAAAATAAGATAACATTAGCAATAGTTTGCAAAAGGAAATAAATAATATATTATGTCTTCTAAATGGAACACATATTTTGGAGAAATCAATATTCGATCACTATAAACATTTATTTGACTGCAAGGGACAATCTATTTTCGAGAAATCGAGGTTACTTCACTATAAACATTGGTCAGCAAGGGGGGATGTAATCCATTTGCGTATATCTATATAATAATTCACCAATCTCTGTCCGTCTGTATGTCCGCACGCTATCTCCTCCCACATTTATGGTCAGATTTGAACTTTGAAGGTACCTATGGAATCCTTGTGTCAATACGGACCTAATAAAACTATTTGTAAAGTGATGTGACCAGAAATGGAAAAAAATCAGACCTTGTCTGATTTTACTACCTACTTTTCAAGGTAAAGAGAGGAAAAAAGAAAAGGAGGAGGAGGAGTTAGAGAAATAAAAAGAAAAAAGCATCTCATGTGACTTAAAACATATTCTTTGTACAAAGTCAAACTTTTTATGAGGAATGTTTGTACAAAACAGAAATTTATTTTCTCTCTCTCTCTTATATTCTTTAAGGTCTGTTTCACTCATAAACTAGCTCCAAACCTACCCATACCCGAAGGGCGAACATATGGGCGCTGTAGGCACCCAAATATGCGAGTTTTTACTAATTTATCGTTTTTCATTTTTGGGGACTGCCCATAAATGATGAAATAAAACACACCAAAGCTATAGACGATTAAAGGATTGATCTTATGTTCTTTAACACGCATTTTATCACGCGTGGCAACCACTCAAGTTTTTCTATGTACACATTTACATTTTATTTATTTGCATCTATATTTCAGAATTGATCCACTTACTCAAAAAGCAGAGGTATACCTACCCAACTCAGAGAAGATCCTTCGCGTCTTTTTGACGTCCAGTCTCGTCCTCGTTCTGGTAAATTATCTAATCCCATATTGGAGCCAAATTCTATATTGTCCTTCTTTTTTCAGTTGATCGCCATTTTGGGGGTTGTTTTCTCCATTCTGGTCTTTAGAATGTTTTTGATCGTTGTGTTTTATAAGAAGACCTCTTCGAAGTTCTCAAAACTCATGGCTACACTGATTGCTGCGAGTATAAATGCTATGACCATTGAGTCGGGAGGGATCATGTTCCAGTACATTGCACGGAAGTTGACCAACATGGAGCATCCACGGACCCAGAGCCAGTATGAGAGCTCCTACACCATCAAAATGTTTTTGTTTCAGTTCATCAATTATTACTCAAGCCTCATTATACTGCGTTTTTAAAGTAAGCAAGGCGTCATAGTCCTTAGGGATATATTATAAACATATAGAGTGCCTACACATCGATTGGGGGGGATTATGGATGGATTTTGAATTCCGATCACATAAAACTAAAGTATTTTTTATTCGCTCAAAAGTATTCTTATAAATAAGTTTTTGGCAAGGGATTACTTTATACCCGACCTGACATAGAAAGAGAAAAACAGCTGTCGATTAGAAAACATAAAGACATTTTTCTAGTGTCTCTCATGCATCTATTTTATTAAATTATCAAATTAATATTAAACCTCTCCCTTTTTGTTATTATTAATAAGCTATTGGTTAAATCAAACAGCTTAAATTCTTCTATTCTGGAGGAAAAAATTTGATACAGAGTTCCCTCCTGTGTTCAGAGTTACTTATTCCACAGGACTCGTTGACGAGAGGAACAAACCTATCCCTTTTGTTAAATTACTAATAACTTTTAAAGAAATAAATAAAAAGCGGTTGTTGTTTTCATATTGTGTTAAAATAAACAGCTTGAGTTCTTCTATTCTTCATAACAGGGTTCCTCCCATTGAGATATAAAGATATAGAGAGCTGATTCCCTTCAATAGCAGAGAAAGATCGTTCAGCTGTATTTTTGTGTGCAATATAAACAAAGTAATTTGTACTACGTCATCGTAAGCTGATCATAGAGATAGAATCTATCTCTATGATCAGGTTACGATGACGTGGTACAAATTACTTTGTTTATTTTGAACACAGAGAAACAACAGAATGCTGTTTCTCTGCAATTGGGGAATCAGCTCCCTATATCTTTATATCTCTATGGTTCTTCCTCAAGA
Organism: Caligus rogercresseyi; assembly: GCA_013387185.1. Taxonomy (NCBI): domain Eukaryota; kingdom Metazoa; phylum Arthropoda; class Copepoda; order Siphonostomatoida; family Caligidae; genus Caligus; species Caligus rogercresseyi. The sequence goes on along the minus strand of CP045895.1, from coordinate 16,796,935 downwards.
ATAGAAAAACACAAGTTGTTTATGATAACGTAAAAATAATAATAGCAACAGCTTAATAATAATAGAAAAGGGAGAGGTTTGTGATTAATTCGATACAAGAGAGATGTCTCTATATTTTATTATCGACAGCTGTTTTTCTCTTTCTATGTCAGGTCGGGTATAAAGTAATCCCTAGCCATTTTTTTGTCTTTTAATTAGTTAAAGTAAAAAAACATGCGTTATAATCCGTAACATTATACTACTACTAATAATAATAATCAAATATTAATGTTAGTGTCCCTTAAATATATAAAAAACAACGTTATAAACCTTAGCTTATTTATATAGTTATATGATATCGTATGTTTTAATCCTCACATTTGTTACTGTTAAAGGGGTTCTGTTTAAAATGTATGCATCTATTTGTATGCAACCATCAGAGTTGAAGTAGCTTATTGCCGAGGATGACAAACTGGAACCTTTTTTCTCAAACGTGATTGAGGAAAAGTGAACTATAAAAAAGCAGTTGGCATTATGAAATAAGGCATCACTTCACTCGCGGCTATTGAAGAGAGAGTGAGAGAGAAAGCATCAATTCAAAGACATAATTTCATTCTTAATCTAACCCTATCATATTTTCTCATGGGCCTCCATCCATGACTTTTACAAATCATTTGAAGTGATTCCTCGAATATCATCTATTCATATTAATTATATAAATCAAGTCATCGTACTCAGGGAATAAATGATTGTTTGATTTATTCCATCATATCTGACGATAAGACTTAGAAAATGGAAGAAATTGTTTTACCAACTGATTTTTTCACTCCGTTTATCTATGAGTTTGCGAAAATAATACAAGCCTTAGATATTGCTTAGGTTTAATTTGTATTCGGCCTGTGCTCTCAGTCGTCATTGGTCCGACCTCATCTGCCGAGGTAGCTGGATATATTTCTTAAATATGATTATGATTCATTATTGAGAGGATTTACAAACCAAGATCAATTATATCGTACAATGGATATAATCATTTAAATAATTTGAAAGAATCAAATAATTATTTTCCTTCAAAGAATGATCGCTTATAATAAGATGAATATAACCGGCTAGGTAGAAAAAAGGAATAAAATAAATATTCTCTTAACAGAAACTACAATGACAGCCTACTTAACTCTGATTTCATTGAAAATAAATGTATACATCAGTTAAGTAAACATCATAGGCTTCAATGTTTCTCTTCCTAAAAGTACTCTTTATAATTATAGCTTAATGGCTTTGTTGTTGAAACTTCTATTATTGGTTTTATTTGTTGCAGGGTCGATTTTTTACATACCCAGGAGATGCCAAAGAGCGGACGAATGTGATACTTAGGCTTAAGGGTGAGACCTGCGACCCTCCAGGATGTCTCTATGAGGTCTGCATTCTCCTGGCTGTCTACATGATATTTCGACAAGTCTTATGAACGTGATTGAACTTTACCTACCGTGAGTTTGAGGATGTTGCTTTTGTAATCCTGTGTTGCATTGGAAAATTCACATTCAAAGCAAGTTAGGTCGAGCAAGACGGATGGTACCCTTGATTATAGTTTTCTTTTCAACCGTTAGAGGGAGTTGGTAGCTATGAAAAAATTATATATGAAAGCACTCAGTTAAGCATAAATATATTTTTTTCACAGCGGACAGATATCATCTTAAATTTATATATTTTGTATCAAGTGTCAGAATCATAAAGGTTACAATTTCTAGCATTCTGAAATATTAAATCTAGTAAAATGGATCATAGGTACTCCATCGAGATATGCGCATCTCATCTAACAAGAGAATAAATTATTCTAAAATGTAATAAATTGGGGAAAGGTGCTTCACAATAATAAGCTCTTTAAACGATTTTTTACTAGTTATGATCAAAGAAGTTCGTAGTTCAAATTAATTCCTTGAACTCGTATTCTTTATTGAAAAAAGTAGCTCCTACCTAACATAACCTCAGCACACCAGAGCTCAATACAATGATAATCTCTTTAATCGGAGATTGTAGGACTTCTCTGGCTTTGTATGATCAATGATATACTGAAAAAGTCACTACTCCAAATCACTACCGACTACAGAATCCCAGTTCTGATGGGTGTAGAAATCGTTACTGGATGCATAAATACTTATATCATTGTATGTTTTATACTTATGTTATTAATAATTATGGATACTGATTCTTGCAGACAAATCAAAAATGGCTGGCGAAAGTACGTTTACAAACACACGTCCAATGAAATAAAGGACTCCCGTCGAAAGCTCAAAAGATGGAGGCTGACTACCAATTAGAGGAGATGGACCGCCTTCATCTCTTTGACGAATATGTTGAAATGAGTAAGAGACACATAACCTTTTTATATAGCTCCTTCATAGCTTTAGTTTCCTTCAGCCATTCAGTATGGATTCGTCACACTTTTTGTAGCCGGCCTACCCCTGGCTCCTCTATTAGCCCTCATCAATAACATTTTCGAGATTCGATTGGATGCATACAAGTACACGACCCTTATGCGGAGGCCATTGGAGCATAGGGTTCAAAGCATTGGGATCTGGTATGGAATCCTAGAGGGGATTACTTACATGTCCGTCGTATTCAATGTAATGAAAAAGTAAAACATCTTCTTATAGAATGTAGCGCTTTATTTTTGTTGATTAGGCCCTTGTGATTTCTCTGACCACGGACTTCATACCTAGAATGGTATTTGTCTTTGGATATTCAAGCAATGGGTCCTTGGATGGATATACGAACTTCACTCTGTCGCGTGAGTAATGAAGAAAAATAATACTCAAATTTTACTAATTGAAAATTTCTGAAAAAGTTAATCTATGGCTCTTTACGACAAAAAAATGATACGGATTCATAATAGTTATCTTTTTATTATATATATATATATATAAATTAAACCATAAAAAGAGCAAGGACTCTTCATCAACAACACTTTATGAAATCATAACATGTAATGATTTTAAATTCAGTAATACATTTTTAATATTAACAAATGATTAAATTTAAACAAAAATCCAAAAAGCTTCTTTTAAGTGTTTAAAATAAATGCCCTATTGATCATTGAATATTTTCATATCTTATTTAAGTATCATTTATAATTATTAGAGTTTCGTGACTACAATGCCAGTGACTTAAACTCAGTGAATCACACATGTTACTATCGAGCATTCCGGAACCCACCAGACTCTGAGTCCCCCTACACCACATCCAGGACATGGCTTCACGTGTTCACCGCAAGACTGGCATTGTCATCATTTTTGAGGTTGATATGAGCAATTACTTTTATTTCATACAAAAAATACTAATGAATACCATACTATTAAATATATTGCTTTTTGGGATCACTATTTAGCGTGACGTCAAAACGTTGATACTTGTTACGCTTTGTTCGATGAGTCGTATTAATGATGATATTAAATATTTTTTCTTTTCAAAATGATCCACTAGTTATATGTATTCCTTGAATCTACGTTAATGAACAACGACGTCCGTAATAAGGAGAACGAAGTTGCACTCGAGGTTTTTATCCAACTAAAAAAGAGGGCGAGGATGGATGAAGTGACCTTGTGTGAGAACAGAGTTACATAAATTATTTTTGAAAATATTATCAAATACATATTGTAGTCTATCAAAATAAAAAATACCTTTGAGAAACGTTAACAGTAACTTTTTCATCCTATCATCACGATAAATGTAATCAATAGTTGACCAATTACAACAAGGACTAAAATTTATATGTCTAATAAGAAAAAAAGGAAAGTTCCGGGCTTCATAATATCTAATTCGAGTCATGATATAAGTGTTGAATTTACTATAGTAGTTGAATAAATATATTATGTACATGTTATCAATTTTTACTGTCAAATATAGTTAAACCTCTTTCATCAAACACTCAACAATGTGTTTGGTTATATGACACTAAACTATAATATATACAATCAAAGATTAAATAAACTTTTTCATATTTTTACCGTTGATCATCTGGACATAACAGTCTCGATCACCTTTAGAGTAACGTTGCATTTACATAATATATTGTTGTCAACATTCATCTTCTCCATCTCGGGTTATTTTGAGGGCATGCTCTGATACATTTCCCCCGGTTCATGGCCGCGTCTAATTATAATAAAGGATCCCACCTATTCTTTCTTGAACGTAATAAGTGTAATGAAAAGAATCGGTAATAATAAAAAGAAGTAGTGGGCATTAACATATAATGCATCACTTCAGTCGTGAGTTGTTGAAGGTATGAACATTAATTCAGAGAATATTACATCGTCATGAAGAGTACTAAGTGTTTTATCATGTATCTCAACCATGTCTTTCATTAATTAATAGACTTAATTCAATAATTTCTTAATGCAACTCTTTACAGTAAGAGAAATAATGAATGTTAATTTTGTTACATGACAATGAATAGATCCTACTCTGACGTAGGAAAAGAAAGAGCAATGAGGTGCCAACTGTACAAGTAATGTTTATGGGTGAGCTTGTTATAACCATAGTGATATAAAGATATAGAGAGCGTATTCCTACAATAGCAGAGAAGCATTGTTCAACTGTCACCTGTGTCCAATATAAACAAAGTAATTTGTACTACGACATCGTATATTGATCAGGGAGATAGAAAAAATTGTTTATATTAGGCACAATGACGTTTCCTCTGAAGAATCCAATAAGCCCTCTATGTCTTTATTCTCTATGGGTATACCAGAGCCCTATAAGATACTTATAGGGCTCTGGCTATAACTACACCAATGATATACTTAGTTATAAAGATTTGTTGTTCCAAACAGGCCCACACTCTTGAATTCCTTTTATTCCAGCACTTGGTCTACATATCCACGGGATTTCTCTCCTACATCATCCCAGACGTGCCTTACAGCCTTCGAACACAGATCAACCGGGAGAAGACCGTTCTGAGAGAGGCTCAATACGAATTAGACAACAACCGTAACCGGAGGGCGTCCTCAGCCAACTCCATGCCGGGAGCATACCGAAGGCCATCCACAGTGGGACAAGCCCTCCGACGAAACGGACTCTCCTCACGCAGAGGATCAGTCTGCGTTCCAGAGGAGGACCCATAAGAAGGGGAAGGATTAAATCTGGGATAAATGGGGATGAATAACAAAACGACAATCAAAAAACCTTTCATTTATTGGGGGGAGGTTAAGTTTCAGTAAATAACCTCCCCCAAGTATATACAATTTTTAACTTTGTAAATCATTTACAATTTTAATTAAAAATAATATATCAGATATATATATATACAGGGGTGTGCAGGCGAATCTAGACTTTTTAAGCACGGAAACAAGATACTCATATCCAAGAACAAGACCTTTTAATTGACTTTTTTAAAATCACACAAATTTAAATGACTTTTCTCTTAATGTTCATTCAATCCAACTTCCTCCTTTCACAATAAACAGCCTCCACACGGTGCCTGAACTCCCAAAGGCATGAGCCACCTGTTCCCTGGACAAGTTGGCCACTGCCTGGATGATGGCAGCTTTCAAGGAGTCCACAGTGTTGTGAGCACGCTTGTTAGTGTCCCTCTCAAAGACGCCCCACAAGTAGTAGTCGCAGGGGTTGAGGTCAGGGCTGCTGGGGGGCCAGAACTCCTTTGACCAGAACATGTCGAGATTCTTCGCTCCTCTTCCTGACTTGGGATCGGTCTGGAGTCTTTCTTTTCGGTGTTAGGAATCCTTCCTCGATGTCCTCCGACTCCTGAAAGACTTGGCAATGCTGTAAACAGTAGCTTGGGGAATTGAAGAAGTCGATGATCTCCTTGGGCGCACGGCCGCAACGGAGCGCCACAATAATGGCCGTCCTGCGCTCAAGTTCCGAGAACATTTTCAATCTTTTTGTTATTAAACAAAGCTCATAGAATATACTAATCAGTTCATACATTTTTAAGCTTCTACCCTAACTGGTTTCTGAGATAAAAGTACTCAAAGTTAGTCTAGATTCGCCTGCACACCCCTGTATATATTATCGTTTAAAAAATATCTTACTGAGCTTTTTATTATATAATTACCCGCTTTCTATTGTATATCATGTCAAATGAAAGCTATGTTCTTAAAAAAATACTATTTTTTCTGGAAGTTCCCCTAAATAAAGACGAGGTTTTGTTGATTTTTCTTTTTGGCATGGATCCCTATTATATGTTCCCAGGATTAAATGCTTTATTTTTTAACTGTGATGATCAAATAATAATGCTTTATTGTGATTTTTCTTTTTATAAATAAAGATACGAAGCTTATTCAAAAATATAAATTAAAGCAAGGTTGGAAAGTGTCCAAATAGAGTCACCAGGCAAGAAAATGGTTAGCTATCAGCCGGCAGACAAGGTTTTATTCGGAGGGAGTGAGAGCGAGGACGGAGAAACGAATGTTTCCAGGATCCAGTTCCATATACTTTTTGCAGATTTGGGCGGCATCCTAGAATATTAAAAAACATGCGATACGTAATTTAAAAAATAATCTTATCACCAGTCTTAAGAAATATAATTTATATAAGTATGTCTGCTTATTGAGCTTTCTTAAATTTATTTTTTGTATATATGGTTTATATAAAAATCATGGCCCTTATTTGGTATAAATAATATTTTGAGTTTAACTCATCAAATTACATATCAACTAGATGAGAGGGGTGTCCAGAAGAAATGGACACTGAAAATACAATCTAGGAAGAAATTTCCCAGGAAGATATGACCCAATATAGAAAAGGCCAATTATGACTCATGAAAAATGGCTCCAATGCAGGGGTAAGTAAGTACTTGAGTAGAATATAACTAAGTATAGAGCAAATACTTTTCGCATTTAAATCGAGTAATTAACGACAAAAACTAATTTTATTTTTGCAATAATATAAAAGGATTTCCTTGTTGTCGTTATGATACAGGGAAACCTATATTTGGGCCATTATTTTTCCATGAGTCGTTGTTTTCTTTTTCTATCTTGGCTCATTTTAACTAGGCCGTATTTTCTTCGGCCATTTCTTCTTAATATCCAATAGACTAAATAGACAAGGAATTATCTATATCCAAGTCAGTAAGTGATGAAACAGAAATACTTATAACTATTTATTTAGTCAAAGTTTACATACCAAGTCCTTAGTAATAGAAAAAGGGAGGAATGACAAAATTAATAACCAGTGGCATCGGTTCCAAGAGCTACTTAAAACACATATCACACGGTTACACCATTGGATATACTTTGTAATATGTTCTTTTTTTATTTATTCCCAAGACAACTATTTTTTTTATCAAGTGAGCAAACATCTTAGAACTCATTAAAAAGCTTTTTAAGTAGACTAAATCTTTATTTTCTGTTGAGTATCCCGTTATTGTAGTGGTCCATGGTTTAACTCCTGAAGTCCAAAATACGAAATTATAGCATTTATTTTCATAAGCTTTCAAAAATTATATATTTTTAAATGTATTGTTAAATAATATTTAAGCCTTACATGGTATTAGAATCAAATTTGATTCCTGTGTATTTTAAAAAGCAGAAACCCCCCATTAAATGTCATTGTGTCCAGAATACAGCTGAACGATGTTTTCTTTGCTATTGGAGGAATGAGCTCTCTATATTCTTTATATCTCTATGTATTATTCAGATAATACGTCCTTGTGTCCAGAATAAAGCTGAACAATGTTTCTCTGCCATTGGAGGGAATGAGCTCTCTATATGTTTATATATCTATGGTAACAAGTTGTTTTTTCATTGGAAAATATTTTTGGTTAAAAAAACAAATAAGCTTCTTTAAAAAAAGCTAATGTAGAGTTGGGTCAACTTTGACCCGTAGGACGACCTAAATCGTAAAGACACACAAGGTTGTTTTTTTTGCCTACATGGTTCGATAGAATTGCATCCGACAGGATATAAATAAGCATTATAGCATTAAAATTAGTCTATCGAACCTAGGATCTTATCAATGAGGTAGACCAAAAATGACCATCCCCTCTCGGGATTCGAACTTGCGCTCCCAACATTGAGAGTTGAACACGCCTTAACACGCACGGCTATCGCACTCCCTTAAACCACACAAGGGTTAACAACGGACCTTTGAATTATAATAACCAATAAGCCCAAGTTTAGTTGACACATTTATTTATAAAAGATAAGAACACTATCCCCCTATCGACACCAATTGTAATTAGTTAACATGGACCATAAAGTTTACTTTTTTAAATAAACATTTTTCTCTCGTCTTTTTTAATACTCTTATTTACACTTTCAGTCAAATAGAAAGTCGGATGACTAAAGTCAAAATACTCAATATTAAATTTTATGAACAAAGTTTGCATAGAGATCCAATCCGTTCAGTGTCTCTTACTTATTGGAAAAAAGAATTTGTTGATGCGGAATAAATTTTATGCTTATTCAGCATAGTAACTAAACTTTGTATCAGTGTGGTATGCCCAAGTCCTGGGGCGTGAACGATGTTTTCGGCCTCGACGAGCCTCTGTTGGCCATGCTCCCGAAGCCCTTCCTTGTGTTCAGCCCTCAGTGTTGGGGGCGCAGGTTCGAATACTCCCGAGAGGGGATGGTCATTATTGGTCTACCTCATTGATAAGATCCTAGGTCCGATAGACTAATTTTAATGCTATAATGCTTATTTATATCCTGTCGGATGCAATGCTATCGAACCATATAGGCAAAAAAAATGCATTAAAGTTTTTTGTGAGTTATTTATTCATGTTTAGAAGATTAATGAGTCAAAAATAATGAGAATTGACCATTTCAAGCATAAGTAATATGTAACGAGGAAAGACAGGGTTGGAAACTTCTAATGATTGTGTAATAGTTATAGTAAAAATAATGAACTATATATTAAGTACATTTAACATTTTAGTGTGTCTGAAAGTTATACAACACTTAATAAGTGCATTATTACAAGTACATAAAATTAGACATGTCGACGGGGCAGATCACGTCATTTTTCAAAAAATCGGAATCAGCAAAAAGATAGTGGCTTTGTCCGATATCTTTTTCATTTATTTTTTTTTCCTTTTCAATATATGTATATATATTATATATATATATATATATATATATTAGGGTTGTTCTTATTTTTCAAATGTTTAAATGTTAGCGACTTTGTGGATTTTCTGTTTCTTGGTGATAAAAGAAGACGACATACAAAGTTTGAACAAAATGGTCAACATTACGAGGTCGCGCAACGAGGTCAAAGTTTTAAAAATTTAGTAAAAATATAGTTTTCCGCAAATTTCTTCAAAATGGTGGACGTTACAGACTTCAATAATTATTATTAATTTAAAGGAAATCTAATTTACTAACAGACGTATGTTTGATGTTTTTTAATAAAACAAAGTTTTCAGTAAAAACAAAGCAAGAAAGGGAGTGTGTATTGTTAGCTTATTTCATGGCTTTTTTGTATCAATTAACTTCACTCGCCTGTAGAAGATGACTTGTTCGCTTTAGGTCATTTTTGGATTTATCATCTAAAGTTTTATTAAACTTAAAAGTACTATTTTACTCTGAAGCGAACAAATCATCTTCTACAGGCGAGTGAGTTAATTGATACAAAAAAGCCATGAAATAAGCTAACAATACACACTCCCTTTCTTGCTTTGTTTTACTGAAAACTTTGTTTTATTAAAAACATCAAACATACGTCTGTAGTAAATTAGATTTCCTTTAAATTAATATAATTATTGAAGTCTGTAACGTCCACCATTTTGAAGAAATTTGCGGAAAACTATATTTTTACTAAATTTTTAAAACTTTGACCTCGTTGCGCGACCTCGTAATGTTGACCAATTTTGTTCAAACTTTGTATGTCTTCTTTTATCACAAGAAACAGAAAATCCACAAAGTCGCTAACATTTAAAACATTTGAAAAATAAGAACATAATGAAGCCTTAATTTTCCGTAATGACGTGATATTATCATTATTAAATGTTATTTTTTTAATAGATTTACAAAGTAAAAATAATCAGACGTATTATATACATATATATATATAAATACCTTAATTGAACATGTTTCTGTGAATTGAAGTTCGTATATATATGATAATAAAATACTTCCGCCATAAAGAAGCTATATACCTAAATTATTACACCCTATCCACGATAAATGACTTTCTTCTTAATTATTTTATGTTAACAACAATTTTCCTATTACGTTTTTTGTATCAATTTGTAATTTAATTCCTTTTAAGGAACTTTACAAAGCAAAACAATATTATAATATAACTAATACAATAAATGACCCGAATTATCAAAACAAACGTACCCTTGGCCGAGAATTGCTGATAAATAGGTTAATTTAATAAGCATTTATACTTATCAGGAATATTTTATTTTATTCTAATATATAGTCAATATATTATAATAATGTATTCCATTTAAACAGAACTTAATAAATACCTACAATTCATCAACTTTATTTCAACCCAATGGCTCTTTTTATGTGAAGGTATCAATGTTAATTTAATGTTAGATAAAGATATTTACAAAGAGAATGAATGAAATAGTATCAAAGTTCAGATCCTCAATAATCCTAAAACAAACGTATTTTAGCTTCTTTAACTTTAATATAAATTCAAATAGTTAAGAGTTATACCAATTTAAAGGGACACTATTAATTTAGTATGCCATTGATATAGTACTTCATCAATTTATTATATATATTTAAAACATATGTCACATTTTATCTATCCATGCATAGACTATTTATTAACTAAATATACCTTTCTGAAGAATAGAAGCCAGCAATCATGAATAAGGAAATATTTTAAATTACTCGAATAAAGCTCTTTCTAATTTTAGACTGAAAATGTTGAATTATGCTGTTTTTTATCGCAATTTACATATTTTATATGTAAAATAAATAATTTAACATTAAATCTCTTAGGTTTCTTCGATGAATGAAATGACTTGATACAATAACAGGACATAGAACAATGCGTTCTTTCTCCAAGTACCATTCATATATATATTAGGTAGTCTGAAATAATAATAATTCTAATGTCTATTTACCACAACGAAGGATTCTTTGGTCGTAGGCCCTCGATTAATGGGTCCGCTTTTCCGTCCATCCAACTCATATAGCGTCCCATTCTTCTCAATGAGGGCCACAAAGTGATAGTCCACATTATCGTTGAGATTGGGCACGGCACTTTGTCCCGCCCGGGCCACTTCATCATGCGAATTGCAGACGTCCTTGTCATACTCCAGGATATTAGCCTTCTCATCCGCACTCTTCCCCATGCTTTGGTCCAAAAAGTCCTTGAGAAAGCCGCCCTCCACCTTGATGCTCTCCAGGTTGTTGGCAATGCAGTGAATCATGGCCACGGTGCCGCAGGCATTGCTGATCGTCTGCTTCATGAAGTAAACACCGTCCTTATTTTCTTCCTCCACAACGCCCTCAGGGACAAGATCCTTCCCAATGGGATAGAGAAGCATGATGCCAAGGCGGGCTTGGGAAGCATGGCCAACAGAGGCTCGTCGAGCCCGAAAACGTCGCTCACGCCCCAGGACTTGGGCATACCACACTGATACAAAAACTAGACCAAAAAGAGATTCCTTTCTTTTAGTTGATAGTTTAAAAAGGCATTACAATATGGGTATGGGTATAAAAGGGATTGATTACCTTGTTCATTGTCTGAAATAAAGGAGAAAAAATAAATAGAATTAAAAAGTTGTCAAAACTCATTTCTTAGTAATAATTTACTCACATCCGGATTGCATTCGATGGGAAGCCATCGCTGAGGTACCTTGGAGTCTCCTTTATCGTCACTCATATTGCTCCCTTAGTTTCGTGATTCTTTGAGAATAATCAATAAAGGACTTTGAATGCTTTATATTCCTGAGGTAATAGGAGACAACTGCAACCGGAACGTCTTCTTATTCCTGCTTTTGTATTTACTTCGATTGAGATTCTCTTTTTCTCTCTTTTCTCCTTTTCCCCCTGACTCACCCTGGTGCTGTCCTCCCAAAACAAAAACATAAGTTGAATAATACACTGTAGCTCCCTCTATTGCATGCTTTTGCACTCATGAGCCAATTGGTATCAAAATTGTATTATCTGCTCCGTAGAGCTTGAAGAAACGTAATTATTGAACCAATGACGTCACAAAAAGCATAAAAATAGATGAAGGAGAAATACTTCAATGACGATAAATATATTTAATTTAGCCTTTTCTACTCCGACGTCCTTGTTATAGAGATCTTCATTTGATTAAAGTTTACATAATTTTAAAGAAAAGAAGTCTTATAGTACTTGGATTAAGCTTATTTCTCAAGGCATCATACAAAATTCCTTGTGGAAGAAGCCTTTCCTGTATAGGAACATTTATACTTTACATGTGACATTTATGGATTATTATATAAAAGTATGCTTTATTGCATAGATTTGGTAATTTTAAAAACGCAAGTTAGCTTCAAAAAACATATTGCATTTCTTTTTTGCTTGTCGTATACTTAATGTGTATTAGTGATATATCTATTAATTAGTCACTAAAACTGACTTACAGAGTAATAATAGAAGTACAGTAATTTTTTAGTTTAGGATATTAATAAAAATATTAAATATTCATATTATAAAAATGAATCTAAATACTCTATTTTCTTTGGTCGCTTATCCATTTTAAAGCATTAAGGGTCATTTAATTAGGACTGATCTATTTTGGTAAATATAGTCGTTAGATAAGAGCAAATGAGTCTCATAAAGTCTTGTATTATAACAAAATGATGTGCTTTTGAGGTGACAAAATATTTCATTCCAGTAAAAGTCATGATATCACGTTCCACAGATCGTTTTTTGATCATGTTGAAGCTTTATAATAGAAGGAAAAACTATTTGTACAGAATAATATATAGTTGAGAAAGACATTTATGCAGGCTTGTGAGCGTTCAGCTTTTTTTTGCGTTCAGCGTTCAAAAAAAAAATAGCGTTCCGTTCAATGTTTTTGAGTTCAGCGTTCCGTTTGCGTTCAGCGTTCAAATATTTAAAAAATAACATTGTGTAATTTGGAAAAATGAAAGTACTATTTACGGTTGTTATAATAAAAATGAGCCCGAATCGATTTTCAAATGATATAATTTTTTTGACTGGATCTAACCCAGGGTTCCCAACCTGAGGTCTGCAGAATAAATAAGTGACGACGGGTTTTTTTTTAGAAACGAATGTCCTAAATGAAATAAGTGACGACGTTTTTTGTAGAAAAGAATTTCCAAAATAAAATAAGTGACGACGTTTTTTTTATTAGAAAAGAAGTATGACGTTTTTTTTATAGAAAAGAAATTCCAAAAAGAGTGACGACGTTTTTTATTATTTAGAAAAGCATTTCCAAACAAAGTGACGACGTTTTTTTAGAAAAGAGTATTCCACAAATTCCTTTCAAATATTTTTTTTCAAAAAAGGTTGTTCTCATAATATTTCATATCCCGGAAAAATACTTAATCAAAACTACATTGAAATGTTTGGAAAAATTAAATGCTGAACGCAAAACTCTTTTTTGCTTTCAACGTTCAAAAAAAGTTGCGTTCCGTTCATTGAACGTGCGTTCAGCTGAACGCCGTTCAATTTTGCGTTCCGTTCACAAGCCTGCATTTATGTCATTGTTCATCAAAAGAGTTTTAAAAAAAATGCAGTTGATCAAATAAGAATGATAATGTACAAGAGTTTGATGATTGCTTCAATGCTAAAGAATATTAATTATAAAAATATAAGAAGAAGGGACCACATCGGGATTGTATGTATAGTTTTGTGTAGAAAAAAATTTAGGGATTTTTGTAGTTAAAACATATATATTAAAGGATAAATAAAAGAATATAAATATCCTTTTTACAAAATGTATAAATATAATGTGGTTGTCATTTTTTAAAGATATTAGAGCACTTGAATAGTAGATATTTAGTAATAAAATATATACAACGTAATTATTTTTTAAACATATAGCTGTATATTCGTAATAGAGGTCTATGACTAAATAAACTACTGTAATTTCTTAATTTAAAAACATCATTTAATATTTAGAAATTAAGCTGGATAGGTTTTGTGATTTTGATATATAGTCTCATTCCGAGCATTATGCTAATTTCTGAGAAGCAATTGCCACCCATAGGTTTTGTGATATTTAATACACATGAAAATAACATGTTTATTCTGCAGTTTTAATCATTATAATTAGCTTCACTTTGCCGTATATCACTTATTATTGCGAGATTTCTTATTTTCGGTCACTGTTATTATATGGGTTTCAATGCTATATATATATACATATATATATATTATATATATACAGGCTTGTGACGATCAGGGAAAAAATAGCGATCCGATCATAAATAACGATCAGAAATTCTTTGCGATTATAGCGATATAACGATCAGGGATTTTTCCGATCAGCGATCCGATCAATTTAATTGCGATCAACAAAATAATTACCTATGTAATTATAATTTAAGTAAAAATTTAAATGTATATATAGTCAAACCTTTAAAAGTATTCATCTTTATATGGCAGTCCATAGCACTCACCAAAATTTAACCCCAGATTAATTAAGGGGGATATTTTCTCAAATCACTTATGTTTACAAATTTAGGTTGTTGTGATGACGTCTCACACAGCTGCCACTGCATTCCTGGAGAGTATTAATATAGCCAACCTATTAAGAAAAGGAAAGAAGAGGAAAGAGTGATTGACGTCACAAATCAACTATCGAACGTTATCCTATTGTTACCTATGAATAAACTGATTATTCCTATATTAAAATATTCCTATTATGAGATTTATTTAAATATACATAACTCAATCCTTTATTGATGTACAAGTTAATGAAAATAAGAACAATGCTCAAAGTTAAAAGGGGCTCGGAGAAATGAACAACAATAGGGATAACGTTCTATATTGATTTGTGACGTCACTCACTCTTTCCTTTTCTTCCTTTTCTTTAATAGGTTGGCTATATTAATACTCTTCCAGGAATGCAGTTGCAGCCTGTGTGAGACGTCATCACAACAACCTAATTGGTAAACATAAGTGATTTGAGAAAAATACCCTAATTAAGTATTATACCGATATAAACATACATTTTATATAGCAATCGACACACCTGGTTAAACAATTTTCTTTATTTACAATATCCTACTATATCAAAAATTAAGTACATATAGAAAAAATATAAAGTTTGCACAGATCATTTTTCATTTGCCTATTTATTAGACATAAGTAGAAGTTGCTTCTCAAAATTTTCGTCCCCCAGTCTCTGCCTAGTCCTCCTCAGAATCCGCTTGGCTTGGAGAACAAACGTTCGCTGCTTGAACTACTGGGAAGCACGGACATTATATTTATGAATACCTTTTCACCCTCCGGTAGGCTAATATCATGTCCGCCCTTCTGAGTCATCAGCCAAGTACCGCTCTACTTCTTGTTTAGCTGTGTCAACCTTTTTACGACGTTTAGAAAAAAATACATTCTGTTCAACGTCTTGAGACAGCTGGCTGGATAACTGGTCATCAAACGAGGGCAGTTTCTTCTAGAGTAAATATTTTTGCTCTTTGTTGAATTTCTTCATTGAGAAATGTTACTTTGAATTGAGGGAGATAAGCTGAAGCGACCAACATCTCCATCATTTCACAAGCCCCAAAACAACGACTTATCCATAGGCGCCTGTCTGTATATTTTAGGACAAAAATACCAGAATGATTGTTTCTCATAGCCTATGAGAAACTCTGGCTCACAATTGGCATATGTCTGCATTTTTAAGACAGAAGATGCCAATATAAATGTTTCCAGGCTTGTGAGCGTTCAGCTTTTTTGCGTTCAGCGTTCCGTTCAGCGTCAAAAAAAATTAGCGTTCCGTTCAGCGTTTCCGTTCAATGTTTTTGCGTTCAGCGTTCCGTTAGCGTTCAAATATTAAAAAAGTAATGCGTAGTGATGACGTTTTTTTTTTAAAGAAAAGAATTTCCCAAAAAAGTACTGCGTAGTGATGACGTTTTTTTTTTAGAAAAGAATTTCCCAAAAAAGTACTGCGTAGTGATGACGTTTTTTTTTTTTTAGAAAATAATTTCCAAAAAAAAAGTACTGCGTAGTGATGACGTTTTTTTATAAATGAATTTCCAAAAACAGTACTGCGTAGTGATGACGTTTTTTTTTTTTTGAAAAGAATTTCCAAAAAAAGTACTGCGTAGTGATGACGTTTTTTTATAAATGAATTTCCAAAAACAGTACTGCGTAGTGATGACGTTTTTTTTTTTTTGAAAAGAATTTCCAAAAAAAGTACTGCGTAGTGATGACGTTTTTTTTTATAAATGAATTTCCAAAAAAAGTCAAAGAAAAGTGGGTAAAATTGAACGCTGAACGCAAAACTCTTTTTTTTTTTGCGTTCAACGTTCAGCGTTCAAAAAAAAGTTGCGTTCCGTTCAGCGTTCCGTTCATTGAACGTGCGTTCAGCTGAACGCCGTTCATTTTGCGTTCGTTCACAAGCCTGAATGTTCTCATAGCCTATGAGCTCCAAAACAATGACTTATCCATAATTCTGTATATTTTAGGACCAAAAATATATCAGGATACCACACACTGGCCTTTTTCCATTAGTGGCTGTCTGTATTTTGTGTTTTCTAAACAAATATTAGTCGTGGGAATGGATTTTGGTCAATGTGACAGCTAGTTAAGTTTTAAGAAATGTAGGGTTTGTCTAAAAATCCTTATTACAAAGATTTTTCTTTTTAGTTATTTTATACAAATTGATCGGATCGCTATTTTTTTAGTAATTTTCTTACGATCAAAAGATATAAGATCAGGACCTTTTGCGATACTCCAATCAGCGATCAAATATCGCTATTGATCGCCCGATCAGAAAAAACTCCGATCAACAAGCCTGTATATATATATGTTGCAGCAGAGATGGAGATCCAGTAGAATCATTGACTCTCCTGGTAGAGATTGCGATTTTTATCTCTTCTAGGAGAGATGACGACTTAATATGGAGATAATATTTAAGAGGTAATAAAACAATTTATTTCATTTGCAATTTTATTCTATATTATGGTGGAAAGTATTTCATTGTGTATTCAAGGAAGCAAATGCGACAAAATGTTTTGCTTAGATTGTATCTATGTATTATATATTAATAACAATTTGATAATCATCTGATAAAAAATCTGACATAATTAAAATAGCTTAAATAATATCCCCATACCATCTCTATGTTTAAGTCGTCATCCCTTTTAAGAGATAAACCTCCTGATCTCTTCTGATAAAGATCACGATTGTAGTTAATCCTAGGAGAAGATACGATCGTGATCTCTACCAGGAGAGTTAACGACTCTACTGGATCTTCATCTCTTGCGATATATATATATATATATATATATTAGGGCCGTTCTTATTTTTCAAATGTTTGAAATGTTAGCAACATTGTGGATTTTCTGTTTCTTGGTGATAAAAGAAGACGACATACGACATGTTTGGTGTTCTAAAAATCGCTATACTTTCTCATTTTTCTCATAATTATTATTGAAGTCTGTAACGTCCACCATTTTCAAGAAATTTGCGGAAAACTATATTTTTATTAAATTTTTAAAACTTTGACCTCGTTGCGCGACCTCGTAATGTTGACCGATTTTGTTCAAACATTGTATGTCGTCTTCTTTTATCACCAAGAAACAGAAAATTCACAATGTTGCTAACATTTCAAACATTTGAAAAATAAGAACAGCCTTAATATATATATATATATATGTTGCATGGAATGTAGAAAACTATAGAATGTACACATTCTATAGTTCAAATCATAGAATGTATACATTCTATAGCTCAATCATCGAATGTATATTCTATGGGTTCAAATCATAGAATGTACACATTCTATGAATTTAAGTCATAAAATGTGTACATTCGATGATTGTCAATCGGTACGGTATTTGGTAGTTTCTACCGAATATTGTATCATAGGCGTAGGAGACAGGGTGGCAGCTGCCCCCAAAAAATTCGGGTGAGTTCTCAAATTCGGGCAAATTGGTTAAGGTATTCGGGCATTTAAGTTGTAGAAAAAATATGATATTATAAAATCAACCAGATTTTTAATTATAACCAAATAAATATAATATAAAGAATAGTATGTAATTACTATATAGCAGGCTTGTGAACGGAACGCAACTTTTTTTTAAAACGCTGAACGTTGAACGCAAAAAAAAAAGTTTTGCGTTCAGTGTTCAATTTTTCAAAACATTTCTTGGACTTTTTCGAAAAAACGTCATCACTTTTTTTGGAATTTATTTAAAAAACGTCATCACTTTTTTTGGAATTTATTTAAAAAACGTCATCACTATACATTATTTTTTGGAATTTCCTTTCTAAAAAAACCGTCATCACTACGCATCAGTTTTTTTGGAAATTCTTTAAAAAACGTTGTCACTACGCATTACTTTTTTTGGAAATTCCTTTCTAAAAAAACGTCATCACTACGCATCAGTTTTTGGAAATTCCTTTCTAAAAAAACGTCATCACTACGCATTACTTTTTGGAAATTATTTTCTAAAAAAAAAATATGTCATCACTACGCATTACTTTTTTTGGAGATTCTTTTTTAAAAAAAACCGTCATCACTTTTTCGGAAATTATTTTCTATATATATATCTTAGATCCAGATTTTTTAAATAAAAACCCTAAATAGTACATCCATTTTTCTAAATTACACAATGTTATTTTTTTAAATATTTGAACGCTGAACGCAAAAACATTGAACGGAATGCAATTTTTTTAACGCTGAACGCAAAAAAAGCTGAACGCTCACAAGCCTGCTATAAAGAAAATATTAATCTTTATAGCTTTTCTTCATTCGTTTGTTTTTTTTCACCGATAGTAAAAATAAATATATTATTTTGGTGTTAAATTGAAGGTTTTATTTAGCATAGTTAGAATGATCCGATTGAGTTCGAATATACACCGTTTTGTTAGATAACTTGTTGCCATTTTGAAAGTAATTTCATAATGCCTCTCTCATAGAAACCCTCGTCCCTATTGGCAAAAAAGTGGGACAGTCGATTTTAACAAGCTTCTCTTGTGGCGAATTTTTCACCAGCAAAATCATTCGCCATAGACAGGAACAGGTAGTAATCACTTGGTGCCAGGTCTGGACTATATGGTGGTTGCATAAGAACCTCCCAACCAAGCTCCCGGAGAATTTGACGTGTCATTAACGATGTGTGTGGCCTGGCGTTGTCCTGATGGAACACAATTCCTCTCCTATTGACCTAAGCTGACATGTTCTGGGCAATTCCTTCCTTCAAACGGTCCAATTGTTGACAGTACAGGTACGAATTAAGAGTTTGGCCGTAGGGGAGCAACTCATAGTAGATGCCAATCCCACCAAACACACAACTTCCTGACCGTCAATCCTGGTTTGGCCACCGTTTGCACCGGCTCATCGGGATAAGATCACGACCGTTTATGCTTGACGTTGTCGTAAATGACCAATTTTTCATCGCCAGTAGCCATCCACTTCAGAAATGGATCGATTTTGTTGCGATTCAGCAGTGATTCGCAGATGGAAATTCGGTCGGTTTTTTGTGTTAACTCGTGTGGCAACTAAATATCGAACTTCTTTTTGTATCCACCCTTATTTAAGTGGTTCCAAAAAGTTTTTGCGCAATGTTTAGCTCTTAAGCAATCGAAACAGTGCTTGCATGACGGTCAGACTCGACGATTTCCATTATTTTATCGATATTTTAGACAATTGTCCTTCCAAAGCGTGGTGCATCTTTGAAATCAAAATAAACGGAACAGAATCGACAAAACCAAGTTTGCACGTGATTGGCTGTTACAGTATCAGGACCATAAACACTATTCACATAGGTACGTTTTCACCTTTATCAAAGAAAAACTGTAAAATATGGCATATTTTCTCTTTGCTCATATCCATCTTTGAATCAAGCATAAAAAACTGGCTGAGAAGTTTTTTTAGTAAGAAATCTTATTTTTCAAACGCCATCTAGTGTAACCCAATCGCACTTATACAACGCGAGATACAGATTACTAAAGCCATCTATCGGAAAAATAATGATTTTTTTAACTTTATATATATAGGTCTATATATATTATATATATATTAGGGTTGTTCTTATTTTTCAAATGTTTGAAATGTTAGCAACATTGTGGATTTTCTGTTTCTTGGTGATAAAAGAAGACGACATACAAAGTTTGAACAAAATCGGTCAACATTACGAGGTCGCACAACGAGATAGAAAGAGAAAGAGAAGGGAAAGAGTATTTGCTTCACTTCTCTCCCTTCTTTTTTTCTTTCAATCCAGGTAACACTAACAGCAGTTACCAAATGGTAATCGTATATTCTCATATCAAAAGATCAATTTTTGGGGGAGAGTATGTATTTGCTTTTATCTCTTAAAGTATAGCGATTTTTAGAACACCAAACATATCAAATGAAAGCTTCGTTAACCAGCTTTAATATTTTGGTATACTAAATCATGTAATTTAATAAGTAAAGAGTTATATGTACATTAAAAAATGCCTATCTCGCGTACAAAATGACGCATATAATGGATTATAAATGCGTCAGAAACAAAGTAAAATTTTGAGAGGATACCTTGACGCACATCTAAGAAACACATTATGATTTATTTTTTCATAATCGATTTCTTATAGGTCAATACAGGCTCTGAATCATATGATGTAAACTCAGATTGTACTGAATTCTGAATTGATATAGAATGCAACCAAGGTCATTTTTGGATTTATCATCTAAAGTTGTACTAAACTTAAAAGTACTATTTTACTCTGAAGCGAACAAGTCATCTTCTATAGGCGAGTGAAGTTAATTGATACAAAAAAGCTATGAAATATGCTATCATTACACACTCCATTTTTTCTTTGTTTTTACTAAAAACTTTGTTTTATTTAAAAACTTCAAACATACGTCTGGTAGTAAATTAGATTTCCTTTAAATTATAATTATTATTGAAGTCTGTAACGTCCACCATTTTGAAGAAATTTACGGAAAACTATATTTTTACTAAATTTTTAAAACTTTGACCTCGTTGTGCGACCTCGTAATGTTGACCGATTTTGTTCAAACTTTGTATGTCGTCTTCTTTTATCACCAAGAAACAGAAAATTCACAAAGTTGCTAACATTTCAAACATTTGAAAAATTAGAACAACCCTAATATATATATATATATAATATATATATATTATATATATATATATATATATATATATCTATATATATATATATATATATATCTATATATATAGATATATATATAGGTATATATTTATATATATATATATATATATATATATAATATATATATATATTATATGTATATATATATAAGTATATATAGAGTGATTCTTATTCTTGTTTTTTGTATTTTAAAGTCGGGTTCCCCCTAGGATTTTACCTCAGTGCATAGAGATTATCTTGTGAAAGTTGAACAAAATCAAATAACGATAAGTGTCACATTAACGGGCCCAAAAGTTATGTAGAAAACTTATGTTGTAATTTTTTCCCGTTATTCGATCACCTCTATTGTGTCAATATAAATACTATTTCCAAATAATTTGGTGCTAAATGTAGGTATGATCGCAAGGATTCCATATTATTTTTTATGTGCATCTAAAATGAGAAGATATATTAAAGTTCTAAGAGATCATTTTTTGGGTATTTTCCATAAAAATGTATATTTCAAAACACCTTAACTTTCTCGATTTATTAAGAAAAATTTGATCCGTTAGGGTTCATTTCATTCATATACATTTGCCAGTCACAGACATTATTTCAATGTAGTTTTTTTCTGTTTAGCTTATAAGTTTCCCCCGTCCTCCCTCCAAAACAAAAAAAATGAGAATTCCCTTTCGAGATACATCCACATCTTTGAATACCATGTCAAAATACATTTTTCCAAAAGCAAGAAGTATGAAGAGAAGCAAGTTTCATACTTGCGATATCAAAGCAACTAAAATTCTGTTAGTGAGAGGTAGAAATAATAAGTACGTTTACAAACGTAAAATTATTTCATAAGTTTAAGGAGCAGCATGCCCGCGTAACATATTTTAACTTAGTTTTTAAAACGTTGAAAGGCCAAAAAGGGGATAATTTAATACGACTTTTTTCTTCTAGAATGTGATTGGTTGAAAAGAGGAGTGTTAAAAAAAAATAGCTGATACTATTAATTAAGGCAAGATACATAGAGGACCCAAATATTACAAGAAAAGTCAATGGTATCCTTCATAAAGTATCACGAAATATTCTTCATGATTTCTATGATTTAACGAGGTTGCGTTGAATTTATGTTAATTCCTGCCTCTAATTAAGTAATTCTATAGATAAAATATGTTTTCATCAAAATAAGATCCTATTAATTTTTACAATCTATGTTTTATATTATGTTTTTCAAAATAAATCTAAGTAAAAATATGACTTTATTTAGTAATTCTTATCAAAATGTATAACTAAGAGTATATCTGTGACGTCACACTTCACCATTCTGTCCTAGCAGACTGAACTCCTTTTGTCTGATATACCTTATATTTATGTATCTTGAATTAAGGCACCGCAGCATTATCATGTATAAACACTAAGTATATTTTCTCTTAGACCCCTATAAGTTTTACAATCTCTTTGAACGGACTTCTCCAATATCACTAACCCAAAAATTCACATTCAGGGAATGTCGAAATTGCTTACTCTTTCCAGGTTGTTGATTTTTTTGATTTTTTTCAAAAAATCAAAAGAATCGGATTTTTTTGATTTAATCGGATTTTTTTGATTTAAATCAGATTTTTTGATTTTAATTGTTAACCATATTTTATGAACCAAATTTTTTTTTTCAATGTGTAAATTTTGTCCATACTTTAAATTGTAACTTTTTAAAACATGCCCAATATACATATAGGCCTACCTATTACTCAGGGGACTTTAAATGCTGTCTTTGATTAAATTCTAGTTGCCTTACTTAATGATTTCATTTTAATAAAGAATGCAAAGGAGTAAACAATAAAATTACAGAACTTCAAAGGCCTTGTAATGAGTCATACTCGCTAATCACGTGACAGTTCGAAATCCAAGCGAGGATCGAAGACTCATGACAATTTTCTACCTTAAAAAATTACTGGGTGGAGCTGCCAACGGCTGATCAAAGATGACTACAAGATGGGTCACTCTCGAATCTAGGACGCGCCAGGTACGCTTGGAAAAGGAGGCGCAAGACAATCGGACAATTGATAACTCGTTCCTGTAATTGTCAAATTTAATTGAGTTTACTTTTTCATTCATATTGTACAAGCAGAATAGAAGCAAATTGTTAAATATGTTCATCAAATCTTAAGCTAATTAGAAGATTTAGAAGAGCAAGAAGACTGACAATTAATAACTCGTTCCTGTAATTGTCAAATTGAACTGCGTTAACTTTTCCATTTACATTGTACAAGTAATAAACAATTTATTTGATAAAACATGACTTGATTTTAATCATTGATTATAAAATGTCTTTGGAAAAAAACTTAATTTAGATCGCAATCCAAATTGCTTGATTTAAATCAAATAATCCTAACTCAAAGCTTAATATGATATATTATATGATATAGGCCTATAGTCTGAGGCTATAGATATAATGAAAAAGGCCACTGCTCTACTATTAAGAAGACAGACATGAAATGTTTTGTTTCTGTCATTGAGAATTAGAAGCATAAAATTAAATATCAATTTAATTTATTGAAAAAAACATGAATTGATTTAAATCAATGATTTTAATTGGAAATCCACTTGATTTAAATCGCGATTTAAATCAATGATTTAAATCGGCCTGATTTAAATCAAACAACCCTGCTCTGTCTTATTATCGATGAAAATCAATTGATCGTACGATAATACACATAAAAAAAGAAACATAATTGAGTTGCTAACGGGTAAAAAGTAATCGTATAATAATAGAGCTTCTTTTAGTTTATACATAGTAAAATATCATTAAATTCTTATATAAATTTGGGCGCGAAAAATAAATAGATTATATCTTAAGTCTAACGAGAGCGATGGTCAATAAATACTTCTACCCCTTTTATTGTTATATTATTGAAAACAGCTTGGAATACAAGGCAATGACCAAGTAGATAATGACATATAACTAAATAATAATTATCTTTTAAAACATCCTTTGTTTACTCTTCCACCATAAAAAATGAATCATAATTTCCTCAAAACTACAATTATAGCAATAAGAAGCATGCTCTCAGGGTAATAATGACCCTCTCACGTATTTGGGGATTAGACTTTGTCCAAGGATCAACTTTTTCAAGGAGACCATTTCTAGTCGTTTCATATATTTTTTTTTGTTCTTCTTTTCTTTCTTGAGTCGTGAACGTCTAGTTATTTAAATAACGTCAAGTCCATTGGCCTTGATCATCCTTGAAATATCACATTTTAATTTCATCTTGTCGTGTATTGATGGATATATTATATTTGTTTAACCGCGAGATCTACATTCCCCTGGCATGATCAAATATATTTAGAAGAACAATAATTGGACTGCATAGCTAGAAGCACTCGGATTTCCGTGTCTTCAATGATAATATGGTAAATGGGGGTCAAGAAATCCTTTGGCCTTCCCTCTGTCCCTCAAACAATACAGTAAATAATATTTGCACGACAAATCAATTAGCTTTTCACCGAAGGATCTTTCGTGTGAGCAATTTATTTTATTTGACCGTGAATGTTTTGACGCATTAAGTTTGTTTGAGGGTAAAATTCCAAAGAAGTGCTCATTGAGGAGTAGTCTTTGATCCAAGGCGGAATCAATTAATAGCGTTAATAGCTCATTATTCCATATAACACTAATACACTTTTGGAAAGAAAAGGAAGTATCCGATTAGGTGGTGTAAACACCTTTGAGATAAGATTATTGTTAGACAAAATAAATTACACTCGGACAACGAGCCATGATATCACTGCTTTCAGATAAGTAGTGATCACAAATAAATGACTGGCTCGAAAATCGACGGATGAAATACCTCCATTTCAGTATAGTGAATAAAGCCGATGATTCTAGTTAAAAAAACCTTTAAAATAAATGAGTAACACATTTTTAAAAGCACAATAAATAATGCAAAAAACATAATTAACTAAAAATTGTGAAACACCTTGACGTGTAATTTTATTTGTTGATAAAATCGCCGTGACGTCCAAGTCTTCCCTACGAACTTTTTACATAGTAGATCAAATTATTTTATATACAATTTTCTCTCTCCAAAAACAAACAATGTATTGAAAAGGATTAAGTTTAAACAAACTTAATCATACCTCAAAATTGTACCATCCGCTGTGTTATAATTTGTGTTCTCTTGATTGTCCATGTGAGATAACTCGCATGGGCTTTTATGGCGTTTGAACCTCCCAATGGTTTGTTTGTTTAAGTATAAATGTTTCATGGAAAAGTATTTATATTTAATGGAGAGCAGACGTCCTTAAACCATCATAAATATCTACGAAATAAGTACCAAAAAGCAAGTCTCTGTAGACGCCAGGTATTTTGCCCTAAGCTACATTTTCCTACGAATCCTTGATTGTACCATCTGAGGCCTACAAAGAAAAAAAATACATTAAACAATTAAGTGCTTCTTCATTCTTGTTTGGAGGGTGAGGTTTTAGGAGGCATTATACACAATTATAGTCATATTGTTTAGTTTATTTTGACCTTTGGTTGTACTTTTGGTGTTTATTTTGCGTAGGACTCTCTGAAATAACGTGCACTCCGACTGGTTGACACTTATTGCTCTTTATTTTTTGTTTGTTCTCGTGTGGAATCCAAAGAACACACTCTGATGTCAAGTCATAGATCCAGAGCCGAGTACAACAATTGAATGTAATCAACAATTTTGATACATAAGACAATAAATATTGAGCAAGTACGTTGCAAAAAAATATTTTATAATTAAGTTGTTGTTGTTGTATGATTTATTACAGAGCTACTATAGCCCTAGCCTTCATGGCTACTAATATAAAAACATGTATCTTTATATACAAACAAATAATTATACAATAATAATAATATATTAATTAAAGAAAAATAACAAAAAAAATATAAAAGTAAATATTTTTTCAATTTTCATAAATACATTAAACTTAAGGAGCTATAAGGATCTAGACAACCCTGCCATTGTCTTTGCTACCCTCCGAGCACTTGATAAGGTGCATGCCTCTCTTAATGGCTTAATTACATAAATAAGTATATCCATGTGGCCATTGAAATGTTTTGATTTCTCATTTGAAAATGATGTTACTGATCTTGGGTTTACAAGGACTAACAAATATTGAGTTATGATCCTTATTGAAGTTGCATTTTTTTAATAATGACTTTTACGCAACTACTCCGTGAACTGTTTGTTTTAATATGTCATTTTCAGAGTTAAGACTAAAGACTGGAATGGGGTAAAATTCTACCATCGATCATTTTTATTTCGACAACTACTAAATACTCCTACTGATTGCATTTTTTTGGTCAATCAGTTGCACTGCATTGATAAGTGAGGGTGTAGCCTTTCTAATAAAATCTTGATTTCTCCAAACCATAAATACAAAAAATTGTCATCATAAGCTTCATTTTCAAATTTTGTTGGTTGGGTCTTTCGACATGAAGCTCGATCAATAATGAATAATTATTTATTCACACCTTATGCTTAAGGAGATGCAACATCTCTAGGAGTATAGAAAAAGGTTGTTCTTGCAAACTCATCAAACAACATGATTTTTCTTTCGATCACACTACTTTCCTTTGTTTTCTACGTAGTTTTTTAGTAGTTTCTTTATTCAATTATTATTAATATTAGGAGGAATCCGTTCAAAGGATTGGTAAATGACACGGCCAATGAAGAAGACACAATAGTATTTTTAAGTATTAATTCATTCTCTCTGAATTGATGTTCATTTTTCAACTGCTGCGAGTGAAGTGATACTTTGTATCATAATGCCAGTTGTTCATAATGATAATTATTTCCTCTCCTCTGTTTTCAACCAATCACGTTTCAAAAAGCATCACCTTTTCTATATCTCTAGATACTCCATAATAATTCCTACTAAGATAATAATCATTGTTTCAATGGATTTAAAATCAAGAGGTGTCTTTTTTGGCGGGAAGCTTATTTCCAACAGAGGGCTTGGAAGATTTCCCGGTACGCACGCCTGGTTCTTTACTATATTTTCACATCATATTGTGTCCCCCCCCCCCCCCTCTTCTACAATTATTATTGTTATTATTATCATTACAAGGAGTATTTGTATGGAGGTATGTTAATCAGTAGTAGTCAAGATATCCTTCGACAAGTGACGCACATCGTTGAATGTAGTTCTATTTTTTGGTTATCCTTCCATTGGCTTTATTTGTTAAGAGAGTAAAATCCATCGAGGAGCAAGTATGTCTGATCTCTCCCTGGACTCCTTGGAATGTCTCTTGACGCTCTCCGAGTCCCCCTATGGAGGTGATAGTGGGATCAATAGTGATGATCCCGGAGATCGTCGCTCCAAGAGTGCTTCATTCTCATCCCCTTACTCATCGGATGATAATTCAGGGTAAATGAATGTTAATAGATTTACAATGTCTGTATCACCAAACTAATTAATAGTTTGCACTAACGATTCAACAAAAGAAGGGAATAAACATGCTCGAATCAGCAACTGATGTGATATATCTTTTATCGCTTTTATAATGAAATATACACGAAGATAATTATTTTTATAACTTGATCAGTCAAAATATAAATATAAGGTCTTGAAGAATAAGAAATGACACCCAATGACGTCGATTTAAGGGACTACTTTTTCTGGAAACATAAATGAGGGTGGCATCACTGAACATTTATTGCGGGATTTTCCTTTTTTTCTATTCCTGAGAAAACAAAAATTGTTCATCACCAAGTGGGCCAACCATTTTAAGTCCCAGTACGTCATCAAAGACTTCTATAAGTCATGTGAGTTTTTCATATATTCCATTTCTTCTCTATTGAATGTCCAGTTCTTATAGAGATTATTTAGATTAAAGTAATATTTGAAACATTTCTAAAAAATTGTTGTAGCATCTTCTAATTTTTTCCCTGTTATTGTAATATAGATTGATGTAGGCTTAACGTACATTATATAGTCATTTAAAATAAAAATGGTATGGCAAATATCCAAAATTAAACACATATTCTAATATTAATACACAAATTGTACAGCTGTTTTCCGACTCAACTAAAATACTGATTGCATTTAAACATATATATATAGTGTATATATATATCAGACTTGTTGACGTTTACAAAATATTGTCGTTCACCATCGTTCGGCGTTCATCGTATTTTTAAATTGAATCGTTCATCGTTCTGAAACAAATTGACGACTACTTGTTCTTAGAAATAAATTTTTTCTCGCCATTCTGAAAAAAAGTGATGACCTTTTTTTAGAAGGGGATTTTTTTTTCCTTAAAAATGAAAAATCTAACTTTTTTTGGCGCCAAAAACGAACTGGAACTGTCATATTTAAATACTTACATATCCCATTCTAACACCGAAAAGTATGAACAGAATGATCTTGTGTTGATTTTTGTCTTCTTGACATATGTAATATAAAATATCTTTGAAATAAATATTCTGCTCAGCCAAAAATAGTCTCATTATTCAAAATGATTAAAGCATTATTTATAATAAAGTTTAAGTAGTGTTGTAATGATAAATGAGGTTTTGATTCATAATGAAATATCATCGATAACATTAGTGTATAATTTAAAAAAGGAATGACGTCTGAGGATCTTTGGGTATTTGCTTTTGAACTGAATCGTTTTGCCTTCAAAGTATGTAATTAAAGATAAAAATATTTTTTCTCTTTTCTCTATGTATGCAGGAAACAAAGTTTTTGATTACATGCATTGCATTTTGTATTTATTATAAAAATACTCATGCATTTTTTGTATCATCACGAAGTGATGTAAAAAATATAGATTATATTTCAGTTGTGTCGTTATGCATCTGACATACAATAGGAACAATTAAATTTTTATTAGTTTAAACGAATCAATTTCATTATAAAGATTAAATAGTTATTGCTTTTAAAAAGCTATACTATTTGGAGGGGCTTTTATTATAGGGGAATGAAGCTTAGGCCTAAGTGATCAGGCCTTTGAAGTGTTTTGGAAGTAGTAAAGAATATATTATATCTGATCGAAGACCCTGGGGTATGTACGATAATAGTTGATCAAAGATGAAAAGTTGGTTGTTGTAGTGTGCTTATATTTTAAACAAGATATGCATATTAAGTAGGGAATAAATTTGGAGTTCGGAAGAAGAGGACACGGAGGGCATTCTTAAAATAAGTATGCCTCAAATCTTAAGAAGAATCCCCCCCCCCCCCCAGTCACAAAGCAATTGAATCTGCAATACAAAATGTTAAGTTTAATTGCACAAAAACTTCAACTAACAAGTACATTTTAGAAAAAGACCTAAATACCTATCCTCATTGGTGCTGCTGCCCCACACTCTGCTTTGAGGTAAAAAATTCCTGATGTGGTAGCGTCAACTTGGAAATGGGCTAGATAACTCATTAAATTTTATCCAAACAGTTTAAAAATTCTATTGGAATGACATTAGAAAGATTATAAGAATGCATCGCCGTTTGTATTGAATACAAATTAGTTTTATCAAATGTTGTTTTATATATATATTGTTTTTATCTGGACAGTAATTTTGAACTATAATGTTCATTGATGTTTTATAACTGTCCAGATTTGATTTGATTTCTATGTTATTATTGTATTTTTTTAAATTGTATTGTTCTTTGAAGCTACACAATAAAATTATTTTAAGCATAATTTAAAAAAGTATGCCCATAAAGGGTTTTGCAGTCATAACACATGTAATTTTTAGCATCTTGAAAATCATTTCCCTTCCGAGTAGGGTATAGCAAAATCGAAGTTTTTTTTCGGCCTCTGCCGAAATTGAAACGCCTTCTTTCGGCAATCGAAAAAAAAACGAAAAAATCGAAAGATAATATTCTTTATACCTTTAACAATAAAAAACTAATAGCGAGCAATATGATGTTTGTTAAATCATAATGATGAGATGTTAGACATCAGTTTTACAAATTATAATAATAGATGCTAAGGAAATCCAAAGGTTTAGTTTTATTGACAATTTGTTTTTCAGGCAAACAATTTTGAGAGCAAAACTAAAATGTTATACTACAATTACAGATGTATGGCACATAGAAACAATTTTGAAAGAAAAACTACCTGGGTATATTATAATTAAAGATATTTATGGCACATAGAAAAAACTATTATCAACGAAATATTTTAAATGACAGAATGCCACGAAAAACGAAAAAGTGTGCGTTAGAGAGAGTGAGATCACTTTTTATTATGCAAGAAGAAATGTCGCAGCATGCAAAGGGTGTCTAGGCTTCTGTCATCTAAACAGCTGCGAAGTTTTGTCAGGAATAATCCTGCGGCGGAAAATGCTCTTTCTGCTTCCACACTAGTGGGAGGAATTGTTTTGAGAGCGTGAAAGACTTTGGAGAGGGTTGGCGGTAGAGTTCCCGTCGCATCGAAGCTGCTGAACTCTCTTTTAATCTGTCCATTAATTCCGTTGACAGAGGAGAGATAATTGGTGCTAGGTTTTTCCTTGGCGTTGAGAAAATACAAAGGAGAACAGAACGGATATTTTGGCGCCAGACTGACAACAACATACAAGTTACGAGTATGAAGTTGTATATATTTGTTTGAACCTTTCATAAAGCTAAATAATAACTAACGCGTTCTTAAAATAATGACATAATAATACACATTGTCGCTCATGGATTGGGGGTGTAAATACTTCCAATATTGCTATGAGACTGAGAAAGAATTTTCGATTTTTTTGCCAAGTTCGAACGCCACTTTCGGTGCCGAACCGAATCGAAGGGTCTTCCATCGCTTCGGCACGCCGATTCGCTTCGGCATCCTTGCTCTAGTGCC
>CP045895.1:16741309-16765854 GCA_013387185.1 Caligus rogercresseyi | reverse complement strand
CTGTGTCTCAGAGCCTACTTATAATAAATCCCTGAGCATGTAGAAAAAAAAGGTATCATAATAACTATTATTTAATGAGTCGCTTGAGATCCAATAATTTTTCCTCTTGCCAAATAACAGACAGGGCTAGTCAAAGAATATACTTGGATAAATGGAAGGGAAGGAGATGTAGGCCATCCTGGGACCTTAGTCTAGAACGTGATAGGTCGAAAGAATAAAGAATGAATAATAATAAAACAGTTGAAATATATGAAATAAGCATCACTCTACTCGCGGATGTTGATAACATCCATTTAGGGATAATAAAATCTATCTTACGAACACTCATTGTCTCTTCTCATACCTATGCCTTGATCCAGCATTAGACGAATACTTTTATTGATAATTAATATTGAAGAATTAAAGCAATTTCTCAGGATCAGGGAAGAAATGAATTTTATTTGCACTATCACATATTATGTGGATAAATGGAAATCCACTTCGGCAATATTACAATATAGCAAAGTATTATTTTATTTGTTGCCAACTTAATAAATTATGTTTTATGACAAGTTTGCGAGAAAAACCATATCCTAGGAAATATGGTCCAGGAGAATGAAATGAAAAACAGTCAAAATACATAATGGGAAGTAATTATTTGAGTGGAATACAATTAAATACTTTTTAAAACAGCATTTCCCTTCTAAGTTGAGTAAAGTCATAAAAATAGTTATAAATGCATTCAAATTGTTTGGGCAATATTTAGGTGTATTCCTATCAAATGTTCCGTATCTATGTATTTTAACCGTGTTATCCCATGTTTACTTTTTCTATCTTGACCATTTTTCCTTGGCCGTTTTTTCCAATAACAATTCTTCTGGACATTACGCAAACGTACATCAAAATGTTAACCAACTCATATATATACATACATATTTATAAATCATCTATAAACTTCTGTCTCAATTGAACATTTGGCCGATAATGAATGCATTTTTCAATACATAATTTTTATTACAGATGATTTCTGGAACTACATACTTAAGCTTTAATATTTATTGATTTTTTTTGCTAAATGAAAAAAAGCAGAAGAGGGAATGACGTGAGATACGGCTAAAGACTTGTAGTCTCCTTGAACTATAGAAGTACTCTTTTTTTTGCACACATCAGAAAAGAAAATCGTGATTCGAGCTTTTGACATTTCCAAGTAGGACAGAGAAACAGAAAAAAAACCATCTATTAATAATTGAAAGTATCTCCTGGAGTGATTTGTTATTACTCCACTTAATTATTTAGCTTCCTATGAGTAATGTTGCACCCTGTGAATAAAAGACAATCTCCCTTTATTGGTAAATGCCCGAAAAATGTTGTTTTAAACCGTATAAATATTTTAAAAAATAATGATCGATGAGTTATAAAAACCAAAATTGAGTCCGCCTTACAAAATAGAAAACATGCACATCGAACTTTAAAATTATTCAAAGTATATCAATGTGAATATTGTATTTTCATTATTTTTTTGTCAACGCAGGCTTTTGACCTTAAGTAACTCATAGTACATAAATGGCATGCAACAAAATGGATTAAAAACTTTTATTTTTCAAATATTCTTTATTATTGAGATGGTATAAAGTATATATAAATAAAATAAACATGATAGTTTATAATAAAATATATAAATAAAAGGCGTTACAATAAAAATATCACATGAGTTGATTAATTAAAATGTTTCATTATTCTTTCAAAATATCGCTTTGACTTTAAAGGTATAACTTGATAATGTTTCGGGCACTTATCCATGAATATCGGTGTCGGATGGAATCTTGAGGGTGAAGGCGGTATATCGGGCGGCAGCAGAAATAAAAACTTCTTTTTATTAATATTTTGAAGACAAAGTTTGTAGGGCAAAGTATTAGCTTTGGCATGTAGAGAGTACATCCTTTTTGTCAAAACTAGGCTAAAGTATCCCCCTACCTTTTTTATAGCTTAACTCGTTAAGTTATTCCTATTATTACAATAAAGACACATTCGAATATTGAGCTATAAAACGAGTTAAGGGCTATTAAAGCTAATACAATGCCGAATAATGTTTTTTGATGTGACCCCGACACTGTTAAGGTCAAATTATGAAAAGTTTATAAAAGAAACTGTATATTAGTTGTTTTTATTGTAAATTATACATATTATAAAAATATGCAATAACATTTTGCTCCTATCTAGAAAAGCCTTTGGTTTAATCTATAATATAAATTTAAAAAAATTATACTATCGTTCCTAAACCTTCAACTATAACCCCTCCAGATATTCAAAGATATTTTACTCGAGACTGAATTGCAGAGGACTAAATACTACCTTCAAGCTTAGAGTGATGAATTTCGGAAAACCTAAAATGACTATTTCAAAACTTTAATTTCCTCTTAAACTTTGGATGTAAATATAAAAAACAAAAGCTAATTTGAAATCCTTGAGCGCATACCTATATTTGCGCCAAATTATTTGAAAATAGCTTTTATATTGATGACAAGATAAGAGATCAAATGGCAAAAAATTACTATAAATTTACTACATAACTTTTGGGTCCGTTGAAGAGTCACTTTACGTCATTCGATTTCGTTCAAACTTTCATAAGATGATGTCTATGCACAAAGGTAAAATCCTAGGAGGAGCCCACTCTCAAATATTGAACTCTTAGAATAAGAATCACCCTTATATATATATATATATATATATATAATATATATATATATATATATATATATATATATATATATATATATAATCTGCAACACAATTGGCTAGTATCTTCAAATGGCGAACGATCCGATTGATATAATGGGTAACCATTGTAGTTCAATTGATATTCGTTTGTTACTTAACACTTTTAAGGTTGCTCAATTTGGTGTTGGGAATGACAACCAAGATTCATAAATTACTAATAACGTTAACCCACACATTTACATGCTACATGGAGTATTTATAACATATTAAAAATTGGTAACCATGACAACACATGTATTGCATGGATCTATTTATGAATATGCAGCAAGGCAATACATAAGTCAAACAATAACTTTCCAATGATCATCCTTCAAAGCTAAGGAATTTCCAATTGGGCACTACCTGTTTGGCATCCTGAGATATGCAAAATGAGCAAACAACATGGTTGAAGTGGTTGTGTGTCATCGGGGAGGAGGGGTTAGGATCATTAATTCAATTCAGCAAATATTTCACCTCAATTCGATTTCGTGGATTATATTCTCAAATAAACAAAAAACTTTATATTGTACAAAACCGTGACACATTTTAAGGTTATAAATTGCTTTTGAAATGTGTTTATAATATGATTTTATATATGATTTTTTTTGTCAAGTCAGAGTAAACATAACCAAAGTGGCACCAAAAGAATGTCAATTTGGATTATGACCTA
Organism: Caligus rogercresseyi; assembly: GCA_013387185.1. Taxonomy (NCBI): domain Eukaryota; kingdom Metazoa; phylum Arthropoda; class Copepoda; order Siphonostomatoida; family Caligidae; genus Caligus; species Caligus rogercresseyi. Next base: position 16,762,448 of record CP045895.1, on the reverse strand, counting down.
ACATTCCTTGGAAGATAATCAAATATTAGTGTGTGCTATAAATAATGATCATGAAAAACACATATGAATTAGAAAATATAATCTCCTCAGGCAGAGATGACATCATGGCAATGATCAGGGAGCTTCTTGAGTGGGTCAATTAGCTCGTATAAACACATTATCTTCATTACCCGCTGCATGTTAGGGGATACATTCTATTGTCTCCCAGAACTCGCCATTCAATAGCAAGAGCTTCAACTTCTGAAAGAGGAAACGGCCACAGATATTCAAATCAGTGATGAAGGCCGAATACATAGAAATAGTTCGATTGTCAGCTATTTATTCTACTTGTGTGACACCACCCAACCTCCTGCAATACATAAATATGTGATAGAATGATGCCAATATAATTTTGGAGCTATTTTGTGTGCTTCTCAAGATTAGGAACCTAGCTCATTATTTATGAAAGATCTTATATATGTTAATTATTTATTTTTTATTACATAGTCAAACAGAAATGACAGACACAAAGTTGAGCTCACCAGATCCCAAAGGGAATCCCTTGCTTTTTGTACTTAGCTGAGAGTTCTGCAAGTCATATTAGGCTTTTTAACTATAAAGTCTTAGTAAGTTAGGCAGTTAAAAACTATGTATTGCATACTACTTTATCAATTGACTTGTATTGTTAATTTGGCGGGGGAAATTAAAAAGCAGCAATGACGTCACATCACAATTTGCTTACATTTAACTTACTCATCAGACCTTGTCATATAAGTAGACCTTGGACACCGAAATCACGTTCTTCTTCTTTGCCTGGCCTGCATTCATTAGGACCTAAACACATGTCCGATTGTAAATAATCCCTTTCCTCGATCTTTTATCCTCTCCATTTAAGCATTAAATGTGATTACTACATATATCCATAGTGAAAGTTGGAAATCATGATATCATTTTGCAGATAAACACACACAAAAAAAAGAAACACAATCCATTCACATTAACGTGGAAGCAATCAATGATGATTGACCTCAAAAGGACACTTTCATCAAAGAAATTAAAGTTCTTGCTAATATATATTTGTTCAAATGAATGACGGGACAATCCCTTTACATAATTCATTGAATGTATATCTATAGATGAATAATAGAGCAATGATTAAAGTATCTAATGAAAGCTACACTATTTATATTGGAAATTGAATTCCAATTTCATTGTGTGTATTTTCTCATATTTAATCCAACTCCTAGAATTTCAATAGTATGTTTTTCATAGTAGCTATCGCAAACTCAAGAATAACATATATTTTTTTAAATAACTATAAAGCTCCATTTTTATTTTCTTTTTTAACATATTAACGTTAGAGACTGATGATGATTCATCCTGAGATACGATGAAAGAAAAAGATACAGTCATTGTTTTCCTGGGCATGAGAAGTTGCTTTATTTAGTTATTAGATAATGTGGGAGATGTCCATTCAAAGAAGCTGTATATAACATTTTTGGTGTTTCATCATTAGGAATGGAAATCTGGAGCTTAGCCTTGGTACTTACAGATTCTATGACTGTTTTTGGCCGTGAAAAAGAGAGAGGGGCAAAAAGAGGTATAGAAGGAAGAGAGACGAAGAGAGAGAGAGAGAAGTTTCTTTCCTCCTCTCCGTCTCTCTTTCCTTTTATCCCTCACTTTATCCCTCTCTCTTTTTCACGGCCAAAAACACCCATAGAATCTGGTAGCACCAAGGCTAAGCTCCAGATTTCTATTCCTATTCATCATGTATTATCGATCCACCAAAGGCTCATGTGTAGTATTTTAAAGGAAATTATTATCTTATTGTATTATAAGCTTTAGTTATAATAATTATTATTTATATTATTGATCCTTCACATTCTATAAAAGGTCCCAGTTTGTTGTGATTGAATATTCAGTGCCATATTTTGAAGAGTTATCAGAAGAGTCAGAAAGATTTCGTGTATGTTTTTGGTCGTATGCTTCATCTATTATTTCCCAGTTGCACTTGTCTTCATTTAAACCTCCTGATTCTATAAATTCATGTTCTTTATTTCTTTATAAAATTCATGCTAGAGGCATACTTTCTTTATTTCGTTGTGTCTATATGATTTGATTTAATTGTATTCATATTGGTGTCCATGTGATGGATGGAATTAGATTCATTATGATATAAATCAACATTAAAGCATTAATATATTTTTTTTTATTCTTACAAGTAAGCTGTTATCACCGCAGCTATTATTAAATTTAATATTGAACTAATCCTATCACTATTGTTGTGTCGATCTTTATCTAGACTGGAGTACGGTCTGGTCCAATCCAGTCCTTTTTGTCGGTTCTTAAAAAGGAAATATTGCTTCCTTATGACGTCATAGCCTACGTCATGTTCTCAACATCTCTTGATCCTTCATATGAGGAAAGTATCATCTTCAATGAGCTGATGACAAATATAACATTTTTTACTTATGTTATAAATAAGTACTAAATTTTGGCCATAATTACAACGATAAATCGTCAAGCTTGATGAAATACCTAAAAATTAGCTTAAAACGGTTGAAACGAAAGGGTTGTGAATGAATTATTGAAATATGACCAACCATTGTATACTGAAAAGAATATATTATTAAAAAATGTTTCTGAATTGTCTAATATAAATATTATTAACCCCTTTTGTTGCTATTGAATTAACACCAAGTATAATATAATATATACTTAAATATTAGCAGTTAGAACGTATTAAATAAATACTCTTTGGAAAACATTTTATGGAAAATTAAAGGACTGACAAAAGACAATCTTAAGGATCGATCCCAAGGACCGATAGGACCGGTCCTAAAATTAGACTGGACCGGACCGAATAAATTGGGACCGACACAACACTACCTATCACCATATTTCCATGAGTTTTTATTCTCCTAATGTATTATTTTTATGTGTCTCATGATCAAGTATCTACTTTCTTTCTAATTTGCATAATTATGATGGGAAATCTACTATAATTAGGTTCCGCTTGCTTAAGCAAATGTCTGTGTCTTGAAATCACTTCCTTAATATACTGCAACATAAGCATTTTTTAACTTGATAGAAAGATGCTTATGAATGCTTTAAAATAAGATAAAATCCTTAATTCGTTTTTTTGCCAAAAGGATAATTTGATGATTTGAATGAGAAATTATTTTTTAAAGATCGGACTTTTTCTGTGCTTTTCAAGTTCAATTTACTCCGACTGTTCATTTTCAGTGCGATGCTCTATTAAATAGAGGCTTAAAAAGCTATGTATTCATTGGATGTGATTTAATTATGTTTTGATGTGAAATATTATTTTTTAATATAGGGAAAGTTGATCAGATAATGAAGTTACGTTTTTTTATACCAAAGTGACATCGATTGTTTCTCTAGATAGCCCAAAGTTGTTATGAACTTGAGCGCCTTCTAGTTGTTCTAAGAAGTTGTCATCTGGTTCGTGCTTCAGAGTATCAATGCAACTCTCCGAATAGAATTCCGTCACTACCAAAGAATTCCAGCATCATGACGGACTTAGACCCATTTGATTTTAGATGATCTCATCAAGTGTGTACTGTTACGACGGCCATAAATTATCAAGGATAGTGATTGGCCAGAGTCCAAAAGCAATTTTTATATATTAATAGTCTCTTTTCATTCTATTTTACAAACAATTCTAGAAACTAGAAAACCTTTGTTCGTGATGGCGATGCTCATAGGTTAATCCTTAAAAACCGAATAACACAAAGTAACACATGAAGGCTCCATTTATACTGAAAGCAATATTGAAAAATACATAGTGACGAACCTCAGAAAAAAAAAGCAGCTGGGCCTGACGGGATCGTCGGAGAGCTGTTCATCAAATGTTCAAAGGAAGTTACCCCCTTTCTGTCTAAAATTGGCATCTCAATGGAAAGATCAGGAAAAATGCCCAAGGCCTTGAATAAGGGAAGAATAGCTCTGATTCCAAAGAAGGGTGATGGGACATCTTTTAACCATGGAGGCCAATAACAATTATGAGCATTGCTTATAGAATACTCCTGGAGTTCTAGCTCAACAAATTGAACCCTTTCTGAATCAAAAATTGGTGGGTCTCAAAAAGGATTCCTCAGACAAAGGAAAATATTTGACGTGTCAAGAACATTCAGGCTGCTATAGATTCGGTAAGAAAAGGGGAAATATGGAGCGATTATAGCAGTAGATTTTCACCAAAGCATTTTTGATTCGGTCAATCATGTACATATTCTCAAAATGATCAAAAAAATGATTCCCAAACGTTTCTTTAATCCTGTAAAGCGCTTCTTTTAAACGGGTCGTCTACAATTACAGTTAATGGAATGGAAAGTAGGCCAATTGAACTGAAGAAGAGTTGTCGGCAGGGATGTCCCACGGCTCCTTTATTGTTTATTGCGGCCATAGATGATCTTGTTTTAAGGATACAAAGGAAGTACGGGCGTCGGAATTCGATTTGAAGGAGTGGCACATCTCATGGATCTCTATGCAGATGACGTTAACTCTGTTCGTCGAAGCGAATTCCGAACGCCAACTAATCAAAAGGATTGGTATACTTTTGGATTGCTTTGAAAATTTGGCGAGCGCTCTGGTTTATCCATACACCCTAGTAAATCTTTCTATTTTGCCGCTTGGATACTGAGTTCCGGAAGATAAACATCAAATAAAAGATTACCAAATAATAAGTTGATTGATATTTTGGGGATAACCTGGAGCAGATATGGTGTTGACTCCTCCAATTGGACTAAAGTGAACTCAGTGGTCCACAAAAACATTAAAAGATGGAGAAGTTTTGAACCTGCAGAAGAGTAGACCTTTACAATTTAAGGGTCGTTCCTTTAATTTGTATAAGGCAACGGCCTCTCCTGTCCTAGCTGAGAAGTTCATGGTAGAAGAAGACTCATGGCTTCATTGTCTTTTCCACAAGTCTTACCTTGGAGCTGTGGCCCAGGGCGACGTGGGAGGGGGATTATCCTTCTTTGTAGAATTATCCCAAAAATATATGTTAAAGTGTTTGTGGACCTTACCAAGAAATTCCTCAGTAGAATGGAGAAGAACTGCTTCATCTGGAGTCTCATCATACGTTTATTGTTCGGGACGGATCTATCCAATGATATAACGTCGAATATTTCTCCGGGTGTGGGGGGCTGCTCAACGAGTACTGTGGAATTACACTCCATCTTACTGCAGCGAGCGACACAACCCTTGACGTCATCAGACAGAATATTCACTAAACCTCATTCTGATTAAGAATTTAGAGACTATCATTAGCCTGTCCCGTTTTCAGGTCAATCGCTCCGATTTTTTGCTCCAAGCACTTTTCTGCTGCGTAGTGATGAAAAAATGAGATTGAGAAAGTTTCAGCCTTCAAAGGCCATTTTTGTGACTGCACAAGCCACTCAATTTCAAAAAGGCCGTTTTTGGGGTCAAAAATGGCAATTTTCAAGTGGCTTGTGCTGTCTGAGTTTTAGTGATATCGAGTTAATTTTCTTTTCCTAAGGGTTGCTTGAAGTCTCATCTTTCAATAAAATTTTTGGAGCAATCAAGCAAATAAATATTTCTATTGTTTTTGGCCCGTTCAGTAGGCCTCTTTTGGCCCCAAATAGGCATTTTTGTTTTTTGCTAATATTTGCCCTAAAAGTTATCTTAGCAATTTTGTTATTTTATGGCAAAATATTGCCTTGTCATAATGCACGTTTTTGCAATTTTCATAATGATCAAGGATATAGACGTTTTGATAGAAAATATTGTGTTTATTGTTATGAAATATTGTTCATTTGCAGAAATAAAATCGCTATTTATACTTTACAATATTATTTATTCCTCATGGAATAAGTTTTTTTATTAAATTTTACTAACTTTATATTGGTTTTTAAGATGAGTAAAATAACTACGTAAAATGTTAATACGTTTTCCACACCACTCAGCGCACTACCCTTTTGTGTGGATGATCCCCCTAGAGATCTATTCATATACTGTGACTTATTTGAAAGTCATATTTGATATTTTTAAAGATTTTTTTATTCCTTAATTAATTTATTTTTAATTCCGTATTATGAGATATAAGATGCCAGTACTATGTAGGTAGTCTCATCCATTCCATATTTTCTTTGACCATTACAAGCAAGTTAAACATAAGAAAAGAGAAAAAGGGGTGCGAAACTATACTAATTGTTTATTTTTTTTATTTTTGTTGGTTATATCTGGTTAAAAAATATCTTTATTTTTTTCTTATAGTAATCGAATTGTAATGTCCAACCTTTCTTGATCCGGTAAGATTTCGTCTCCAAGACTTTAAAGAATCATGTACTTCCATGTAAATGCCAAGTTTGGTTAAACATACTCTTCAAACATTTTTCGTAAAGTGATGGATTGCTGTGTTAATAAAGCTTCATTTTCCAAACAGCTTCTATATCTCTTTTTGGTGAAGACGTATTTTGGTGTGCTGTCAAAAAAACATCTGGAATTGTATAAAGAAATTATTGTTGAAATTATTTTACTTCCTTCTGTAAGGCCAAGACTCTCCAACTTAATGTAATGAACGACCTTCGACATAAACCGAGCATGGTGTATTGGTGTAGGGAGTTTTATGTAAAGTTGTTTTGAATTCGGATACATATAAAATGCTCATAGGTTGCCAATAATCTTTGCATTTTATTTTCAATCAGTATTTTTTTCAAAGCTTTTAATATTTCAAAATATTTTGTTTGCTTGTTTCTGTATGTTCTTTTTCATCCATGTACAATAAAAATCTCTGTATTTTGTTATGCTACTTATAAAAACATTTGGAAGTGTATCTTCTGGAAAATTTTCTCGATTGATCTTTTTGCATTCAATATTTCAATATTTTGTGAGACTGAATTAAACTATTCACATTATATATACATATAATGATCTTATTTATTAGTTGCATAACCAACTTTTATTTTTTTGTAGTAAATAAAATGAGTAAAATATTTTACGTGCTACATGCTAGGTTATTTTACTCATCTTAAAAACCAATATAAAGTTAGTAAAATTATAATAAAAAACTTATTCCATGAGGAAATAAATAATATTGTAAAGTATAAATAGCGATTTTATTTCTGCAAATGAACAATATTTCATAACAATAAACACAATATTTTCTATCAAAACGTCTATATCCTCTTGATCATTATGAAAATTGTACAAAACGTGCATTATGACAAGGCAATTATTTTGCCATAAAATAACAAAATTGCTAAGATAACTTTTAGGGCAATATTAGCAAAAAACAAAAAATGCCTATTTTGGGCCAAAAGAGGCCTACTGAACGGGCCAAAAACAATAGAAATATTTATTTGCTTGATTGCTCCAAAAATTTTATTGAAAGATGAGACTTCAAGCAACCCTTAGGAAAGAAATTAACTCGATATCACTAAAACTCAGACAGCACAAGCCACTTGAAAATTGCCATTTTTGACCCCAAAAACGGCCTTTTTGAAACTTTGAGTGGCTTGTGCAGTCACAAAAATGGCCTTTGAAGGCTGAAACTTTCTCAATCTCATTTTTTCATCACTACGCAGCAGAAAAGTGCTTGGAGCAAAAAATCGGAGCGATTGACCTGAAAACGGGACAGGCTAGTGTCCATCCATCCTAGAAAATATGGCTCTTGAAAAAAACATTATATTGTTGCATGATATAAGTCCAGACACTCCTTTTGCCGATGGAAGATTCTTCTTTCCGCTCCTCCGAAATTCCAAGAAACATATTCTGCCAAAACCGTGGCACCTGAAAATGACTACCTTTAGGGGTGAATCAAAAAATTCAGAGCAAATATGCATGGATCTGACAAACTCTTTGGACTTACCCCCAAACACGAATAGGAAGATTTTGACTTCTCTGAGTAACATTAACGACGGGAACAAATTCACAGCCCAATTCCAGATTTCAGCCGGATTGTTGAGGTTCTATCGACCGTGCAAGGATTGTGGAAGGATTTATAATAGTACGGTCCATGCCTTCGTGGAGTGTCCAGTCATCCTTCCCTTGAGGATGTTGTTATCTCTCAATATCCAAGGGTTGGAAAACAAGGACCCAAAATACCTTAGAGCCGTGCTTCTTTTTGGTTTGTCGGTGAGGAACAAGGCTTCACCACCGAAATCTAAGGCCATCGAATTTGCACTCCTCAATGCCAAGGCGTTAATTGCGAAAAGCTAACTGTGGATGAACCGATTCGACCTGGAGAGATAAGAGGAATTTTGCTAGCGGCAGCAGCCAGATATGCTGCCTTCTCTCTGAAGATTCCCTCATCGTGTGGATCCACATGGACGTTCGCAGCAGACTCTATCAAATATTACCCTTTTAAATCTCACTGTTTAGAAAAGCTTCTAAAATCCCTTGTTAAAAATTTTAGAAAAGTAAAATCATAGCTTTCCGGGTGTTTTAATTTTGTTTGTTTGGCCCTGTTTTTCCTATATGTAATTTTTTAATGATATTTAACATGCTATGATGATTTATATGCCCACATTTTAATTTCGGATTTTCTATATGTATGTTCGCCCATTATGCTAAAATTTTAAACTATAATGTTTATTCATGTATTTTTTACGTATTAGCATTGTTTTTATGATGGTGAACAGTTAAGTGAATAAAATAAATATAAAAAGTTCAAAAGTGCAAGGGAATTGACTTATCGTCAATTCAATTAAAATAAGTCCTTTTAAGAAAATATAGATAATCCTTTCGTAAATTAGATTTCATTCTTCCAATCTTATCGATTTTAATTGAAGTACATCACATTAAACAAAAGCTATCGATTTCTAGTGTTAAAATAGTTTTCTCTCAGTGAAGCATAATATTATATAGACATTTATAATATCAATAGCAACATAATTTTTCCAAATTTCTAAATACAATTACTTTACAGAGGTTTTTAAATAAATTGGTAAATGTTTTCTTTTTATTGTATATATTTTTGGTATATACTTCCCAATATAACCAATATATGCCCCCAGAGCTCATTGAACGAATGAAAGATTTATTTATCAAAAATATTTATACTCTTACTAACTTACATTTTTTATTATTTCTAATTAATTGTATAAAAAATTTTAATTAAAAATTCAACTTTTTGATATTACCAATGTATGCCTCCAAAGCTCATATCAAACAAAAAGGAAATATATGCTATAATCTTTTATGGTAATATAAATTATTTAATTATAAAGCTAATGGCTCATAGGTAGACCTCTACCGGCCAATACCAGATTAAGTTCTGGTGTGGTCATAGAGATATAAAGATAAAGAGAGTTTATTCCCTTCTATAGCAGAGCAACATCATTCAGCTGTATTCTGTGTCCAATATAACAAAGTAATTTATACTACGTCATCGTAAGTTGATCATAGAGAAAGAAAGATTTTTGTATATTGGGCAATATGACGTATTTCTCTGAAGAATACAATAATCTCTCTATGTCTTTAATATCTATGGGTGTGGTGGGCCTTATCTAGACGTAAAACAAACAAAACAACAATTTATTATGTTTTTTTTTTTTAACGGTTATAAAATTCTTTATTTGGCTATCAAATATTATAAAACAGTGTAAAAATTACTACACTAAAATACAGACAACTATAAATAAATAAATAAATAAAAAATACTCTTGACAGTTGCGTTAAAATAAAAAACATGAATGAACATTGTAGAACATATTTACTGTCAAGAGAATATTATGTTTTTAACTAACTTTGTCTTATATATATAATAAATTATATAGCTTAACTTTGTATGGCTTATATGAATAGGAACTTCTCAAAATTCCCAAAATAGTCCCCTTTTTAGCTTTACATTTCATGCTTCATTTTGTTTATTCCAATTTAATGCTATATTTGGTATGTAATGCATTTTTTTTTTCATTTCACATCTTATACAACTTCTTCTTTGCATCGGAATGATTATTATTATTAATTCCAGAGGAGGGGTTGAATTATGTTACAATATTTGTCATAGAGTGTGAGTTCTGCAATATAATTTTCTTTCTTTTCCTTCTGGTGTTTTAGAGAGTGCAATAATAATCTTTATTCTTTTCCCTATATATTTATTATAGAGATATATATATATATATATATATATATATATATATATATATATATATATATATATATATATATTGTCATGTAGGTACTTGACTTTAATTGAGGATGACTAGGTCTAATATGAAGAGGTTATCTGACATTTAAGAGGGGAAAAGGTGTCTTTATTAATAAGGCGATGATGATGAAACGAATTGATTTCTGCCCTCACATTGGTTGATATGGATAATTATAGTTAATCATAGTTGGTGCTCTTGCGGTTTATGCACAAGAAAAAGGGAGCCTTAATGGATATAAAAATGTGTATAATTACGGGAGTAACAAAATATGAGATAATATATATTTTGGCTCGTTGGTTCTAAGCGTTAAAGTAAAGTAGCGCATGCAAGGAAAAAGTAAACCAAAAACAATAGGCCAAAATTTTGGTTATTTTCTTTAACGTTAGATGTCGCTAGTCCATGAAATTACGTCACAATCCTATTAAAACTGGTTTAAAAGGATTAAGTTTGATGATTTGAAATATATCATATCACTACAACATATTGCGAGATTCCAAATATAAATAATAAAAGGACTTTGTTATTATTTTCAAAGAGCTCTAGCATCAAAGCGCCCCTTACGGACTAAAGAAGAACTAAAATTTTGGCCAATTTCTTTTGGTTAAAAAGGAAGAATTTTATGTTATGCATGTGCTACTTTACTTTAACGCTTTAGTTGGTGCCACTGTGGACTTATAATTTGAAATGCATCTCAAGAGTAATAAGTAAAGTCTAAGCAATATGATATTATTGAGGTATAAAATTTAATAAACAAATATCAATATTATTATTTTATTGTCAAAAAAGTGATATCTTTTTGTGATTGTGATTGATAATCTTGAAACATTTCATAATAAAATAGTATTGTGCAGAAATCTCTTGTATATATTCCTTATATTCAAACATTATATCTGACTATAATTGATGTTTTGTTGTTGTGGCTGTGCCTCTTCACCCATTTTATTCATATAATTTAAGAGTGTTGCATTGCCCTTATATGTAATTATAAACATGAAATGATAATAAATAACTGAACACAAAAAAAAAATGTATTAGCACACAACATTCTAATTGCGTGTCTATAACATATAAATGGACTTTTCAAGGTTGAGCAGCTGATTAGTAGGATGAGCAACAGATGCTGAATGATTGTATAGGAAGAACATTTCTTCAATATTAATTTATGTAAAATGATTCAACTAGGAGTCATGTACTAAAGGGTATAAAAATAACTGTGGTAAACTAATCGAATGTTAACATCGAGGATTTATATGAATCCTATAAATAAGGTATATAATTTAATTTTTTTAAAGCTTAAATTTCTCAATATAATAATTGATTTTTTAAACACACTGTCTCTTGAGAAAAGTACATCAGTGCTCCAATGGATTTATATATATATATATATATATATACATATATATATACACCTGGAAAAGTTGGGAATTTTGTAAGTGACAAAACTTCTACAAACAGTTTAGAAATTTCAAATGTCTCTAGTTTTGAATTATATAATTTAAAAAACTCTACTTTTTGTAGAAATTTGGACTTTTTCAGATTTTTTTTTATAGAGCATTATATATATATAGGTATATATGCTCAAAATTGGGTCTTTGTACTTATACTTGTATGCGTTCGGGGAATTAAAGATAATAATGATTTAATCAGGTCTATAGTAGATCTCAAACCTCTGTAAAAATCAACTGAATTCATAAATCTATCCAGAGATATAGTTGAACTAAGTTATTCATAAAATACGGCCCTTTTGGCTCCTTCACCCGGTATATTATATATATATATATATATGTATATGTGTGTGTTTTACTGTTTTAAATCATAATTAGACTTTCTAAGTTTGTTTGCTTGTGCTGAAAATAATTCACCAAAAGTATTAAAACAAAAACATTAAATACATTTTAAAACCTACCTTATACAATAAGTTTCCAATCATAAGCAATTTGTAATTTGTATCAAAAATTAAAACAATCATAATGGAGATGTGAATTAAACAAGAGGGATTTAAAGAAATCAGGGGTATGATTTATGAAAGAAATTGGTAAGGATTTTTTTGTTTCTATTTCGAAAAGGTTCACTTAGTGTAGGAATGTTAAACGAGTCAATTGCAATTTACTGGACGATTGCAAGGGATTCATGGCAAAAAGAAGAAAATGTTAATGAATTGTTACAAGTGATCTCTGCATCCGGTTCGACCGGGTTTTTTGCCTATAGTTCGGCCCAGCATCTAAAAATCATCGGTCACTGCGCCTCCTTGACGGAGGGGGTGTTTTTTAACATGAAACGCAAATCCTTCTTGCAGTTTATTATAAATGTATAACGTATATTTATAGAAATAGTTCAATTTTTTAGGCCCTTTTATTATTTTTTTCCTTCTTTACAGAATTACGCAGAAAAGGAGTCTGGCCGAGTGGTTGTATACCTAACGACTCTGGGAGTTATTCGGGAGACTTGGGCCAGATGCTTCGAAGTACGAAAAATCCTTCGAACGCTCATGGTCAAAGCCGAGGAGAAAGACGTTTTCATGTCACGGACACATCAAATCGAACTCATGGAAACGAATGCAAACATCAAAGATTCGACTACCTCAAGTCTTCCTGGAGGGAATATACCTTGGTGTGAGTCTGGATGTGTGTGTGTTGATGCTTTTTAAGACTATTTTAATTATATAGGGGAAAATGGCAAAGAAAAAAAATGGTTAAATTTTAAAGTAATGAAAATGATAAAATATCTAACATAAAGATGTAAACCGTGATATTCAGACAAATTAATTATATCAATAGACAAAGTATATATAAGTATGCTAATGGATTACTTGTAAGCAATAAATACGCAACCTTCCGGTTGATACCGGATTAAGTTCCGGTGGGGTGGGGTTTACCTAGGAGTTAAACAAACAAACAAACAAAATACTGAGCCTAAGAAATCGTTCAATATCATAAAAATATCATTTTTTTAAATATATTTTCTAATGATTATTTACGTATCTCCTTCAAAACTCACAAACTCCAAATTAAACAATTTGTTTTGCCTCTTTTTTCTTTTACACTATAATCTAGCCATAGTGAGGCTATTATATGCATATTATATATATATGTAATTTTCCTGTACATTCAAATGTAACGAGACATTAAAGTTTTGATATAGACATTTTTATGAAAAATACCCCAAAAAGCATTTTAAAACTATAATTTCTGGTTTATGTTTGTATGTATAAAAATTTGAAACTTTAAGATCATAACTACATTTTGTACCGAATTATTTTAAAATAACATTTATATTGAGGACATGAGAGGCTATCAAATGGCGATTTTTTAAACTTATGTTTACTATAGAACCTGTGGGTCCGTTGAGGATACATTTAAGTTATTATATTTCGTTCAAACTTCTCAAGATGATATCTATGTACAAAGTAAAATCCTTGGGGGGCCGGCTCTCAAATCCGAAAAACGTGAAATAAGAATCACTCTAGCGTATATATACATATATATATATATATATATATATATATATATATATTATAATATAAGAAGAAAAAAATAAGAAAACGACCCTCTGCTCAAAATGTCCTAATTGTCGCATATAGTTTTAAAACTGCTCGTTTTGCCTCGCATAAAGTCTTTACCAGACATGACATGAGTGTTGTCAGGTTTTGGGTCGTTAAAATCGCAGCTCCGTGTGGAAGGTCTTCTTAAGTCAGATGCTACACCGCAAGTAGTGGTGTCGTTAGCGAACTTCCTTGCTGCAATCAAACACAATCGTATCACGAGTATATTTAGGGAAGGCAAGCCAACTTTTCTGATGGGATAATGTATTTGTATGTGTTCCGATCTGCGCACTTCAAATAGGGGCCCTCGCTCAAGTCCTGATTAATCCACTGGTTTTTTTAGGCTGCAGGGTTGTCTAACAGGAAAAGAAAGAATAAAAATAAGTTCACAACTAAGGTGTACAAAAACCTCTCTGGGTGATACACAAGCAAAAACTATATGATGGGGCAAACTTGGGCCATAGAGAATATAGCGTTCTGAAGCAACATTTATATATAATATGGCTCGGAACAAAGCAATTTTAGTTTCATAAGCATAATTAATCGCTGAGTGAGTGAGATTTAGTATAATTTTCAATTAATAAGTAGTGCGATGACATCATAGAAGTATTGTGAAAACAGGAGTCAATGATACGACATTAGGGGAAGCCAAGAGGGGGAAAATATCCTTGGGGCTTCCTTATCCCACCCCTGCCCTCGCTATGTCATGACGGCGACTGAGAAAAAAGATGATGTAATTATGATATCCCTACTTTCTTATTTGTCTGAATCATTTCATAATACTTATGCTAATGATAATAATAATGAATAAGGTGAGTCTTTTCCACTCCTTTGCCTTGTCAGGTGGTTTCCCTTTAGAGGGCAATTATATGAGATTATGCAAAAAAAATAGAATTTAAATAACTGCATAAATACATCTTCACGACTTTGCATAAATATAGCTATATAGCAATACTTCCGGGGATTTTACTGATGTAAGGATTATATCCAGCTCTAAGGACACTAGGGATTCGGGAAATCCTTGGAGATGCATAAAGTAATCCCCTTTAACATTTACTATAACGAAGAACATTTTTTACATCAAATTAACAATGATTGTTCCTTTATATATGTAGTTTTTGGGATTAATATGAATACTTTATTGCCGGATTTCGTAAGTTCAATATAAAATATATAAAAATATAAATCCCCATTTATTATTATTATTGTATCTCCTATCGTCAGAGAGTGAGAATTCTTGTCTATTATGATAAAACCAGCATCCATTCTTGCATTCAGTGTGAGGAGTATTATGCATGGGAACCTTCAACTATGTACAGCTATGATCTTCAACTCGATTCGTCCTTGAATCAACGACACGATTTCAATTTGTACTTTGGATCCCCACTAAAAAAAAACAATTATATTACTGGCTCGATAAAGGAGGAATTCAATATTTGGGCTCTAGTTTATCGATAAACTCCTAATTTAATAACTTTTGTTATGTTGGTTTATGAAAAATAACGGAACTTTTATGGCTTAATTGATGCTCCCAGAACAAAGGCCATTTCTATGTGCCAATTGATTTTTGTATTATTCTTTTATTTCAACCAATCACGTTCGAAACGGAGTCCCAGTAAAGTATCCTTATATTTGACATGAAACATTATTTTTATGATACATTAATAAATAAAATGTTATTTGATTAGCTAATTGGATTATCCTATGCCATCTAACAAATAATGGCCAATATTCCTTTGAAAACCTTTATCTTCGACTGAGAGTGAATTAATATAATAATAATATGATAATAATTATGGCACCAGAAAGACATGCCACAAATGAAAGATTTAGTTATTGAGTCTTCAGAATGGTTTATCACGATAAATATCTTAACTGATGTTCAAAATAGGTCGCGTACAAATATACTCGTTTAAAATGTAAGAAAACGAAAATGCAATTGCAAAGTCAAAATTTATTAGAAATCATTGTCGATATTCGATATCTCTTATCAATCATATTTTTTTTTCTATATCAGTTCTACTATATTCCAAAGTAATTTCGTTAAAAAACAATACATAGACATTTAATTTAAAATTATAATAATTTCGGAAAAGGACGACACAAAATTTATTACAAACCCGACAAACAAATTTATCTTTTAATTTACAATTTTACCAGATTTTTTGCCTAATTGGTTCGATAGAAGTGTATTCGATTGGATATAAATAAGCATACTAGCATTAAAATTAGTCACTCGAACCTAGGATCTTATCAATGAGGTAGACGACAAAAAATGACCATCCCCTCTCGGGAGTATTCGAACCTGTACCCCCAACATTATGAGTTGGACACGCCTTAACGCTCACTTAAGATATACTTATTATATATAAACGATTATTTACAATTTGAAATTGACCTTTACTCCTTGTTTTATTAATTAACATAGTTCTATGTATTAGGGGTTGATTGGCAGACTCAGTGTAGATGGTTTAAAAGGGATATACCTAATAAAGTTGATAATTATAAGAGTACCTTCAATCCATGCTCAATGTCCTCAATCGAATTGAAGGTGACAGAGTGGATAATATTATGATAAGTTCTTATTGTTTTCCAATTACTATTTGAGTGCCTGAGAATGTTGACTCTATTCCAAAAATATAGTTGTTTAATTCATAAATAAAATACTCCAAAAATAACACAAGATATTATAGTCAGTTAACTTTCCTCAACACGAACGAATAAAGCATTATAGCTTTGTTTATTAGAAATATAAGCAATAAATTGTTTTTTAAGGTTCTGAAGAATAAGTTGATGAGTTTTTTAAAATTATTTTATTATTAATTGACGATTACAACAACATTTAGGGGGAAATGTCTGAATCATTCCAAGGAACGGTATATTTCTCATGTTTTATTTTAATACCAGTAAGAAAAATAACTTTATGTCAGTTTGAACACATTCCAGTTGATCACAAATACGACTTACACTATCTAAACATGAAAAGGGTGTTTATATGGATACATTGTGTCTATATATTGTATATAAAGAAGTCTACTCATGTCCCCATTAACTATATATCTGTATTTTAGTGCGATTTACTGATAAACTATTTTTATTTTTAAGAATTTAGATGAAAAAAAACCCCGGAAATTGAGGTAACCAGTTTTGGGATATGATAGTAAAAAAAGTCAGAGATTATGTTATTAAACGAGAACATAGGAACATACATTGTATACTATAGAATTTATTATTTTTGGTTTGTTTTCAATTCATTCTTACATTTGAAAGGCTGTCTCATTTGAATCCATAAAATTCGCTGCAATTTTTCAAAGTATAGTGCTTCTTTTCGTAAATATTTATTTCATATATATATATATATGCTGATATTAATTGGGGTTTTATATAGGAAAAAAAACCCGGAAATCAAACTTTGTTTACAAAAAAGGAAATACGTACAAATACCAAAAAATTATAAAATAGGTGGAATATATATCCAATGCACTTGTATATAATGCATTTTTCATATCATAACCAGATATAAATTACAGACACATTTGAATTATCGAATTCAGAAGGCCACATTCTAGTTTTTTTAGGGTCCAAACCCATCATCACCAATGTAGCCTTAGGTTCCTCTTTGGAATTTTGGGATTAATGAGATTCAAAACCAACTTTACTTGGACCGCTAGCATTACGTATGTTTTATCAAAACAAGCCTCCCTATTGGTCCAACTATTGGCTCCACCTATCATATTTAAGACTAAGGAATACAAATGGGAGCTTTTTGTTCTCAGAAGTAATTGTTAAAGGTTAAAAAGAATGAATACAAAAAGCAGTTGGTAATATGCAATGTTACATCACTATAATTGGGGCTGTTTAAAGTTTGAATTATCAATTAAGAGAGAAGAAATTCATCTTTAACTAGAGGCATATATACACTCAGAGAGTGCAAACCTCCGCCGTCACAGGGTCCTTATGAACCTTCCGAGGCGGATTTTTCACGACTGGGGCGGCGTAGAGGGATGGGGAGGGTTTCCCTCGACGGAAATTCCGAGAGGAAGTCGCTCCCGGCACCCGATTTTACAGCACAGCGACATCTATTGGCAGAGTAGGCTAAATTGAAATATTTATTAGTATTTAGCTCGTTTTGCATCTTAATTCTGCACTCAGAGATGCCAAAATTTAATCACTTGTTACTTTTGGCATTTCCAACAACTCCACAAAGTTTCATCCGAATCCGTTCCGTACTTTTTGAGTTATCCTGCTGACAAACAAACAAACAAACCAACGCCAGTGAAAACAATACCTCCTTCGGCGGAGGTAAAAATGCAAATTCTCTCTTCTCGTGGACCTCAATTCATTGACAAATCCTTTGAAGATACTCCGCCAATACTACAATATTGAATAATCAACTTCTCATACTCAGGTCAATAATGAATATTGATTTTGTTTACTCATGATTCATATCTCTGATTAGTAGACGCCATAGAGATTTAAAAATAGAGAGAGCTTAATCCCATCATCTGTATTTTGTGTCCAATATAAACAAAGTAATTTGGCCTACGTCATCGTAAGCTGATCATAGAGATATAATCTATGTCTATGATCAGCTTTCGATGACGTAGTACAAATACTTTGTTTATTTTGGGCAAAGGCGACAGCTGAACGACGAGGTTTCTCTGCTATTGAAGTAATAATATCTATATTGATATCACTATGGTAGACGCTTAAAAAAAGAAAGAAAATTGGGTTATTGATTGACATAATATTGTTTTCAACCCTGAGTTTCCAGAACTACCTCTTCCTTATTTCTATGTATAACTATTTGGGTTTCATATCTGTCGAGAGTAGGCCTTACGCGTATTCCTGTTTACGACTTCTTACTACACTACAATAGTTAGCTCTACCTTTGCAAAAGGCTTTTTGAAATGCATGAGATTGTTTGCAAGACTATTTATGTCATAAAAATTCATTACTGTCTCCCTTTTTATAAATAACTAAGATCTCAAGAGAAAATACACGCAAGAGACTTTTTCTTCTTGATTCCGAGGCGATAAACTTGGACATATAAACATGATACACTTTTGTGTGTATGTGTTAAACTTCCCATCACGTTTCTATCTTCTCTGTTTTCACTTTTTTACAAAGAATAATAAATATCAGATCGTTGTGATTCTTTTCCCCTTTGATACAATTTCCCAACATCTTCTTTTTTATTCATTTGTTGTTTTATTTTTTATTGAGAAATCAGGAATGATAATTTTGTGTGTGTAATGAAAAATGGCTAGGCTACATTAATTATCTCTAAGAACCAATAAATTAGACGGGTCTATTGTGCATTTACAAATACATTTGATATAACATTTTAAACATATTTATATGTACAGAGATTATTTGCAATTTAGGTCATTAAAAAATGCAGAGCACCGGAAAGAATTTTTAATTCACTGAAAATTTGAGGAAGGAATGCCAAGTCCTATTGCTTGAGGAATTGTAAGTTTTTCGTATGCGTATTGTTCCGCTGCTTTGACTGCTAAAAAAGTATATTAAAGCTTATCTATTCTGGACTTTTCCCATTCGAATCTCGGATGTTATATAAACAGTACATTAATAAATGTATACATACATCTATTAATCATGACGTTAGATGTGAATTAAGCTATTGATTAGGTTCCTCAAAGTTCAATTTGTATTTAAATAAGGCTCTGGTATCATTTCACATTCAATGTGGATATCGAACGACTCCTTTTCCAGTCACCAAATGGCATGCCAGCTCATTTATTTTTTTGCAGGAGCTGAACCGTAGACATAGAGAGCTTATTGGATTCTTCAGAGAATACGTCATTGTGCACACTATAAACAAATATTATATCTCTATATCAACTTACGATGACGTAGTAAAATTACTTTGTTTACATTGGGCACAGGCGACAGCTTAACGATGTTTCTCTGCTATCGATGGGAATAAGCTCTCTATATATTTATATATCAATGCGTGAACCCTTATAGAGTAAGGAAACAATAACCTGTCTATCTCGCAAACACATTTAATTGCAAAGTAAATTACTTTATTGAGAAACTGTATTTTTGCCTTTTTGGTTCGATAGAATTGTATCCGTGTGAAATTAAGTAAACTTATAGCATCATCAACATAGTCAGTCGTCCTCGCAAAGTCGCGACGGCCCGATCCACTACACGACCACCGCGATATATATGAGGGTCGCGATGTTGATATATATATTCTGCCATTGAGTTCATATGGGGGACGTCTTGCCGTGAAAAACGGGAGCCAAGCCGTCGTCACGTAGTAAAAGAACTGCGAGATGTCGAGGGCGAAGTAGTGAGGACCATCCCCTCTCGGATTCGAACTGCGCTCCAACATTGAGAGTTGAACACGTCTTAAGGCACTGAGCTATTGGAATTTCTTATAAAACTTTATTCTTTTGGGTTACGACTTTTTATCACTATATACAAATAGCAATGTGAGGGATGTCTGCCATACATTTTTTGCTTGGATGGTTCGATAGAATTGCATCCGACAGGATATAAATAAGCATTATAACATTTAAATTATTCTAAACATAGAACCTTATCAATGAGGTGATCAAAATTGATCTTCTTCTCTCGGGTGTATAACCTCGCCCCCAAAATTGAGAGATGAACACGCCTTAACACACTGAGCTATTGCACACCCCCATTCCTGATATCAAGTAGTATTTTTGCGGATCTTTGATGTTTTAGACATTAATGAATCATGTAAGTTTTTTCTCCAATGTCCGAAGGTCAATTGGTGTCTTCAATTGCTACATCGATTTTCATAATAAATCTTTGTGCATATTTTTTATAGATGTTCACATTTTCAGCATTTGGTGATTAAAAAATAATATTTTCAATAAATATATTTTTTTTAAATCCTATTATGACTTTATTGAATTTAGCGTAAATGCATATCATAATATATAAATAAACATTATAGTTTAAAATTTATACACTAAATAAAGTCAATACAAAACATTAAACCTCACATAAAAGTACAATAACTTCATAAAACCAAGTTGAAATTAATGGCAATAAAATAACATTAACGTGATTCGGATAATAGGTGTAATTTAATTTAAAACTAGACTTTTTTTGTAAAATCGTATTAAAAACTTCAGATGATGAGAGGTCCTCTCGGAACAGGAGGGGAAGTAACGAACGATGTCCTCGCAATCTCCAGCTTGAATCCTCTGGAATCTTGATGGAGAGCGCCATGTATCGAGGTGCTGCTGATATGACATGGATTTAAGGTCTCCCTCTTGAATAGCTTCTCCGAAGATAACGCTCTGCGATGTGCTTTTGGCCCTCGAAAGCGCAAATCAATTGCTTTTGGTTTCGAAGATGTTCCGTAGATTAAATTTAATCCGAAGAGAATTATGGGAGCGATCAGTTTTCCAGTTATTCCAGGAATTTAGAAGAACAAGTCTCTTAAGATACGTAGAACAGGACAATGGGAGAATGC
>CP045895.1:16684193-16741209 GCA_013387185.1 Caligus rogercresseyi | reverse complement strand
TTGTCTTTTTTCGGTGCAAAACGAACGACAAGGAATTTTCCTTGTCGTTCATTGTCGCGAACGACAACAAATGAACGATAAATCAACAAGTCTGGAGTCACGAATCCTCAATCTCATTCAAAACAAATAATGAAGAAACAAGAAATAATAAAGGACCAAGAGAAATATTTAAAAAGATGCAAAAAAATAATCAAATTAAATGCATAAAATCTTTAGGTAGACATTAAAATTGTATGACGTGACGTCAGATGTGCAATCTGATGTAGGCAATCATTGTGATTTTCCATGAGATCAATGTTTACATGGAAAAAAACTAATATATATATGATTAAATATTCGCAGAAGGGAATGAGTGACTGGAGTTATGCTATCAGATGATAACCAAACCGATCCTCTTCAGAAGCGTAAACATGATCCACGTTATATACGACGTCACGGTTATTTATTCCTAATATCCTCAATATATATTAAAATGCTATTATTTCCGCTTGCCGGTCGTTTTTAATGACATCATACCGGCAAGTGATAAATGTAAGTTCTCTTGGTTATATGAACATATTTAGTATTTTATTGTGTTATGACGTTATATCTAACGCCTCAGTACCTCAGTGACGTCATAGGCTGGTGACACTGTTTGTTACTGCTCTCTGTTTTTTCCTTCCTCTGTCTCTAATTTTGCTCTTGAAATCATAAAGATATAAAGATATAGAGAGCTGATTTCCCCAATTGCAGAAAAACAGCGTTCTGTTGTTTCTCTGCAATTGGGGAATCAGCTCTCTATATCTTATATCTCTATGCTTGAAATAGACCTAAAAACTGTACACACGTTTATCTCTTGAGTCCCCTTATTAGTTCCTACCTCTCCAATAGATGGCGACGAGTCTTGGATACTAATGATCGTATCTCTCATTATTTCAGACATTCACAACAATTTCAATATATCTGATATGATCGAATAGCTTCCACTGTGCAATTATTGACTTATGTACTTCAAAAACAGCTTTAGATCGGATAGAAGTCAATTGCATCGCGGTTAATTCATTCCCCATAATAGTAATTATATTAGTCCAAATAAGGTTGAGTCTCATATTAAATATACTGAATTTAATTTAACAAGTCAAGTGAAATATTTGGCACTATTTAAGATTGGCTCCTTTCCAGGGACTCCTTTATTCACTTTAAAAGTCCATAGTGATTAAGGAAGCTATACTCAAGTATAATTCATTCGGACATTGTTTTGTTTATTGGTTCCTTCGACATGGTCGGGATTGGCACTGATTACCCTCTCCTCCTTCTCTCTGAATCCCTTTTTCCTTCCCTCTCTCTCTTCATCCTTCTCCTTCCCTCTTTTCTCTCTCTTTACTTGAGTACAGGTTTCCTTATCACTATAGACTTTTAAAGTGAATAAAGGAGGCCTGGAAAAGGAGCGATTTCTAAATAGTGCCAAATATTTTAGGCCCATAACCATATAAAGTTATAATCGCGTCCAAAAATGGTGAGCAAAAGAACTTCAAGTCTTATCAGATTTAATAATAATGTTCTGAGATGATCATAAAGTTGTTTTTGTGCAAAACATGAAATCAACCTGCTGGTTATTGCAACTAGATGCTTGACCATAAACATAAACTGGTGAGTCTGAACTTTGCCATAGTAGATCGCAAGAATAAGTGTACGTTACGACAAACTAAAGTAAAAGTATTACCTGCGTTTGTAGCTGACAAACTTGCAAACCTACTATAGTGAAGTAAAATGACAAGGAAAAGGTTATAAGAAATTAATAGAATGCATAGAAGACATGTAGGATGCACATAAAATTAGATATGTTACACGAAATTTAAAGAAACATATTTCTTACCTTATTTTGGATTAAACTGTTGAGAAATGGTCGATGGAAACGCTTTCGAGGATAATCACAGATATTGTTTGACGGATTGGGCGTAATCGTCTTTTTTCGTCGCGAAAAAATTCCTCCTTTTCTCTTTTGCGATGCACATTATAAATCAACTGATTCTAAGTTCTGCTGGCGTAGACTTAATAAACAATACCTTCTCTCAATTAAATCACTAAACCCTCCTGGTCACGCAACCTCTTTTATATTTTTGAATATTAATTGTATTTTTTAAATATATATTTTCATAATTAAAGTTCCCTATACACGTAATAAAGGACAATAAATTGACTACTGATTGGACTATATAATTGACTTTATTCAAGGTATAATAAAAAAATAAATTTATTAAAACATATTCAGGTCTCCTACGAGAAGATCCGCACACATGGAAATTGGATAAATTTGGTAGTCTGTTGCATCTTCATAGGTCCGTTTGGATACCAATAGGCAAGGGTATATTCATTCGTGGATGAATCGAAGGACTCGATTTTATAGTTAAACAATATCAACTCATGTTCCTCCATCCATAAATGACTCCCTTTCCTCCCAACGATCTTTTCCAGAGAGGATATCATTTACCAATGATTTGTTGATATTGGTATGGTTTACCAAGCCAATGCATCCTCGAGGCTCTTGGACTTGATTTTTCTTTTCTATTTTTCCGAAGTTTATCATTGAAGAAGTCTCCTTTTGTATTTTTCTTTTCATCATCTCTAATAATTAGTGTGTTAAAATTATTAGTAACTATTCTTAAAGTATAATTTCTGTTAAAATCAATGTTAGTGAGTTCAGGTTTTCTCGACCCCTCCCTTAGGAGCAGGTTGTTTGATTTAAATCAGGCCGATTTAAATCATTGATTTAAATCGCGATTTAAATCAAGTGGATTTCCAATTAAAATCATTGATTTAAATCAATTCATGTTTTTTTCAATAAATTAAATGATATTAATTTTATGCTTCTAATTATCAATGACAGAAACAAAACATTTCATGTCTGTCTTCTTAATAGTAGAGCAGTGGCCTTTTTCATTATATCTATAGCCTCAAATATAGGCCTATATCATATAATATATCATATTAAGCTTTGAGTTAGGATTATTTGATTTAAATCAAGCAATTTGGATTGCGATCTAAATTAAGTTTTTTTTCCAAAGACATTTTATAATCAATGATTAAAATCAAGTCATGTTTTATCAAATAAATTGTTTATTACTTGTACAATGTAAATGGAAAAGTTAACGCAGTTCATTTGACAATTACAGGAACGAGTTATTAATTGTCAGTCTTCTTGCTCTTCTAAATCTTCTAATTAGCTTAAGATTTGATGAACATATTTAACAATTTGCTTCTATTCTGCTTGTACAATATGAATAAAAAGTAAAACTCAATTAAATTTGACAATTACAGGAACGAGTTATCAATTGTCCGATTGTCTTGCGCTCCTCTTTCCAAGCGTACCTGGCGCGTCCTAGATTCGAGAGTGACCCATCTTGTAGTCATCTTTGATCAGCCGTTGGCAGCTCCACCCAGTATTTTTAAAGGTAGAAAATTGTCATGAGTCTTCGATCCTCGCTTGGATTTCGAACTGTCACGTGATTAGCGAGTATGACTCATTACAAGGCCTTTGAAGTTTGTAATTTATTGTTTACTCCTTTGCATTCTTTATTAAATGAAATCATTAAGTAAGGCAACTAGAATTTAATCAAAGACAGCATTTAAAGTCCCCTGAGTAATAGGTAGGCCTATATGTATATTGGGCATGTTTTAAAAAGTTACAATTTAAAGTATGGACAAAATTTACACATTAAAAAAAAGATTTTTTGTGCATAAAATATGGTTAACAATTAAAATCAAAAAAATCTGATTTAAATCAAAAAATCCGATTTAAATCAAAAAAATCAACAACCCTGCTTAGGAGTAAAAATCATTGTATATTCTAGCCACTGGAAACTTATTTATTAAAAATTGATTCACATCTCAGTATTACAACAAAAAAAAATATTAAACTCCAATATTTATTACTAACATATTGGGCATTTTTTTGGACGTAATTAGTTACTGTTTTATCTTTGCCTATTTTTCTGGACCAATTTTTTCTGGTCCATTTTTCTTGTGGCCATTGTTCTTAGGTGGTAAATGTATCAGCGCTTTCTACCTAATTTAATATATTTATCATATGTTAGTAAATTATGAAATTTCATGAATTAGTAAATCATGTTTTTGCATAGAAATTTGTAGAAGATTCTTTCTCCCATTAAAGACTAGAGAGTTTAAACAATATGCAAAAGGTATTAAAATGATTAAATTACAGTACAGACAGGTTTAAAAATGGTTGACCATAGTAACAGAGTAATAAATAATCAAAAATAAAAGCAAAGAAAAAAATATAAAAATATGAAACATCAAAATTTTGTATTATGCTATTTACTTTAGTAATTTATTAATATATAAATCTTTTATCAAAAAATTCGTCGAAATATATTTAAAACAGCCAACTGCAATGAAATTTGAGTGAACACTGATAAACAACCGAGTAATAGCAATAAATTGTGTGATGACGTCATTTTTGATTTGTGCATAGTTATATTCAAAGGCTAGTTAACTATGAAAAACGGGTGCTAAAGAGTTGAATTTAGTTGCTAAGAGTAGTAAAAAGATTAAATTTATTGCACAGGAAGAAAATTTGAGTGGACACTGATAAACAACCGAGTAATAGCAAATAAATTGTGTGATGACGTCATTTTGATTTGTGCATAGTTATATTCTAAAGGCTAGTTAACTATGAAAAATGGGTGCTAAAGAGTTGAATTTAGTTGCTAAGAGTAGTAAAAAGATTAAATTTATTGCACAGGAAGAAAATTTGAGTGAACACTGATAAACAACGAGTAATAGCAAACAAATTGTGTGATGACGTCATTTTTGATTTGTGCATAGTTATATTCAAAAGGCTAGTTAAACTATGAAAAACGGGTGCTAAAGAGTTGAATTTAGTTGCTAAGAGTAGTAAAAAGATTAAATTTTATTGCACAGGAAGAAAATTTGCGTAAACAATAAGAAAGAACAGAATAATAAAAAACCATGAATCGTCGATAAATCTGCAACATCCAACCGGAAATTCATTTTTTTTTACTTCGGGAGAAAACAAAAGGTGGCAGCACCTTCGTTTTAACATACCTAATCAAATGTATTTTTCTTATCCATTTTTCCTTATTTTTTGAAATAAGAATAGTCATGACTAACCCGTTGGCTGGGTTTTCATTGACATTTTATTCATTGTTTAATTCCTATCGGACTATATCGAACACCCTTAATTATTGATCATCATTATTTTCATTTACCCCCAAAATCCTTTTAGACAAAAACTCTATATGGAGTTCCCTTTTGGCAAAGTTCACTGGGTCATCAATCTATCTATCTATCTATATATATATATATATATATATAAATTAGTGTTTTGCTATAGAATTTTATGACAATAAATAAACTGAAATTATTTAAAACTTATCTGAATAAACATATTTATGGCTAATAAAAATGTTTCCATTTTGAACAATTTTTAATAACCACCATTTTTTGTAGGATGCTGACGTCATCATGCGAATGAATGAAAGCGGAAAACTTCGTCGCTCACTTCGATCCTATAAAGTAAGAACGAAAATAAGCCTACTAATCAATCTCTATTTGTTTGGTTTTTGTGTATCTGCAATTTTGCTCTGAGTTTATATTTTTGTCATTGGTAGACCTATACTTTAATTTGAATAATTTCCGCACTTTTCCTTTCCTATTTTTAGTCTAATACCCTCAGCGACATTTGTCAGCAATGTGGCGGCTTTGGGATGTATCCCTGTACCTCATGTAATGGAAGCAAGAAGTCCCTTCACCGGAACAACTTTATTTCACTTCGATGTACCCAATGTGATGACTCAGCCCTTCTCAAGTGCAAGGACTGCCTGTCTTGATGACCATATTATTCGCATATGACTGAAAAGTGATGGATGAACAATGACTAACTAAGATTCTTAATTAATGATGACGTCATCTATAACGGAATTCATAATTCTTAGAGAAAGAGGACCTATAGATGTTTTTATAATTAACTGCAAAATATTACATCCGTTATTTTAACAAACTATGAGCTTTTACCCTCCGTTACTAAAATTTGTTATCCCTTAAAGTCCACTTATGAAGTTAACTATGTTTTCTTTTGCATTAGTGTTTGAAAACTATGTTCCTAATAAAGATCATATTTTATATGGCCAATATTAAAACATAGTTTTCAAATACAAATGCAAAAAAGACATAGTTAACTTCATGTGGACTTTAAGAGATAAGACATTTCGTAACGGGGAGTAAATGGCATGGGGATCAATGACACAGGGATGCTAGTCCGGAGGTGATCGTCTGGGGGTGGTAGTCCTGTTAGGATCAAAACCAAAGACATTTAATGTAATAATATTCTCTTTAAGTGATCAACTTCGAAAATTTCAATGCAAAGAATCTCCAATAATTTATATATGACAGTTGCCTTGTTATTAAAAAAACGCTAGATACGTAGAAATAAGTAATCAGATTAGGAAGATACATTTTAGGCCCGAGAGTTCCACAAATCATCAAATGAATATTTCATAGAATGATTTAATTGACAAATGTAGAAAAGATAAAAATATTTCATGTATTTGTCTTTTGCAATGTCGCTTACACTATTATAGTAGAGGATGACGGGCCACAAAAACGATTTTAAAAATCACTAATATATCCCAGAAGCCATTTTTACCACAGTTTATCGTAGAAAAATGATAAAATTAATATTTTCTTGTTATAGCGCACGAGTACAACCCTAATGTCTTCATTCGTTTGTTGAACCATTTTACTCAAGCAGTAAAATGTATTTTCTGCAGGAATAAACCTAAACATGTCATTTATTATTGGTCATATAAACAACAAAGGATCTTTTTCCTTAATGATTAATTAAAATATTCAACAAGTATTCAATAGATAAAGAAATGAAATCCCATAATCTAAGCTTGTGCTGTACAAGTTTGTACAAGATTATTTGGTAAGTTTCTAAGCCTCACCTAACGAACACCTAGCATGCTAAATTACAAATAGAATAGTTGATATACTATTTATTTATATTCAAGTAAATATATTTAGGAACTCTTCTTAACTTTATTGTGGATTATTATAATTTTTGTATAACAAGATATAAATCTATTCAGATGGCGTCATCCTTGAGAAAGAAATTAAAATATTCATCCATTACTTCTCAATATTTCGTTATTGTTTAGACTAATTAAAATCTCAATTTTATTTGTGAATATTACTACTATTTATTACTACACTTTGCAATAAAAAATGACCTCAGAACTTTAGTTGTCGATCTTATTATTTTATATATTTGGCTAATGAGGCATACAATGAACTAAACGATATTTATATAGGCAGAATTTTTGTATTCATTATGAACAACAAAAAATGTTGTCATAAATTTTATAATAACTTTTTTTTGAGATGATGAAACTACGTGTTTTTAAAAAGTTGGATTCGAGTTTATTCATCCAAACTTCTAATCCCTTAGCTGAACAGGTTTTTTCTTAGAGTTCTTTGTAATAAAATAATTCATGGCCAAGACAATACAATTCTATTTACTCGCGTATTTGGGCGCCTACGGCGCCCATGTGTTCGCCCTTCGGGTATGGGTAGATTTTGGAGCTAGTTTGTGTGTGAAACAGACCTTAAAGAATATAAGAGAAGAGAGAGAAAATAATTTTCTGTTTTGTACTAACATTCCTCATAAAAGGACTTTTTACAAAGAAAATGTTTTGTCACATGAGATGCTTTTTTCTTTTTCTTTAACTCCTCCTCCTCCTTTTTTTTTCTTTTTCCCTCTCTTTACTTTGAGGTAAAGAGTAGTAGGTAGTTCAAATCAGACAAGGTCTGATTTTTTTCTTCATTTCTGGTCCCATCACTTTGCAAATAGTTTTATTAGGTCCGTCTTGACCAAGGATTCCATAGGTGCCTTCAAAGTTCAAATCTGACCATAAATGTGGGAGGAGATAGCGTGCGGACATACAGACGGACAGAGATTGGTGAATTAATATATAGATTACAATTAACCATTTTATTTGATTACGCAACAGATAATATAGCCACTTTTAGTTGAAAATGTTCATATAAAGATTTATGTTTATCTTATACAAATATATATATATATATATATATATATATATATATATATATATATATATATATATATATATATATATATAATATATAGACTGATATTATTGTTCATTTGGTAGTCGTTTGCGAACGATGACCGACGAACGACAAAGTTTTTGACGAACAATAAGGAAAATTCCTTATCGTTCGTTTTTGGCGCCAAAAAAAGACAGATTTTTAATTTTCATGGGACAAATTTCCTTTCCAAAAAAACGTCATCACTTTTTTTCAGAAATTTATTTCTAAAAAAACGTTGTCAATTTTTTTCAGAATATCGAACGACAAACGAACGATAAACGATTCAATTTAAAATTAATGACGAACGATAACTTTTGCGCGAACGACAATATATATATTATAATATATTATATATATATATATATATATATATATATATATATATAGGGTTGTTCTTATTTTTCAAATGTTTGAAATGTTAGCAACATTGTGGATTTTCTGTTTCTTGGTGATAAAAGAAGACGACATACAAAGTTTGAACAAAATCGGTCAACATTACGGGGTTGCTCAACGAGGTCAAGTTTAAAAAATTCCTGGATAGAAAGAGAAAGAAAAAAAGAGAAGCGAGAGAAGTGAGGCAAAATACTCTCTCCCTTCTCTTTTCTTTCTCTTTCTATCCAGGTAAAAGTAACAATAGTTACCAAGTGGTAATTGTATATTCTCATATCAAAAGATCATTTTTTTGGGGAGAGTCGTGCAAAAATGTATTTGCTTATTTCTCTTAAAGTATAGCGATTTTTAGAACACCAAACATATCAAATGAAAGCTTGGTTACCAGCTTTAATATTTTGGTATACTAAATCATGTCAATTTAATAAGTAGAGAGTTATATGTACATTAAAAAAATATATATCTTGTACAAAATGACGCATATAATGGATTATAAATGTGTCAGAGAAAAAGTAAAATTTTGAGAGGATACCTTGACGCAAATCTAAAAAACACAATATTTTTTTTTTTTCATAATCGATTTCTTATAGGTCAATACAGGCTCTGAATCATATGATTTAAACTCAGATTGTACTGAATTCTGAATTGATAGAATGCAACCAAGGTCATTTTTGGATTTATCATCCTAAGGTTTACTAAACTTAAAAATACTATTTTACTCTGAAGCGAACAAGTTATCTTCTACAGGCGAGTGAAGTTAATTGATACAAAAAAGCTATGAAATATGCTAACATTACACACTCCATTTTTTCTTTGTTTTTACTGAAAACTTTGTTTTATTAAAAAACATCAAACATACGTCTGGTAGAAAATTAGATTTCCTTTAAATTAATAATTATTATTGAAGTCTGTCACGCCCACCATTTTCAAGATTTGCGGAAAACTATATTTTACTAAATTTTTAAAACTTTGACCTCGTTGAGCAACCCCGTAATGTTGACCGATTTTGTTCAAACTTGGTATGTCGTCTTCTTTTATCACCAAGAAACAGAAAATCCACAATGTTGCTAACATTTCAAACATTTGAAAAATAAGAACAACCCTAATGTATATATATATAGACTTGTTGACGTTCGCAAAAAATTGTCGTTCGCCAAAAGTTATCGTTAATTTTAAATTGAATCGTTCATCGTTCGTTTGTCGATCGATGTTCTGAAAAAAAATTGACGATGTTTTTTTAGAAATAAATTTCTGAAAAAAAGTGATGACGTTTTTTTGGAAAGGAAATTTGTCCCATGAAAATTAAAAATCTATGGCTTTTTTTGGCGCCAAAACGAACGACGAACGATAAGAAATTTTCCTTATCGTTCGTCCAAAACTTGGTCGTTCGTCGTTCATTGTTCGCAAACGACAACAAATTAACATAAATAATCAAGTCTGATATATATATATACAGGGTGGGGCAAACTAACTTCCTTTTTTAAAATTTGTGGCATTTGGTGGTAGTTGTAGTCGAGAAGTGAGCGTGGGCTCATTTCAAAGAGGCAGGTGTAAAGTTTTCTTGGAAATACAGTCAGTCACTATCATGCGTTGGAGCAGAGAGGAGCGTGCGTTTGCCGTGGAGGCGTATTTTTCCAACCATCAGTCTGTGGTTGCAACCCAGCGCTCTTTTCGCACTCATTTTAATGTTGCACCTAGAGGCCCTGTTCCGGACCGGAAGTCAATAATTGCATGGGTCAAAACGTTCAGAGAAACCGGGAGTACAACACAACAAAGAATTCGTATAGCTAGGCGCGTCAGAACACCTGAAAACATTGAGGCTGTGAGGACTTCAATTTTGCAATCTCCACAACGTTCTGCCCGCAAACATGCATCCTCTCTGCACTATCAGCTCGCTCAGTGAGGCGAATTCTCCATGAAGATCTTAACTTCCACCCATACAAGATAACAATTGTTCAGGAACTTTCTGTTGCTGATTTCACTGCTCGGAGGAATGCATGTGAAGCTTTCTCGCCTGATTTCAAGAAGAGGCGATTTGGAATGGCCAGCCCGTTCACCCGACTTATCCCCTTGTGATTTTTTTTGTGGGGTTACTTGAAATCCGAGCTTATGTCAACCACCCAACAAACCTTGCAGATTTGAAGGCCAATATCAGAGAGGAAATAACCAATATACCCGCCGATACGCTGGCGAGGGTAATGGAAAGTACCAAAAATAGGTTTGTCCAGTGTATCGATTCTGGAGGATGTCATCTAAGTGGTGTGATTTTTAAAACTATGTAAAATAAAACTTAAAGATGTGCTTTCATTATGAAACAAAAATATAACCTTTCAGAATTACACAGCTTGTTTTATTACCTTTGGAAAAAAGGAAATTAGTTTGCCCCACCCTGTATATATATAAACATTAAAAAGTCGTAAAAATACGAATATTATTGGTTCAAATATAAATGACAATTAATTTCAATTTCGATGTTAACGTGTACTTGTTCTTTTTGTTCCATATTTATGAAGATTTTAGCTCCAGCAAATGGTGAAAATTATCAACTAATTGATTGAGAGCTATATCACAATGATAGAGGACAGACTGAATGTTAACATTCTGATGGATATTATTTGATCCTTAATCTCCCTCAATAGCCAGGCTTAGGGGAGAAGGGGCTCATTTCTTTTCGTACTCAAATGATAATTTATAGATTGAATGTTTTCTCTTGATCAAACATACATTACATTTTGCAATTAGCAAATTAATACATTGATTACCTATCTCCAAATAAAGATCCAATTACAAAATTAGTTGCTTACAAGATTATTGAATTACACTAAATTCCATATCGAAATTATTCCCTTTTATTAGATGTAACAGAACCAAATTCCACAGTTCTATCCCAAAACAAACAATACTTAAATCTATCTGTAGACACCCCTTTTATATTAAATTTGGGAGTCCAATCTCATTGCATGATTGTAATTAACTTGACGTCATATATGATTAAGGTTACTTTTATGCTCCTTTTAGATTGATCCTCTTGAGAGGGCACTCCTCCCTGATCCTTGCTTCTCATCTGAGGACTCATTGACCATAGAAAAACATGTCCTAAGTCAAATATGACAACACGATAAACAAATTCATACATTGAGATTGTAGTCAATTAAATTTGTAGGTCTGGCGTCTAATGATTACAACATATAATATAGAACCTCAAGTAAACATTCAATTTACACTCTCAAAAAATAACTCAGATGTTCACCTATACAAGTCTTTATTATTCAGTGGCACACAGCAAGCAACTATAAAAAATGCGTGAATCCAGTGGTTTACATATAGAACATCCAAGAGCTGACAAGGAAACTTGCTCATAGACTATGGCTTCTAAACAAAACAAAAAGTACGAATATCAGAATGAATAACTCCATCGGTCCGTCTCCAATGAATCAGCAGCGGATCCCGGTTCCGATGGACATAAAGGTCCCAAAGGTTCCCCCGCCCTGTACCATGACTTTTCCGACTTGTCCAATGAGCTCTCGACCTCGTAGTCCGTATCGGAAGGCGTTGAAACCCCCAAAGAGACCCCAGAGGCCATTCCAATACACATGCCCATCATGAATCCCATCTTGATGCGATCAAAGCATGAGGCTCCACCCGCGTTGGCCATGACGAAGTCTTGAAAAGAATAAGGAACTAAATATAAACTTCAAACTCTCAGAAAATATAGATAAACAGCAAATATATGACACAAATTACGTCAATAAATAAATATCCATAAATATCACAGAAAAACAACAACATAGGAATTATTTAAATCTTCGAAATTAATATTTTACAATTTAAAAAAACTGATGAAAGTAAAACATGCGTCAAAGTAAATATATAAAAAAATGGTATTTATATTTTATATATAAGTCTGTATGATTTGAAAATGAAATGATACTCAAGAACTTATAAAGTAGATATAAATACTGCAAATAAGATATGTTTTGTTACAGCTCAGACTACTGAAAAAAGCGTGATCCTTATTTGGGAAGATTAGAAAAGATAACATGAACAGAAATATGTTTTAATATATAATACTTAATCAAATAAGGTATATATGACTTATTTGCATATGAAATAATATTCAAATATAGCAAGGGTATTAGAGGAAACATTTTGGATATTATTGCTATATGATGTAATATTTATAAAATTATATATATCAGTACTATATCATTATTGAGTATAAATATAAGAAATTATTCTAAGTACCATAGAAGATATATATAATTTTATAGTTCTTATTAGCGTTAGATGAGAAGTGCATGATATATGTGGCTAGATCACGATAGATTGTATTGAATAAAAGACTTGACTGGACGTCACATAGTTATGTCCATGTATAAATATATTTCGTAAATTCTCCCAAAGTACAATCAACTAAAAAAACTATTTTGTGATAATAACAAAGATACAAAGGATGGCATTGAATAAATAAAAAGGCCATTTCTGTGTTATCGTTGATCTTGTATCCCTTCGGGGACCTCAATGACGATTCCTTTCATATCGGCCGTGACCTCCACCTGGCATCCGAGGCGTGAAGTATCTGTGAGCCCGAAGGCGAGGTCCAGCATGTCAAACTCCTCATCCGTGGGACCCTCCGGTATTTTATCATAGTCCGCCTTGTGAAATATGAGGTGGCAGGTGGAGCAGGCTAGGGTGCCCTCGCAGGCACCGAAGCCATCAATGTCCACGTCCTCATCCACGACCACGTCCAAGAGATTGTCCCCTAGCTTGGCCTTCACCTCTTGAGTCTGTCCGTCCGCGAAGCGGAACGTGATGGGGACGCGAGACGAGTTGGAAGAGGAGGCGAAAAGGCGAGGCCCCAAGAGTAAAGAGCCCCGAAGTGACAAGAAACGGGAAAACATCTTCGGTGTGGAGGATAGAGAATATACTGGAGGTCTTACCGATCAAAAGGGAGATGAAAAAGGGATCTTCTTTCACAACAGAAGTCACGCTCGCCTCCGAAAAAAAGTCAGATGGAACTCGTGTGTTGATAATAATAATAATAATAATAAATTATAATACCAGATATCAACAATCAAAGACAGACATAAGCACGTAGAGACAGAAAGAGAGATAAAATTCAAATAGAGAAGAAAATCAAAGGAGCTATGAAAATAAGACGTCATTGGCTGAGTATCCGGTTTTTCTATTTCAAAGATAGAAAATACTATTATTATATTATTTTATAATGGATTGAATATGACCACTCATTATTCACCTATCTAAAATTAAATATGGAATACTTAAAGGTCTATCATTTAATACTACTGTACTTAATATTGGTTATCTTAAAGGATCCCAGTGTGCCAGTTACGTCATTACCTTAAAATATATATATTTATACGTTTCTACTCCTTCCATCTTTATAGGTTCACTTCCTTAAAAAATGTTATGCCATGCTGTTTTCCTGTTTTTGTTAATAAAATAATAAAAATGCTCAAACATATTTTTTTAAATCTTAAAAACTAAGGCAATTGCTAATGTGAATGGATGTACACTTACTATTAAAATGCGTCCAGTGCATTATAAACACGTTCTAAGTATTATTTAGATTAATATTTTTGATTAAAAAATGTATATAGTTTATCAAAAGAAAAAAAATGCATAAACGCCCTCCCCCCCCAAAAAAAAGACACTTTTCCTGGTACTTTTCAGGGTATTTTTATAATTATTAACTCCTTTTTCAAATAAGATATCTAAATATCTGACAAAAATGATTTTCGTTGGAAATACCAATAAGTAAAGTTAACTCGGTTAATTCTAAATAAATTTCGTTGCTCAAGAATAGTCCCTCCAGATAATATTGTAGAGACTTTATTAAGATATTATGTAATCGTTAATGTAATGATGTTAAAATTTGACAATGTAACAGATTTGATGGAAAATAAATTGTTGTACTGAGGTACCAAAAAAAATATGTACAATCTATGGGGAAGTTAAAACATAGATAATATATAGAGAGCTTATTCCCTTCAATAGCAGAGGAACATTGTTCAGCTGTCGCCTGTGCCCAATGTAAACAAAGTAATTTGTACACCGTCATCCTAAGTTGATCATAGGGATATAAAGAATTATTTATATTGGATACAATTAGACGTATATCTCTGAAGAATCCAATAAACCCTCTATGTCTTTATATCTCTATCATCTATGACTTATGAGTCAAAATATTAGATCTACGATATAAACAAAACTAAGCACATAACTTATTACAGGAGACTATAATTTATTAAAGGAAAAAAACCCAGAATGCTGTACAATAAAGAATTGGGCTATGGTATACTTTCGTACACCGCCTCCATATTTTAGGGACTCA
Source organism: Caligus rogercresseyi (assembly GCA_013387185.1). NCBI lineage: Eukaryota > Metazoa > Arthropoda > Copepoda > Siphonostomatoida > Caligidae > Caligus > Caligus rogercresseyi. The sequence goes on along the minus strand of CP045895.1, from coordinate 16,726,334 downwards.
TGGTATATATTTTATATTTTTGGAAGGGAATGGGAGAGGAAAAAAAAGAAAAAGAAAAAGGAGAGTTTGAGAGATGGAATAAGAGAGAGAGTCACGCAGATATAGACACACAGATAGAGAAAGGCACAGAGAGAGAGAGAGAGATAATTAACTTATTCCCATCCTGAAGAGTCTCGGGATCGATAAATAGTGACTTTACACATAGAAGTGGAATCTTTGGGCACCTGGATCGTGAAAAGAGGAAGTTCCTCATGACCTATTCCTACTCATTCGTCTTCAAATATCTACCCTCCCTCCATCCCCCTCTTCCGGATCTGTCTCGGATGACTACGGAGACTCCACTCATGAAGCCTCCTCCTACACGTCTCTTGGATTCGTACGTCTAGAAGAGGAAGTCTCTCAGGCATTGCTCTTCCTCCCTCCGGGTCTCGGATGACTATGGAGACTCCACTCATGAAGCCTCCTCCTACACGTCTCTTGGACTCGAACGTCTAGAAGAGGAAGTCTCTCAGGCATTGCTCTTCCTCCCTCCGGGTCTCGGATGACTACGGAGACTCCACTCATGAGGCCTCCTCCTACACGTCTCTTGGATTCGTACGTCTAGAAGAGGAAGTCTCTCAGGCATTGCTCTTCCTCCCCCCCGGGTCTCGGATGACTACGGAGACTCCACTTATGAAGCCTCCTCCTACACCTCTCTTGGACTCGTCAATCTAGAAAAATAAGTCTCTCAGGCATTGTTCTTCCTCAACAAGCAAATGAAGGAGTCCTTCTTCACCCTTCGAGTCTCATTTCTAAAAGCTTGCAATTAGGAAATCAATGTCCATGATATAATATTCTCCGGATCAACCCACCATATTAGTCTCGGAGTCGAAAACAATGGACTTCATGCATGGAAAGGGAAATTTTGGACCTCTTGATTTAAAAAGGATGGATACTTCAAGGCTTCTTCCTTCCCCTTTTAATTTGCCTTCCTGGATTGGAGCCATAAATTTGACAAATTCGATCATCTTAGAATTTGGTGACTTATTACCATTCTTTACGTCGCGTTTCGACCCTAGAATCTTCAATTACACCAAGTTTTTCACATTTGAATCCATGAGAGTGAAATAAATTCCTTATTTTATTTCAAAGATTCTACAAATAATTTCAACGGAGTCCCTTTCCACTTGGGATATTTATTTCATCTTTATTTTATATTTACCGCATATATTCGTACATATACTCCGATTGATACACCCGAAATATACACTTGATCACTCATTCGACATCTATTTTATACTTATATCGGGTACGGTTACTTCGATCTCCTACCTGAGCTAGAAACAAAGAGAAACCACACTTCAACACGGCCATCGTGCTAACATTCCTCACAAACCTCTCTATTATTGTACTTATTATAGAAGAAGAAGGAAAAAAAGGTATTCGTCATCCAGAGTGCTCCTGTCTTGTCTTATTATTGTTGTTGTTACATTGATTCATCATTGCTTGGGATCAAATTTCTCGATTGGGAGTGGACGGGTGGCAAGATTCCAGTCATTATATTTGCCCCGTCTCGTCTCATCCTCCTCCTCAATGATCGGAGGAGGAGGCGAGACGTTTGGGAGCTCCTTCATCAATGTGGTCGCTCCTAGCACTGACTCGGCTCATGAATATGTTCAACACTCTGGATACCGAATACTTTTTTTCCTTCTTCTTCTATAATAAGTAAATTAATAGAGAGGTTTTGTGAGGAATGTTAGCACGATGGCCGTGTTGAAGTGTGGTTTCTCTTTGTTTCTAGCTCAGGTAGGAGATCGAAGTAACCGTACCCCTTATATCCAAGTATACTATATATAAGGTCGAGGCATCTCAGTCAACACTGCTAACAAGGCGAGTGACGTCACACCCGGGGCAGAAATCAAAACAAACTCACCGAAGAAACATAATTATCAATTTTTTGCAATTTAATTTACAATAATGGACCCAAATCTTCAAATAGACAAGGTAATAAATAATTTTTTTAATGTAATGGAGTTTATTCATCATACAATAATTTATGTTAAAGGTCGTCCTGAAGAAGAATCGTAAAAAAGCTTGTGCTATATATGGATGTAAAAACCCCAACGGCATCGTTTACCACGATTTCCCAAAGAACTTGGCTCGACAGAGGATTTGGAAGAATCTGTGTAAGAGAAAGGACTCATTTAAGCCAGAAAATGCACAAGTGTGCAGTATGCATTTCGCTCATGATAGCTATCAAAGGGATCTAGAACATGAGCTTCTCGGTTTGATCCCACGAAAGAGGCTAAAAGTAGATGCAGTACCAAGTCTGCTACTTCCAACTTCTACTTCATCGTATCTTCAACCCAATTCGGTGGACCAAAGCAATGAAAAGACTCCCAAAATTCTTAATCAGTCAACTACCTCTCAATCCCCGGGATCTGAACTCCAAGTTCGACTTGATTCGCCTCGCTCGAGGAGACAAATGAGTAGAGAAGCCAACCGAATTGTAAACGATTTAATGGCAAAGGACGCGGAACATAGGACACGAGATGTCGGTGTACAGACCGACCATTCTTGTTTTGTAGAAAATATAGATGATCTCAAATTAAAATTTAAAAAAGCTAAGTCTGATCTATGTATACAAAAAAACAAAGTAAGAGTTCTCACAAAGAGGCTCATGCGACTAGAAACCAGTGTAAAAAAGCATTCAAAAATTAGGAAGACTCTTATTCAGAAATGTACTCCAGCCCAGGCAAAGAGAGTTTTAACCCCTGATAAAAAATGGTTCCATTACTCCAAAAAAGATATCGTTACAGCTCTGATAGTAAGGTCTATGAGTAAACGTGTCTTTGAATATCTCAGGCAAACAAAAGTAATACAAATGCCGAGTATTCGAACTCAAGAAAGATGGCTCGAAGAGTTTCAAATGAATCCGGGATTCTTAGAAGACAGCTTCAAAGTCCTCCATGAAATGATGAAAACCAAAACTTCTAATTTCAAATTTTCTGTTTTATGTTTTGACGAGTGTCAAATTAAGAAAAAATATGAGATGGACATGAAAACTCAAATAATTTATGGACCTCACTCAAAAGTCCAAGTTGTTATGATGAGGGGCTTAGTTGAAAAATGGAAACAACCAATATGGTTCCAATTTGATACCACTATGACAAAAAAGCTCCTTGATGATATCATAGTAAAAGTCGAGACCAATGGTTTTGAAGTCAGAGCAATTGTGTGTGATCTTGGGAATCACACTCTTCGTTCTGAGCTTGCAATTGACAAAGGCAACTTCTTCTTTACTAATCCATTTGATTCTACCAGGGTAATCTACATTTTTCCTGATTGTCCTCATCTTCTCAAGCTCTGCAGGAATCATTTACTTGACAAAAGGTTTATGGTTCCTGCAGAGGATGGAAGTCTGGCCCCTCTAATAAAAAATGATTTTGAGGATTTGATCATGAAGGATTCGGGTGAATTTAAAATAGCTTTCAAACTCCAGCCACTTCATATTCACTGTAAAGGAGGAGCCAGACAAAGAGTTAGATTGGCTGCACAATTATTTAGTAATACAGTGGCCAAAGCTTTTACATTAAATAATCCAAGTAAGGAAGCAAAGGCCAAAGAAAATGCCATTGAAATTATTAATAATTGGTTTGATGTATTAAATAGCAGGCAGATATATGACACGGTCAAGTTCAAGTGTGCATTAGGTATCCATGGTGAAGATCAATTAAATGCTTTGGATAAAATGGAATGGTTTTTGGATTCATTTAAAATTATTGGACGGGAAAACAAAAATGAATTGCCTTGGCAGAGAGGAATGCGAGTTTCTATAAAGTCAACTCGAGCTTTATTCCATGAACTAGTGTCTCATGGTCCTCTTTCATTCATTTTAATGTCAAGAACCAATCAGGATTGTCTTGAAAACTTTTTTTCTCGCTTGAGGAGTGCTGGTGGTGATGATGATCATCCAGGAGCTGTTGGAACTTTAAAAAGATTAAGGATACTCGAAATAGGGAAAAACGCCGAAATTTTGGTAAACAATCCTTCAGTAGAAATAGAACATGAACTTGATGACTATAGGATGGTGGATGAAGCCGAAAAAGATTCCGTAACAAAGATAGTCACAAGGGACATATTTAGTGCAACAGGTGTCGAAGAAGACTTCACAGAATTTGAATTTTCGATTGATATTTCTGACCAGCCTCCTGTTGACCATATAACTTTACAAAACCAACTAAATCAGTTTCAAAAATGGGATCTTGACTTCCAAGGGCTCAGTTATGTGTCTGGATATATTGCCTATAAAATGCAACACTCATTTCCAAATCTCGGTAAAAAGAGTAATGACATTATACTAAGTAATGATTGTACACCTTGGTTGTACCATTTATCAAGAGGAGGATTGATGGTGCCTTCAGATTCTTTCTTATATGATTGTAAATTATTTGATGAAAAGTTTAAAGAATTCCATTCGCCATCTCTGGATCGTAGTCCTCAAGTCATAAATAGATTTTTTCAAGTCCTGGTGGAATCATTTGGGAGTAAATATGACAAATCTGTTCTTTCTCTTTTTTCCAAAACACGAACTATGATAAGACTACGATATCTTAATGCCCAATTAAATTTAAAAACTGGAGGGAACGAATTATAAGGGGGAAAAAGCAACTCGGCCAATTTCATTTATAATTATTACTTGTTGTGAAATATTTTGTACAATACAGTTTGAAATATATAAGTCATGTAGTAGTATGGGGAATGGTCTAAAGTTTTGACTAATTTATTGAAATATCAACAGTATTTGTCATTTTTTAATGGATCCTTCAAGCGTGATGCTTGAAAAAAGTCTGGAGAACTCGGGAGGAATGTAGTGAGTGATTTTTATATGTATCAAGAGTCTGCATAACATACGATTGGTGTAGTGGGTAGCTTGAGGTTCGAATGGAAGATTTGAATTAGTAAATTAAGACCAATTGCACAAAAATTGGAGAAATTTGAGCAATTCTTCAATATTATAATTACATATAAAAAATATGCCCCGGGTGTGACGTCACAGTTTTTTTATTTAGTTTTGTTTACATCAAAATGCTACGACCTTATATATAGGATACTTGCTTATATCTATACTTTTAATATTTGTTATTATTAGTGCAAAACTCAGTGCCTTGCTTTTTTATGTATTTCTTTGTTAAATATTGAGTCACTGTGGGCTGCGTTGAAGAGGTTCATTCAGGGAAATGAGAGTAATAAACACAAAAAGGAACTTTTTCCCTTTATTTCGCGTAATTAACTTGGAAACGGAAGTGGCCAGAGTCAGATTTGTGTTAAAAAATTATTACAGAACAGTATCTTATCTAAGGACTCCATTCTAGTTCCTATAAGTGAAGTAAGACAAATTATCTTTTATATAAAAATCAAAACGTTTAAAAATATAATTAAGTAGGTAACTAATATTTCTCTGCAATTCCTAGGCTAGACAAGATTAGGTAGGACCTTAAGTGATAAATTGGCATTAAGTATACTCATGATAAGGTCAATGATAACTATTTTCATTTCAGATTTTTATTAATGGGCTATATATTATTTATAAATTTTAACTATAGTAGTAATAAGCATTTCTTTCTTTACTTGGCAGAAGTACAGATTATATCATAAAATATATTAACGAACACCTTACCTTCACTTAAGAATTGTGAAGATCAATACTCTGTTGTATATTATTTTAGAATAATTATTTATATTACAAAATACTTTTACCATCATAACAAGAAATACGAGCTGATATTGTTATAAAAATCAACAAAAGTTGTGAAGGTGTTTTTTATTTCAATACAAGAATATAAAATCTATAAATGTGAAAGAAGTCAGATCACACTTGAATTATGAAATATGTAAATATAAAGTGGTCGTTTGGGGTTCTTCCTTCAAACACGACGAAAAGGGAATAATATGTTTCGATTTATATAAATGTCAAAGAAGAGGAAAATCTTATAAAATAAAAAAAGTGTCTGTTCAGAGGGCTTCATTACAAAATATAAGGTCCTAAGGTAGATGTGTATAGTATCATTAGTATCCATTGAAGAATAATGATACTCCTTATAAATACATGAACCATGAAGCAATCTACATATTTGCAAGAGAAGGGGGTGAAGCCATAAGGGAGTCCTCCTTCAAGATCCACAGTTCCAAAGGAGACTAATATGGTGGGTTGATCAGGAGAATAACCATTGTTTTCCAAATTGTGAGCCTTTACAGATGAGACTCGGAGGGTGAGGAGGACTCCTTCATTTGTTTGTTGAGGAAGAGCAATGCCTGAGAGACTTCCTCTTCTAGACGTACGAATACAAGAGACGTGTAGGAGGAGGCTTCATGAGTGGAGTCTCCGTAGTCATCCGAGACCCGGAGGGAGGAAGAGCAATGCCTGAGAGACTTCCTCTTCTAGACGTACGAATCCAAGAGACGTGTAGGAGGAGGCTTCATGAGTGGAGTCTCCGTAGTCATCCGAGACAGATCCGGAAGAGGGGGATGGAAGATATTTGAACAAGAATGAGTAGGAATAGGTCATGAGGAACTTCCTCTTTTCACGATCCAGGTGCCCAAAGATTCCACTTCTATGTGTAAAGTCACTATTTATCGATCCCGAGACTCTTCAGGATGGGAATAAGTTAATTATCTCTCTCTCTCTCTGTGCCTTTCTCTATCTGTGTGTCTATATCTGCGTGACTCTCTCTCTTATTCCATCTCTCAAACTCTCCTTTTTCTTTTTCTTTTTTTCCCTCTCCCATTCCCTTCCAAAAATATAAAATATATACCATGAGTCCCTAAAATATGGAGGCGGTGTACGAAAGTATACCATAGCCAAATAATTGTTTCCATAGCTAATAATCAAGGCTTATATCAGAAGACATACACATGTAACGGTGTCCAGAATAAATAGATCAGAAAAATGGGGTCTAGGAAGAAATGGCCCAACTTAAAAAAGTAAAATGCTGACCCATGGAAAAACGGTCCAAATACATGGGTAGGCAAGTATTTGTGTGGAATACAGCTAAGTATTGTAAAAATAATGCTTCTAAAATAAATTGAGTAAATAAAAGCTAAATAATATTATTTCTGCAATGATTGATAATTGATTTCCTTGCCGTTGGTATTAAATGGGGAAAATATTTATTTGGACCATTTTTTCTATACGTCATCATCTTCCTTTATATCTTGGAGCATTTCTTTCTGGTCCACTTTTTCTTGGGCCATTTCTTTTTAGGCCGTATTTTCCTCGGCAATTTCTTCCTAATATCACAATATGAATATTACATAGATTTTCCTAGAATTCTACGGATTAAAAGACAACTTGATTAATTAAAAGGTCTCAATGAACTTGTATTAGTAGAATTAATAGTTTACGGAACAAATTATGTAAATCATAAATAGTACTTAGTGTTAAAAAGGCTGTGGATGATTTTAATACCGACTTGACATAGAAAGAGAAAAAAACTGAAAAAGGGAGAGGTTTGTGAGGTTTAATACTATAATAAAAGAGACGCCAGAGAGATGTCTCTATGTTTTCAGTTTTTTTCTCTTTCTATCTCAAGTCGGTATTAAAATCATCCAAAAATGCTAATTACACATATTAAAACAATAATTAAATGAGACGATGGCTTAGAATTCCTCAATACCTGGACATAACTTCATTTATGTAACATGCCATTACAAGGAATATAAGGCCTAGTCCATTGATGGTCCATAATAAGCAGCTTTTTTTAGTGATAAGTTTGATTAAAACAAATTGAGTGACGTCTAAGACCTATTTAAGACAAAAGGGCCATAAGCCAATGACGTCACACCATGATCCATGTTTATTTACATTTGTAGTGATAGTAGTAGTCTTCTGTCAATTGCCATCGACTTCATGGATCGCTTTTACATTGGGAGCCGGGATCCTGGTCCAGGAGAGTTCCTCATATGTGAGCAGGAGGGTGTGTACCTCTACCACGGGGGAGACAAGTCTCGTTTCAAGAATGAGACGCTCCGATTGTCTTCACATCGCCTCATTTGGGGCCCTTGTCGAGGTCAAGATGAGTCCGAGAGCCTCAATTTGAACCTTGAGCTCATCATGCTTGCCAAGGAGGAAGAGGCTTGGGCTCTCTCACTTCGGAGCAATAAAATAGCGCTTCATCTCCTTCCGCCTAACCGTAAGAACTTGAAAATTGTTATAAAAATGCATGTCATATATATTTTTTAACCCAATTTCATGGACTATAAAACTAAATTTTTCATATTATTATGCTGCAATGAGCATATTATTTAGTCAGCTGGGACAAATTGAAACATAAAAAGGCTAAGTGTAAAATCAAATATGACAAAGATATCTAAAAAGAGTAAAACATCTGAAAAATGTAAAATGTTTAATCCAATAAAAATATGAAGAAAAAAGGTATATTTAGTTCAATACAGAATATTCCAAATAAAGAATATCTAATTCAATAAAGAATATTTAAAAAATATAAAATATAAACTATTGAGTTCAATAAAAAGTACTCAAAAAACTATAAACTATTGAGTTCAATAAAAAGTACTCAAAAAACTATAAACTATTGAGTTCAAAAAAATATTTTAAAAAATGGAGATGGTAAACATCATATATTCTTCAAAATATTTTAAAGCAAAATATAACTAAAATTATCATATTAATATTTAGCAATAAACTTCTAATATTTATGTCATTAAAACAAATTGAAGATTTATGTTTCAAATTAAATATTTAAATACTTAAGGGAGTGTAAAGGCCGTTTTCGTTAAGGCGTGTTACACTCTCAATGTCGGGGGCACAGGTTCGAATCCATGAGAGAGGACGGTCATTTTTGGTCTACCTTATTGATAAGATCCTCGGTTTGATATACTAATTTTGATGTGATAATGCTTAAATATATCCTGTCGGATGCATTTCCATCGAACCATTTAGGCAAAAAATACTTAGTTCATTAAGGGTATACTTGAAGTATTAAATATTAGCTTCCAAATGTATTTTAAAATATTAAATATTATTTTCAACTAACAAATTATAAAAGTATCAATATATCTATCAATAAATATATTAATAAGATATGAAATATTTCTTTCAATACATATATTAATAAAACGTACAATATATCGAGAAATATTAAGTAAATATATAATATTTGGGAAAAACGTTTAAAAAAATATGAAATATATGAAAAATCATTTAATATTTAAAAAATTATATAATATCTATATAAAATAAAACACATCATATAACTGCATAAAATATTTGGTTAAATAATTCTTATAACATGTTAACCTACAATATATTTTTTTTGTTGAAAATATAATATTAACCTTTTTTAACTAGTTTATTAATTGACATAAGTATATCAATTTTATCTCCGCTCTATTTTTAATTAATATTTTTATAGGGTATATTTTTTGACTTTCTTATGCTTTATAATTATGGCCTTCAAGATCTTTTTTCTGACTCCCGACAGTATTATAAAAACAACGATTAAATAATGCCATGTTTTTTAAATATTTTTTTTTTTTAAATATATTCTTCCAAATATATCCTTCTTAATTCTTTCGCGTTCTAATATTATATATTTTAACAAATATTTTCTTTAGTATCTAATATTTGATTTACAAAGAATATTTCATTTATTTAACTATTTATTTCATTTAATTATGTTAAAATGGTTAAAATGTATGTAAAACTCAAACACGGATACTAGATTTAGATCTTCAAATTTTTACCAAATGTAATTGTGAAGATAATTTTTCCTTCATTATATATTTGTTTAAATAAATAATTCCTTTCTTTGATCATAAATATTGTAGCTCATTAGAACCCATCACTCTCTTAATACATTTTTTACTTTCCAATAGTCCATCCCCTCTCAGAGAAGAGTTTACGGACAAGGAAGACTTTGTCAAGCTCTCATTCCATGATGGAGGAATGAAGCCCTTCTATGCAAAGCTAATGGACGCTCTAGCTCAACAACAGTGGCTCGTCGTAAGGCTCATCTTATACCTCCATAACATTCTAGCACTATAAATATAGTTGATTTGGAACACTACTTTATAACTACGAATAACACACTGGGACTTTTTTTCCTAGAACATGATTGGTTGAAAGGAGAGAAGCTTGAAAATAGTTCGTAATATTTAATAAGTCATTTTTTCATTCTTAGCTCTTGATGTTCGGAGATCAACTCAGAGAATCGAATATCATCTTTGAAAACACTTAATGGCTTGTTCATGTAGATCCATGACGTCATTGTTGGATCCTTTGAATGGACAGCTCCACTTCCATCTATTAATATTACCTAATTAAGCCAACTTCTTAAGCTCACTAAGGATTGTATGCTCATTTAAATTGATCGTCATTTTGACGATAAGACGTAGAAAGACTTTAAAAATGAGATGCAAAGTGAAAAATATATTTTTATTTGTAGCATATAAGAACTACCCTAAAAGGATCCTTATTGGTAAGTATTCGAATTACTGCAAGATCTTTGGGTTTAAATTGGTTCTTTTCGATTCAACATAAAGAAAAAAGGCGGAAACCTGTATAAAATTTTTATAAAGTAGACGGCAAATAAAAATGACGAATACCTACAGTCAAATTCATTGTTCTGACTTATGATCCCGATCCTTTATAAACATTTCTCTCTTCCGAATTCCACAGAAATCCAAGCCATCCACCATTCCTCGTAAAACTCTTCCCATTAAGAAAATCCGTTCAGGGATCAGCGGTATTGAAAAGTCCATGGCACTACGGGCTAAAGAGAGAGACACAACCATTTCCAAGGCTTTTCAAGATTTGGATCAACTGATTGAAATGGCAAAGCCCATGGTTGCCCTTGCGAAGTCCATTTCCACCAAACTGCGGGTAAATATTTATTTATTATGTTAAATCTCACGTATAACAAATTCTTCATTAGGTGTTGCTTATAAAACTTTATATTCAACATAATTAAATCATTTATCGTAATTATATATTAACAAATACAATTCAACATGAAAGTTTAAAGTTAAACCCCATATCCAAATTCGAAGGTTTAATGTACTGATGTTTACCACAGAAAATATAATAACTATGAGTAGGGCAACGCTTCTGCTGATGGAACGGACAAAGCAACAAAAAAAAAATATCAGCTTAATGTTGTTATAAAGCTATTTAATAAAATGTATGTTCTTAGAATTAATGAAAAAAAATTGCTATACGTTGTTAACATTGATTTGATAATATTTTTATTATGATATATTAGATTACTAATACTGATATTAGATACCTTTGAAACATGAAATAAAACAAAATATTTGCCAAAGAAATAAAACTGTACTCTTTTATAATGTTTTTTTTTGTAACCTCCTCGTCGATAAAAATCCTATTTTGATAGTTTGGGTCAAGATGTTTTATTTTTGATGGATTGCATTTGAGCATTTGTTCATTTGCCTTTTATACCTCTAATAGTTGTTTTTTATTAGACTTAAAATAAAATGAATGTAAATACATATTGAATCCATGGTTATACCCAAGATAACTTAGGTGTTTTTTTCCCTTTAGGATACAGGAACTCGCTGATGTATCGGGCCGGGCCCTCGGGTTTCATTTGATAAAACTTTTTCATATTTTTCATCGTTTTCAGTCCATTATATTAGGTTTACTTGCACTTCAAATTCGCAGTGGGAATATTGGCTAATAATGTTTTAATGCATAAATTATGTAATATTGTATTAATATTTATAATGATATTGTATGGACATTACACAACTTAGTTTCTATTTTTATCTCATTTATTCCCCAAAAAGTTATTATTTATATGAGATACCATTTTTATCATGTTATATTTCCATAGGAGAAGCAAGACGACATTACAGAGGACGAAACTCAGCAGTTCAAGTCTTATTTACTGAGTCTGGGTATCGCCGATCCAGTTACACGTGAGTCTCACGGGTCTGGAGAAAAATACCTGGTTCAACTTGCCAAGGAAATCTTCACAATATTAGAAAAACCTATGAGGGTAAGAAAATATTTTGTCTATTATAATATGATCCCTGGATAATAAACATGCACACACATAATCCAATGATTGGTGTATGTTATGTAAAACCACATGCCGAAAATATAGAATCTTTTTTATGACAGACTTGTTTATTAAAGGACGCAAGTGCACTTAATCTATAAGGTTTACAGAAACGAGGTTATTAAACAAACTTTTCCTTCACTCAAATAAACCTTTTTAACTAACTAACCGTATTTATGTCCTATTTTATAAGTAGCGTGTTGTAAATTTATTAATACAATAAGTAAAATTTAGTGACATTTTTAATAATAGATACGCTACGCCTCTCATAAAATAAGACATTAATGCAGTTAGTTAGTGAGTAAGATTATTACCGTATACAGTCGGCCCTCGCTACTTCGCCTCTCGACATCTCGCAGTTCTTTTACTACGCGACGACGGCTTGGCTCCCGTTTTTTCACGGTCACGGTTTCATGTTAAATCTCTCTAAATTTCATTATATATCAACATCGCGACCCTCATATATATCGCGTTGGTCGTGAAGTGGATCCGGGCCGTCGCGACTTTTGCGAGGGACGACTGTATCTATTGTAATGTAGTAATATATACTTTTTAACTAACTGTATTAATGTCAATTTAGTAAGTAACGTTCTCTGCATTCATTAAATTAAAGTATTTATTATTAATACTGTAAACTTAGTTAATGCCCACTTTATCGATTGCTTCCTTGTAGGACTCAGGTGGCACAATGACTCTAACGGATGCCTTTTGTCGCGTCAATCGAGCTCGAGGCATGGAGCTCCTATCCCCGGAAGATCTTCTCAGCGCCATCAAAATGATGGAGGCCGCAGAAGTCCCCCTGCGCCTCAAAAAGTTCGACTCTGGGCTCTCTGTCCTCGTATTCAACGACAAACCCGAGGAATCTGATAAAGAAACCCTGGAATTGGTTCAAAAAGAGTCATGCCTCTCTGCAGAGGATCTATCACGAATAATTTCTCTCTCTGTAGTGCTCTCAAGAGAGAAACTCCTCTCCGCGGAAAGAACGGGACTTCTCTGTCGAGATGACTCCGTGGAGGGACTCAAGTTTTACCCGAATAAGTTCTTGCTGGAGTCATAAGAAAGAACAGTAAATAAGAAAAGAAGGAAAAAAAAATCTGCGAGCTTCATTCAGTTTATATGTCTATATGTAAATATTTTTTTATTTCCTGAAGAAATGGTGAAGGAAAACAATGGTCAAGCAAATGGCTTCCGTTCGGAGTACAAAAGTTAGAAAGAGATAATCATATATTAATTAAGAGATGATGAATTAGGTGAATGTTATGTTAATTTAATAAGATTGTACTGTTAGTCGGAGTCGAGTAGAAAATAATTAGTAAATATTATTCTGGAACATGCTTCAGTAAATACTACTTTAGAGAATATGATTTAATACAACACCAATCAAAATACTTTCCCTATTTTAAGTAGTTAAGTATTATTTAGTAAATCGATGTTGGTGTAGCGCGAAGGAGGAGGAGAAATGACGACTCAGTGTTTAAGCGAAAGAGTGTATTTATTAAGCTCTTGCCTGCAGCTTATATAGCCGCAGACAAGAGTACTTACTATTAAGAACCTGCTGAGGTGTGAGATAAGAAGTGGTAGGTAGACCTGCTGTTAGTAAGCAGGTCAATCCGCTACATTGGTATACTTCTTGTGTTCTTCTATTTGTCCAATATAAAATTAAATAATTAGATAAAACAATTCATAAATAGTCTCCGAATGACCAAGTCCTTCAATATTGTACTGATTATTGACGCTCTCGAGGATTTAAAAAAAATAATACAAGGACAATTTCATCACTTAAATGAATATATTATGAACAACATACTTTTTAATGCAATTAATTGCTATGAAATTGATTGGTGTCATGTTCTACAAATTTATCATATTGATATATGCCCCATTTTTAACCTTTTTATGATTATAATAATAGTATTTTGCCTGTTTGAACCATCGTTTCCATTGCCCCTTCTTTCCTATGATTATATACATATGCTACCCATTTTGTAATAACTTAAAGAACTTATAAATAATAAAAAGCTTACTGTGCATTTATATTTTTTAAAACCTTCTTCTTTGTTTAGGCCAAGTGTCCTTAATTGCCGGTCCGAAGCCAATCATCGTCCACTACGGACCCACTTCTATGATCATTAAATCATTAAGGGATCAATATGTTTTTATAAATTTATATGTCTTTCTGTACAGTTGGGTTATGAATAACAGATAATATGGTTGAATGTTTTTTGAAAGTACTTTATTTATTTGAGAATAAGATTTTGATAGCTTACAGACTCGGAGAATCAACGTCTAGGGGCCTTCAAGTTATTTGACCCTACAAGCATAACAAGCCTGACACATTATATTGATGTTCCCAACCTTTACTTAAGATATTCTTTTGCTTAGAGATCCTTTTTTTAATTTATTAAACTGTTCACATATATACAGCACAGGTATATAAAAGTGATGCTAATACGTATAAAATACAAAAATAAACATTATAGTTTAAAATAATGTTTATTTTTGATCCCTTTTCAATTTCAAATAAATATATATCTGGTTTAGATTATATACATATATTATAATATATAAAAGTAACTGTATACTTACTTTGGCATTATAGTTAATACAAAAACAAAGCATTGCTTCTTCAAGAATAAAGTTCCTACTACATATAGTTCAATTTTAACGAATTTTCTAATTAAGTAGTTGTTTTTTAAAATATTTTCCCTGGTGAACGCTTAGGGAACAAACTTATTTTTTGTTAAACTGAACATGTAGCCATAAAAATAAAATGTGAAAAATACGGTGATATATATGTGGAATGGACCTCTATATTGTAGTCCTCTCCATGCATTCCCTTTAAATAGATTTTGTAAATACCAATCTTCCTGAAGAATAAGAGAATTGTATATCATATATTAGTAATTATGCATATAGCTTATTCCTTAAAAAACTAAGAGATCGAAACTGTCGATAGACTTATGCATATAATTAAGTCTCAATATAATACATTTTTGCAACTCCTTTAATGTTCCATTTGTTGTAGGAAAATAATACAAATAAATTTTTAAAAATGTCTAATGTTGAGTTGATGTATGCAGGTTTATTATCTCTTCCCATGAGATGCAAAACATTTAAAATAAAAAAAGACTCTGACGCATAAAAAATATTCGCAATCACTTTTAAATATGCCGCCCATCAGAAATCATGGAATCGATAGCGCTATTAATTAATTTTTATGGCGTAAAAAATATCAGTAGCATATATATACCGCCCGCCTGAACTAACGAATATATATAGGTAGTCCCGTCCCTACTGAAATGTATCTTGACCAGGCTTGTGAACGGAACGCAAAATTGAACGGCGTTCAGCTGAAGGCACCTTCAATGAACGGAACGCAACTTTTTTTTGAACGCTGAACGTTGAACGCAAAAAAAAAGTTTTGCGTTCAGCGTTCAATTTTTCCAAACATTTCTTGGACTTTTTTCGGAAAAACGTCATCACTACGCAGTACTTTTTTGGGAAATTCTTTTCTAAAAAAAGAAAACGTCATCACTAAGCATTACTTTTTCGGAAATTATTTCTAAAAAAAAATTTTTTTTTTAACGCTGAACGGAACGCTGAATGCAAAAAAAGCTGAACGCTCACAAGCCTGATCTTGACCGACTATGTCCCGTGATCCTCTGGAGTCCCCCTACTTTAGCACTGGGAGGAATGTTATGCATAGTACATTCAAACGAAACTTATAAGCAAAGTAAGAGAGATTTAGGAATGAGGTGTAGACGATTCGTTGTTGCCCTTCAAAAAGTATGAGCGAACATCTCAAGATTCACCTCTCAGTTCCAAATTTCTACAGGGTGCATCTTTTTTAATTATCCCTGCAAGGACTGCGGTAAAATCTTTAATTCCATTGTTCATACATTTGTTGAGTGTCCGTATGTTTATATTTTGACGGAATTCTTGAAACTAAATTTTGAGTCTACAAAATAGGCAAAGGGCACTATTTTGTATGGTTTCCCGAAGATACAGAGGAGTAAAGATCGCCAACTTGAGGCAATTCATTTTTCTCTTCTTAGTGCCAAGGCTTTGATTGGATCCAAATTGACTAAAGGAGAGCAATTAAACAGAGCGGAATTGAGATCAATTTTAATTTCAGCTTCTGCTAGGTATTTTGCGCTCGATTTAAAAATCCCTGCGGCTTCAGGTCCTACATGGAATTATGCAGCTGACTTGATTAATTTCAAATGCTCATTTTCTTCACGTTATTTTAGTTATTTAAAAAGGCTTACGTCGCTATTTTTTCGCTCGCATAAATCTAAATTTTAACAGCAATTTTGATTGTACATGATTAGTCCTCAGCCTTCTTTGGGGGAAGCAAGAAGGTTCCTCGAGTCGGTGGCCTTCCTTCCCCTGACATGTCCAAAAAGGAAAGCAGTGACCTTGTCAAGAAGAAAAAGAAGAAGAAGCTTCCCATGAACTACGACCCCAACGTGGAGCCCGATCCTGAGCGCTGGATACCCAAACGGGAGAGTATCGCCTTCCGTAAGCACCTCAAGCGAGAGCGGCGGAACAAGGGAGAAAAGTACACAGGGGCACAAGGCAACAACTATGACTACTCCTCCAGGAAGGCCACTCCAAAGAGCCCACAACAAAAAACTCCTCAACCCACCGCCTCAAGGCATCAACAACAGACGAGGAGGCAACAACAAAAGGAAAATAAGAAAAAAGGGTTTTAGGCCTCTCGGCCTCGATCTATTTTGTGTTCTTGAAGTTTTGTTTGTACTCGTTTGTATTTATTTATATATTGTGTTCATTATAGTTTAATATTTATTTGGTGTGTGTTTTTAAGTTATGTTAGTACACGTTTTTTTGAATAGAGGTTTGGTCTTTTATAGGTAATCTAATTTTAAACTATAATGTTTATTTATGTACCATGTACACAATTTTACCTATATTTTATTTATTATGGTATATTTTATAGTACAGCTATAATAAATACCTTTATTTAAAAAAAAAATAAAAAAAAATAAATATATATATCAAGAATACTGGACTGGAAGTTAAGCATTCCTTGATTAAATACATTCAACTTTTCACTTAAGTCAATAGCAACACTTAAAACTTAAATGAATCCGCAGAGATTCAGTTACTAATAAATTAATAAGGAGTAAACATTTTTTATCTTGGAAAAAAATAAATATTATCACCTTCAAATTGTTTTAGAAAAATCAAACAAAGGCCCTTTAATTTAATTCCACTAAAGATGAAACTCAAGAAATGCTCTGTACAACGATTTCATAAAATCATTCCTGTGTAAAACGTATATAATTTTAATTCATTTAGTTTACATAAATATTTTTATACATTATTCATAAGGTTATATAACTTAAAAAAAGAAACATTATTTTTATGCCTTTGTTCTAAGCCATATGTCATCCTTTAAAGTACAGATAATTCAGAGTACAGACAGGATAAATATATCAATAAATGATTACTCCAGCATACATTATTTAACTCAGCATTATGAGGTAATAAATATGCCTCCCTCCTCCTTTTTTGCATCGATTAGTGGGAAAAAGAGACAAGGTTCAATAAACTATACCAGGTATACATATTTTTATTTTCACATTGAAAAACTATCGAATTTTTGACTCAGGCAAATGCATGACCATCGCAACGAACAGTAGTGTATAATCTGAGGCAAGGTGTATCTAACAGCTTATATGGAGTAGAAAAAATAACTAAAAAAACAGATAAACCCAGGGACGTCACACAGAAAATAAATTTTACATTTATTTTAACTTATTAGGTTGATTTTATACTTATTTCAGAAGTTATTGTAACAGGATGTAATAAATTTTACGGCATTTTGTGCTTTATCACATTATTAAAAATATACATTTTTCTAATTTTAACAATGATTTATAGATTTAGATTATAGATTTATAACTAAGTATTTTAATGCTTAATCGAAAATTATGTATGATATATTATTTAGTGATGAATAAAAAAGCTTTTGCTTAAATAATATATATCTGAATGACATGGTTCAGTAATAGTAAATGACACTGAAATGAAGTCCGAATTGGCAAAAATAATCAATGTACCATTTAAAAAAACATGACGTCACTGGTTCTTTAAAATGTTTCCTCCATTTCTCTACTCACTGGATCTCGGTATATGGATCTCAATCTGACGTATTCTTCTTCTCTTTTTTCATTTACCCAGAGAGTCAGCTGTTGACTTTCTAAAATAACAAACAAAAGTTGGGCCCTTTTATTATTTTGTTGTTCTTTTCATTTAATTGAAACAGGTCCCTTCAGAATTCATGCGCATGAGGCTGGAAGGGTGTGATTCCGGCAAATAGAGCCCCGCTCGCAAATCAATCCCTCCTTGACTCATCATGGAGCCGACTAAAATTGTTCGTAAAAGCTTCTCCATTGCGGATAAGTTGATTCTTCTGGAAAAATATGACGCCCTACCGCCGGTAAATAATTCTTACTAAAAATTGTAAACCCCATTTTTTATAAATATTATTCTGTTTCTTTGTTGTCGTTGTAAATTCCTATGTTTAAATTTTTCTTTCTAGTTCAAAGCTGATATGCAGGCTTTCAAATGATGTGCTACGATATCAATAAAATATTACACTACCACATAAACTTAGTTCATGTATATTAATTGACGATTACTTTTTTCTACTTCCGATAAAACACTATTTTTTTTTCTACTTGCCATAAACAAAAAAAATCATTCAAAAATCATTTCTTTATAAGAGACAACTACTAACAAAATAGCGATTACATAAATGATAACGCACACATCAACATTTAGCTCCTTTGAATTCAGACTCACTGGCTTTCATTCAGAGTTTTTTTGCCACAATTATTTTTCAATTTAAATATAACGAAAAAAAATATTTTCAATTTACGATAAATGGTTTAAAAAATATATAAACTCAACTTGGGATGAGTCCTAAATGATAAAACGATAGCTATTAACCTGTGCTAACATGAACCATAATATGTAAAAGAAAGTATGTATCTGGGGCTTAATTCATTTTCGACAAATAAAGATTCGTCGTCCCTTGAATATTATACCTTGTACTATTATTCGTTTTCTTAATAAAGTTATCTCGTTGCGAGTAATAAAAAAAAAGATTCGTCGTCCCTTGAATATTATACCGGTATTGGATCCATTTTAAAAACGACTCATGTTATGTGTTCATTAATTATTAATGAACCATAATTTTATCAATAAAAAATTAATGATAAAAACCTTTATGAGTTCTTGTATATCGGCGAAAGATAAATAACTATTTCCAATATGTACTTTCGAAGTTGTCACATTTCAAGTAATTTCAATCTTATTATTTTCACACAATTGCATGAGTATTTAAGATATAAAAACATATTGGTTCAATAGAATCTTAATAAATGTGGAGGGTTTAGCTCTTTCCTTCACAATAAGGGATGTATATATTCCCACTGTGCTTAACTTATTGGCTCTAAATCTACCGTTAATAAAATTTATATTTGTTTAATTTGTTATTAACATTGTTTAACAAATTTGATCTTATTTCATAAGAATGTGTATCATTTTACCAATCAAGGAACTTGACCAAAATTTCTTGAACAGTGCAATGTTTAATGTCGAGCAAAACTCATTTGATCTCTGTAAAAACAATACTTGTAGACTTTTGTTCATATACGTATTTGTTAATGGTTATATAGTAAAATTTATAAAACCAATATTTAATTTACTCAATCAGATATAATAGTGATTAAATTAAAGGATTATGGTTGATGTAGCTTAATGTGAAGTTGAGTGATTGTTGGAGATATAGAGAGCAGACAAAGATCCTTTTAGGAGAGATTTTTAATTAATTTCTTCTTTTTAACATTTTAAATGTCACTTTAAAAATATCTAAATAGAGTTTTATCTTATAACACAGCATCCTAAAATACAATAAATATACTTATGTCAATGTATGCTCATATGATTAATTTTTTAATCCAGGGCACAAAGCAAGAAGACGCAGCTCGTCGCCTGGGCGTGAAGAGGCCCACCCTATGCAAGATCCTAAAGACCCGCAACGAGATTGAGCGCTCGGGTCCAAGCTCCTCCAAACGTCGTCGCCGCGGCCGATCCTCCGAAATCGAAAGTGCCCTAGAGCTCTACGTCCGAGAGAGCCAAGAGCGCAACCTTCCCTTGACCGGAGAAATGCTCAAGCGAAAGGCAGAAGCCTTTGCGGGAAAACTCGGGCACGAGGACTTCAAGGCCCAAACGCCTGGCTGGAACGCTTCCGGAAGCGGTACGAGATCGACTTGATGATGGAGCCACAAGATGAAGAAGATGAGAGGATTCATCCTTTTGCACTGGACAACTACCATCACTGGCTGGACTTTGTTCCGAGAGCTGAAGTGGGAGGAGAAATCGATGAAGATCGGATTCTTGAGGAGATTCGAAGTCGGGCCACCAGATACGGAGAAGACGAAGATGATGGCAGATGTGAGCTAGAGGAAGAAGAAGCACCACCACCCAAGAATAAAGATATCGTTGCTGCAGCAGAGGTCTTGGATCGAGTCTTTAAGCACCGGGGTAACCACCGCATGGCACACCTACTTAATCAAGAGGTCCAAAAAGTTCTTCTAAGCAACATGAAGGAAATTACAGTTCATAAAGTCTCTAAGAATA
The DNA here is from genome assembly GCA_013387185.1 of Caligus rogercresseyi. Classification (NCBI taxonomy): domain Eukaryota; kingdom Metazoa; phylum Arthropoda; class Copepoda; order Siphonostomatoida; family Caligidae; genus Caligus; species Caligus rogercresseyi. The sequence continues at coordinate 16,705,581 of CP045895.1, read as the reverse complement.
CTTAAAGGGAGACGAATCTACCACAAACTATGCGCCATGTCACCTCCTCAAGAAATTACGGGTTTGAACTATACCTTGAAGTGCGTGTGGTTGTATGGATGTCCTCTTTAATGATCTGAATCTTAGCTGTTTAAAAAAATCATTTTATCATTTATTTACATTTACACACAAATATGAAAGTGACTATTATCTTAAAGTACAGAGAATTATGGTTTTGTTTAATATATCAGCTGCAGCGTGTTTTAGGCAGAGACTTTCCTGCAGGAAAAAAAACCATACTGTTCCTTCCTATGGATTCGACTAATACAAGTATTATAAGTATTGTTAACTTAATGATTGTTTCGATTATAATAATATAGCTTGAAAGTTTATGTATTTTTTACAATTAATAGGTTTCAGTCTTTTATTTTATGGAAGAGGGATTCTAGGCAGGAAAGAAAGTGGTTCAAAGTTCTTGCCCCTACGTACATTTTTTAAATGCCTTTAGTTACCTCCGCCGAAGGAGGATCAAACTTTGTGGAGTTGTTGGAAATGCCAAAAGAAACAAGTGATTAAATTTTGGCATCTCTGAGTGCAGAATTAAGATGCAAAATGAGCTAAATACTAATAAATATTTCAAGTTAGCCTACTCTGCCAATAGATGTCGCTGTGCTGTGAAATCGGGTGCATGGAGCGTCTTTCTCTCGGAATTTCCGTCGAGGGGAACCCTCCCCCGGCCCTCTACGCCGCCCCAATCGTGAAAAATCCGCCTCGGAAGGCTCATAAGGACCCCGTGACGGCGGAGGTTGGCACTCTCTGAGTGTACATATATATGCCTCTAGTTGCAAATAATTTATATACATAGAAATATATTTATTGCATGCTGCTCTAAATGTAATTATCGTGCTTATATATGTTTTATAAAATTCTAAATTCTGTCTTATTTATGTCCTCCTCTTACTGAAAACCCGTACTGACCTTGAATCTTTTGCGGTAAGATACTCCGGACTATTCCGGCTCAGTTTTATCCTCTGATTGTATCTACAAAAAAGATTTTGATTGAATTTGTCTAGGTATTGAATTGGAATTATGACCACGCGTTAGTTTAGGAGTGTCTACCCCCAACAATTAGTTTAAGATATAATCAAGGAATGGTGCTTCACTTCATTAAATAACATTTTTTAAGGATGTATAAATTTAACATAGTTTTTTTAAATTATATATATTCCCCTGACTTATTCATAACAATATCACTAAATTTTTTAGGGTTTTATTGTACAAATACTATTAATCAGAGCTTGGACAACAAATTGATGTTCGGGAGATGTCAAATTTATTATACACATACTAATGAATACTAATTTATAAAATTGTTAAAATCTGCTACCGATTGCATGATTTATGACAATCGAGTTGCGGTATATATGTTTATCAAAATTTTGATTTCTTGAAAACGATTTGCACTTTCTTCCTGTGTTGACTATTTTTTTTAGACACTTGTTTTCTTGAAAATGAATCTACACCGTGCGGAAGCAAAAAACGGAATCAACTTTAAATGGTAATATCTCATCAATTAAGAAAGATATCGAGATTGTTTTAATTTTTGCAGAAAGTTCCGAACAGGATGTAGTTGAGTTATGTAGCTTGCTTAGTTATTAAAATGGAAGCCAAAAGGCAACGAGTGTCAGATCTACTCCGTGCACAAGTAAGTGTGGCGGAGATTGTTAAGATTGTGGGGGTCAGCAAGACCATGGTGTACGACGCCAAGAAAAGCTTGAGGCCTGGGACAGCTTGGAGAGGAAGCTTGGTAGCGGTGGCCACAACAAAATCCTGACAGATGAGTTCGTGGTAGGCCTCTTTGCTGAAATTGAAGCCGATCCAATGAGATCCATATATTTTTATCATAATTTTGATTTCTTCCTGTGTTAACAATTTTCCAGAAACTTGATTTCTTGAAAATGAATCTATTTAATACTTTTTTTTTTTTTTTGGGGGGGGGGGGGGGGTGATTATACCAAATAACAATACTGTCTTAAATTGGTAGATAGACAAAACTTGCTAACAATTCCTTATACCGGTGGTAGATTTGCTATTAATTGGTAAGCATCATAGGATACCTCACGTCTTGGCTGTGAGACAAGAGGTCTTCATATCACATTCAATCTATCTTGGTTTAAAAAAAGTTATTGGTCTCGAACTATTGAACTTCTTTCTTAACTTTGGTCACCCTCACTAAATTATTTGGATTGTGAACAAGCTATCCTCCTGCATTAAATATATATTTCATGATTTTAGTATAGTCTAAGCCACGATTCATATCTAAAGTGTCCTGTACTTAATAAAAATACAATGTCTGTCTTTGACATTTAAAAAATGATTAACGTATTTGTTTGTATGTAATTTCATCCATGTGAATATGAACTTAGTTCTCCTATTAAGATATAAAATTCAAACCCTTTTTGAGTTACTTGAATATCTAAAGAGAAAGAAGTCTTAGTTTAGCTAATATTACTTGCAATAACGCGTAGTACCGTGAACTCTGGATTAATTTTTCATATTTTATGGGCTATTAAATATTATGGACTCTAATTCCAAGAAGTCTGTAGAAAGGGCAATTTTTGACAATGACAAATTTATTTTTATCTACTAATAGTATCTGAAAAATATAAATGTTTTTTGTTCGGTTGTCTTGTTCAGGATAAGGCATTGGTCGTTTCTAAAAATAAATATGTAAGTTCTAGGAATATATAATTTGGTAATGTAAGATAATTGTACTTGTTGATTAAAAAGTTATATAAAGTTTTAGTCATTATATATTATGGTTTTATCTTAAGACGGGTACGGTTACTTTGATCTCCTACCTGAGCTAGAAACAAAGAGAAACCGCACTTCAACACGGCCATCGTGCTAACATTCCTCACAAACCTCTCTATTATTGTACTTATTATAGAAGGATCTGGATCCGCGAGTCCCGTTGAACATATTCATGAGCCGAGTCAGTGCTAGGAGCGACCACATTGATGAAGGAGCTCCCAAACGTCTCGTCTCCTCCTCCGATCATTGAGGAGGATGAGACGAGACGGGGCAAATATAATGACTGGAATCATGCCACCCGTCCACTCCCATTCGAGAAATTTGATCCCAAGCAATGATGAATCAATGTAAACAATAACAATAATATGAACAAGGCAGGAGCACTCTGGATGACGAATACTTTTTTCCTTCTTCTTCTATAATAAGTACAATAATAGAGAGGTTTGTGAGGAATGTTAGCACGATGGCCGTGTTGAAGTGTGGTTTCTCTTTGTTTCTAGCTCAGGTAGGAGATCAAAGTAACCGTACCCCTTAAGACAGTAATTGTGAGTTATAATGTTCATTTATGTTTTCTTTTCTAACGTAACTGTCTTCAGATTGTTTTTTTTAATCTCCTACTTTCTAGTGTATTGTTATTTTTTACACTGTATGGATTTGTAGCTGATAAATAACATTTTAACAAAAAAGTCTTATGGGAGTAATTTTCTGGATGTTTTGGCAGGGTTGAGGTTGCGTGATAAAGTTTAAAGCTCCAATTGCAAAAGCCATCACCGTAAAAATAAGAGTAAGGAAAGAAGAAAGAAAGCAGTATTCTCATAGATGTCTTTATATCTCTTTAGAGTGAAAAATATTAGATAAGTTTATTACAAACACAAAATGTACGTATATATTTGTATAGTAAAACTTATGACAGCTACTTAATTCATTATCTTTTTAAATTCTAAGTCGAATAAAGTGTAATCTTAAAAAATGACGTGAAAATGATAAAAAGTGTTTTTTTTTACGGATACCTTTATGCTCTATGTTTAATTGTACTTTGATAAATGAATAAGCTTGTAAAAAACTAAAAGCAAAAATTCATACAAAACACTTTATTCACAAGTTCATCAAATAAAATTGTGGATAACGCATTCATTCCATGAACATAGGCTGAGAGCAATCACTATTAGAGCGTCGGTTAGGTATTCACGATTTTATAAGAATATTCCCAATGCACATTGGCAAAAATGTAAGCATGATGCTTCAATGTATAAATCAACTCTCGCTTGTCTATGCTAAATATCCTCAGTTCAATGTTGAAAAGAGCAATAAATTACACTATGTAACAAAATTAAGGTCTTTTTTTGCCCCTGAGTCCCATTGTTTACGTAGATTCCAAAAACGCCACTCAAAATATCGTTCGAAAAAAGGTTTGGACTTTATGGCCTTTTTTTGAAAATCAGGATTTTCATCATTTTTAATGGTTCACGCCCAGTTATATCCGTGCAAAGTAAGAATAACCACAAATGTCAGTAGTATTTATTGTTTTAGTATGTCAATGCATTTCAAATCAGTTTTTATAATTTCAATATCTTTCGTACTATTCGAAAAAATAGGCTTTATATTTCAAAAAGTTGATAATTTTTAGTGTTCTATTTAAGCGGGTATATTACAGAGAGCACAGAAGAGAGCACTCAGGAAAGAAGGTCAGAGTGATGAGGAACAATCTTTATGCAAACGCACCAGGGCGCATTCACGTTTGAGTAAAGAGAAAGTTCCAGAAACTTGTTTCTTCTGTGGACAACCTGCAGGAACTGATAGTCTTCGGAAGGCTGCAACATTTGAAATTGACAGACTACCTGTGTTGGACTTGATGGGGCAGCTATCGTCCAGATGCTGAAGCCGGCTGTATCAAAGACCTTTGAAGAGTACGCACATCAGATGTTCTTTCCATATATATCTACTAAGCTGCAAACAGTGTCACGCCTGGATCTGATATGGGATACCTACCTTGCTGATTCACTGAAAGGCAGTTGTAATGAAGCAGACCGCGCTGATATGGGTCTGTGAATCTCCACTAACAAATTAATTAAACCACGATGCTAAGATCGTATTTATATCAAAAGATATTCACTATAACGCAATAAATAATTACAACAAGATATTACTCCTTTAAAGACTATATCAATAATATATTTCGATTGTTTACATAATATTATGTTTTCATGTTATTGCGCCTTTTTCAACAGCTGACGGAGGACGCGTAGAGTTTGTTTATTCCTCAAGTAAGCTGATTAGTGATGGTTCGTAATATCAGACCCTGTTCGATCTATCCTGTGACGCGACACTCCCCCTGGTAAAGGACTTAACCTTTACCACTTGCATCACTGGTGGGATAATAGAGTCTGGATGTCGTACAATTACTTTTGCAACCGCCTTAGGAAAGATCAAATGGAGTCTGGCTGTCTAGAGTCTCCGCTCCAAGATAACTGACAGACTTTATGTTGCAGATATATCTCGCTAGTTGTTGGAACCGGTGTTAAGGTTGCCAGACCTTTTATCACCTTATACCGATGTAGGTGGAACTCTGCCAAAGGAAAAATTAACCGAAAACCTTTGGTAGCTTGTAAATGAAATAAAATGAAATAAAAAATAAAAGTATAGCTGGTTCGCACCCGTTACAAGAGGGGAAAAATTTGAAAACCTCTATGGGCTCTACACGGTACTACTAAGTTCCTGTCACTCATAAGCTCAGGAAAATCAAGGCCTGATAGCCATCTGATGTAAAAACCTGAGAGCAAGAATGCACGCCCTCGCAAAAGGGTGGGTTTAGAAACTGAAAGGGTTGTAAATCCTTGTAAACATTTCAAAACCAGGGTGGGTTGTAAAGCCACCCAGATGGTCCCCAGGCAATCTGACTACCACGAATTATGTTATCATTTTACTCGCTTTTCGAGCTCCCTCGTCTCTCGCCAAGAAGGGTGCTCCACACGAGATTCGTATACTTAAGTTCTCTACGTTGTTTAGATAGCGAGAAAGTGTAATGGCTAGATACACTATTACATCTTACCTTTAGTAAGTAGTTTGTAATAACCTATGTGCTTGCGAGCTCTTTTACTTCTAGGACCTTCCGAGGACTCGTCGTCACGAGCTCTCTTGGGAACTTCCGTATCAGAGCCAGAATTGGAGTTAGTGGCATCCTCCTCTTCTGTGTACTCGACACCCGCGCTGGCCTCATCTCTTTCCAAGTAGGGAAGTGTCACAGGGCGAGGATCTTCTGTCCCTTGCGCGTGTGCACCAGCGGGTTGGGAATCCGTTTCCGTCAACCCCGTTCCACACATCTTACCAAGGTCTGACGACTTGGCGGGCACAGGGCTTTCCATTGCTTCTCTCTCCAACATTTCAGCAGACGGCTCTAGAAGAGCTATATTTCGCACTGACCTTGTAAAGGTAGCCTTGTTCGGCAAAATGATGGAGACTGAGGAGATAGCACCGTCCAGGTTTTTGTGGACGCTAACGACTCTGGCCAGTTTCCATTGGCCTTTTTCTTGGGTTTCTGGCTTAAGCAGAACGACGTCCCCTGGCTTTATTGGAGGTGTATGGCCCTTTGACCATTTACGATCCAATGATAGGGTGGCAAGGTATTCTGCTTGCCATTGTCTCCAGAAGTGATGTAGGATTTTCTTTCTCTGTTCCCACATCTTGTCTACGCCAGGTGTTCTGAGTTCCGCCTTACTGGCGGTCGTGAGAGGACGGAGGGTTCTACCCGTTGTTAACATATTTGGGGTGATCATTTTCTCCGTGTTCCCTTCGATTACTTGACCTAGGGGCCTCTCATTTATGTAGAAAACAATTTCCATACATAGAGTCTCCATCGTTCTAAATGGGACCGCGTGTTTCTGAAGACTTGCCATAAATTGCTTTTTGAACAGTCCGACGAGGCGTTCTGTGCACCCGTTTGTCCAGGGTGCCAATTCTGTACTGAATTTCCATTCAATTGGCCCAAGACCTTCATACTTATAGTTCAGGACCACATTCTGCGCTTCTAGCTTGAATAACTGTTGAAGTTGTCTACAAGCTCCTTTAAAAGTGGTGGCATTGTCACTATAAAATAGGATTGGCCTCCCCCTTTGATGTGTAAAGCGCCTAAACGCCATGAGAAACTCATGAGAAGAACAGTCAGGGACCAACTCAACGTGAATGGACCGTGTTTGCATGCATGTGAATATTACTCCCCATACTTTATATTTCTCTGGGTTTCGACATCTCCTGCCATTAGAGTCTTTTCGGCATTTCAGGAAACTACAATCGTGGATGCAATAAGATGGGCCAAAATAATCAACACCGACATGGGCCCATGCTTCCGGTTTATCCATCCTAATACTTGGAAGTGGGGACATTTTGGTGACTCGTACTGAATGTACCTACACCTAGGAGTTTTGCATCCATGTCTTACAGCAGACTTGACGAAACTATATCCGCCCTGTTGCCAGTAAGTCATTCTAATATGTTCGAATGTTTGCTTCTGACTGGCATGTCTTAGCTTAAGATGAGTTTCCAATGCCACTCTTTTTGCGTACTCGCATTTTGGCATGATGATTGGGTCCTTAAAATCAAGATTTAGAGAGATACTTTTATGCAATCTGCTTCTAAGCCTAAGAAGCTGATCATCCGGATCCCAATAAACTGGGAGATCTTTTAAAACTGAACCTTTTTGGACTTTAAGCAATTGCTTTTCGGTATTCCCTTGTCCCAGGGCAATCTCTCTTTCAAAGTGCTTGCCTTGAACATGCCTCGCCAACTCCTTGTCCGCCTCCAGCTCTTCAGAAATTGACATGGGATGATTTCTTGGGAGGTAGACTTGCTTGCGAACTTTACGCTGCGCTCGACGGAAGGTCGTAAGTACACGCTTAACTACGTGCAAACGGCTAAACTTCCTGAGCATAATATCAAGAGGATGTTCCTTATTAATGCTAGATTTAAAAGCATTTGCTTTTGAGATGCGTTCACTCATAAGGTTGGTCTTGATTTCTTGGGTCTGAGCGAGGTATAACTGGATGTCTGGGATTGCGTTACTATCCTCTGCGGTATCTACCGTCTCAGACAGCACTCCTCCAGCAATCACTGGCTGTTTGGGCCACTTGCTCTCGTCCTCTAAAAGGAAAGCAGGGCCTTCCTTCCAGAAGTTGAGTCTATCGACTAACTCTGGTAGGTGACATCCTCTACTCGGTAAGTCAGCTGGGTTTAATACACCGGGGCAAAAATGTACCTTACTCTGACCTTTATCGTCCAGGATCTTGCACACACGGCGTTCTTCCCAGACCTTACAATGCCCTTTGCCTCTTTGAATCCTCTGGAGATTTAAGAGGGAATCTGTAAAGATATGGACGTCGGCAGTAGATACGCTTGGGCGAAGGGAGTTTTGAATGTACGTGCTCATTGTTACGCAACAAGTGAGGGCTATTAACTCTGCCCTTGCAATTGTCAGTGCATCCTTAAAATCCTTCTTCCGAAGGTCTTTGGGCATGAGCGTACTTTTGGAGTATATGATCTGGGTTCTACGAGATCCATCTGGTTGACGCTTAATTGCGTAAGCAACAGCTCCAATCCCCTTTTTAGAAGCATCTCCAAAAATTGCAATCTTATCCAAGCTACCCGGGAGAAAACGGCTGAAACGGAGTTCTCTGAGTAGGGGGATGTCTGCAAACCATTCTCTGAATAATGTCACGGCTTCTTCTGCAACTGGATCAGGAACTAGCTCCCCCATCTCATTTTTTATCTGTCGACCGACTAAGTTTTCATCCCAACCTGTACTGTTGGCCCACATCATAGGCAGAATCTTTTTGTATTGCATAATGTAGGGAGACACGAATCCTTGAGTGTCGAAAATGCGACTGGCAACTGCCACTATATCTCGACGGGTGATTCTGTCTGAGTTAGGATCAAAGTCATCGAACTTGCTATCGAGATTAAACATAAACTCATCCGTGTCAAAATCTAATTTCAAGCCTAGAACCGATACGAGTCTATTAGTGTCTAACCGTTCCTGGTCTAGACCCTCAAGTATCTTTGGATTGCTTGCCGCGATTTTGTGACCGTGAAAGCCTCCTGAGTCCATGACTGTTAAGATGTCTTGCAACAAATTAGCAGTAGCACTTATTGAATCCCGACCATCACTATTGTCGTCCATATAAGTGTTAGCTTCAATAGACTCTGCTGCTTCGGGGTACTTTGACTTTAGAGCAGCTGCTGACTCTCGTAAGCATTGCATTGCTTGAAATGGGCTGGAAATTATTCCAAATCCCAACGAAGTCAGCCTGAAAAGAGTTGGCTGCTTCCCTGGTTCCCCCCAAAGATATCTGAGCATGTCTTTATCAGATTTCAGCTCCAACTTAACTGCTAAGAACATTTTCCGTACATCAATAAGGAAAATGTGCTGTTTTTGCATCAATCGGAGGATCAATTCCATGATCTGAGGGAGCAGATTCGGTCCCGGCATGAGCATTTTATTTAGGGACTTTGTCTTATCCCTCGGGTCAATCATAGAAGCATTAATGACGATACGCACTTTGGTTGTGGCTTTGTCCATCCTGAAGACAGGACGGGACGTCATAACGTATGTTGGCCAGGGTGGATTCCTTTCAACTAAAGGTACTGCCTCTGCAAACCCTTGCTCAACCAACTCTTTATAAGCTTCGTCAACCATAGAAAGGTGCTCCGCCTTTACTTTTTCCACGGTACGGTGGAAGAAAGCTACAGCTCTACTCATGTTATCTGACATTCTGTGAGCTTCTAAGTCTGGGTCTTTCCAGGGAAGTCTGACTGTCCACTGTTTTATCCGGGGGTCGAACTTAGCCGTTTGCTTGTGAAACTCCAAAGCTTGAATTTCCGATGCAGTAAGTTCAGAGTCCATAGTCTCCTGCGGCTTTATACCTACGTTCTCCCCAGACCAGAATTTTCCAAAGTCAAATATGCAATTCTCGTACATTGTCTCGAGATCAAAAGTTTCGTTTGTGTACGTTAGAGAACTGAACACTTGAGCTGTCGGAATCATCTTATATATTCCAGTAGCTCCTCGGAGCACCCAGCCTAATTTTGTCTTCTGGGCAATAGGAAGAGCTGGGTTCTTATGCCTGATTGTCTCATCTATCTGTAGTTGTGAGAAATAGGGCTCCGAGAGCAAGACCTGTATTGGTCTTGGGTTAGGAAACTTGTCTGCTAACTCTATATTGTTCAGATAGGAATGTTTCCTAGGATCGAAGTCTATTGGTTGGAATGGGTTTCCAACTTTTCCCGTGACTATTCCAGCCATTTCTGTGGTTATGTAACCATCCATAGACCTTATCTGGAAAGAGACCTCTTGAACCTCTTTTGTGGAAGAACCGCCGCCAGCTACATTTAAACAGAGGAATTGCTTTCTGCCTGTCAAGCCAAGATGCTTTGCAGTTTGCTGTTCTATCAAAGGGACATTAGCTCCCGAATCTAGCAGTGCCCTGACCTTTACCTCTTGTTGAGTAGCGGGGTTTCGTAAGTAGCACTCTACTGTTCCACATAATCCCTTATACTGTGGGACTGTTGCCGAGTAAACGACAGCTTCATCATTAATGGCAAAGTCCCAGGAGTGAGCCATGCTCTCCACATCATACTCGTCTTCCGTGAATGGAGTTACTGAGTATACACATTTCCTTGGTTCCCCCAAGGTGACTTTCGGGTTACATTTTTGAGCCACTATGAAGGAATCTTGACCTTTATCAGGCACATTTGAAAATAATAAAACCCGAGCAGGTTCTATTTCTTCCTGAGCCCTTTGCAATACGCAGACTTGTGCATTATTCACCTCTGAAACTGAAGCCCAGACTTGTCAGGTGCAGGCGTGGCCATGAGGATCGACAGTTCTTCTCCCCCTCGACGTCTACCTAGACGTCGCTTTCTAGCTGCTTTACGCCTCCCAGCCTTTGAACAGTACATTTTCTGAACTGCACAACCTGGCTTAGCTCCAATCTCAGATAAATTCTGCAAAGTCAGACTGCTACCAACTCCCTTGGACATAGTAGAAGTCTTCGTGCAAATTGCATCATCAGTCTTTACGGAAAGTTTTATTGCTGTCGGATTGGCTGTTTTTGTGTTCCCTTTAATAATTGAAGATTTTGCCATGCATGTAGCTTGATTCTCAGTTTCAACATAAACTTGGGATCCTACAGGCAATGAAGTATCTGACTTGATACTATCTTCCCCACTGGTCTTAGAAACTCTAAGAAGCACTCTCTCAGAGATATCACACCCACCAACAGGCTCTTTAGCATTATCAGGACACGTTTTTATAACCGACGCTTTATTTATACCATTGTTATAATTAGGCAAGCTTTTGCCTAAATTATTTCCTTGGTATCCGGAGGAACAATTATGAGTCTTATCAAATGAGACAACATTAGAACAAAGTGGTTTTTTATTTAATTTTACTGAAACTAAACGTGAGGAGGAGCGAGCAGGCTCCCGACCACTTTGAGCAAATGCTGTCAAATCCTCGCTCTTCTTTCCTTTGAAAAATGATTTGAGGGCTTCCGCCAGCTCGGCGGCGTCAAGGGTAGTCTTAGGGATCTCTGTGGCCCTCTTGCTATCCCTCCTCTTTTCACTTTTCTCCCTTTTTCCTCCTTCCTTCTTTAACTTCTTTGGAAGGGGTCCTCCCTCCCACTACCTTGGCGCTTTGAGGACCTGTCCTCACGCTTCTGGTGGTGAGAGTGACGGTTGGTGGGATGCTTTTCCTCCAGCCAAAGAGCAAATAGCTGCAGTCCCTCCATCTTGTAAAGGGCCCCGATGCCAGGATCAGGGCTGGTGGCCCCCACAACTTGTGAGCGACCAGCCGCTGCAGCCACTTTGGCCTGATCACGCAAGGCCGACTTTACCCACTTTGGCCAGGCTTCTGCCGCATTGTATGAAGGAGGGAGCATTGCCAGCACTTTTTGTTGTGCTAAGACATCGGCAATGTCAACACCCGCCTTCAAAAGCGTCCCTCTCATTCCAAGGAAGTCCTTGAGGTCCTGAACAACCTCAGAAGGCCTTCTTGACAGGGGAGCAGGGCCTACAAGATCCGTTGCCATACGGACCAGGTCTCCATATGCTTCTTCTAACGCTCTCATGGCCAGAGAGTAGCACTGCGATGGAGAACGTTGATGACGGAGCACTAGGGAATGTGCGGGACTACCTGGAGACATTGCAGCTAGGAGACGATGGTATGCGTCAGCCTCCGTTGCTCCAGCTGCCATAATGGCGACGTGGCATACGTCCCAGTCCCTACGCCAGCGTTCAAAAGTGGCTCTGGTTGATTCCTCCTCACCAGAGAAGGGAGACACGTAGTTGAGGACGTTAATTTCCCTTGCTGCTGTGCTGGAAGGAGTTTTCCCTGCAATACTCAGTGCCTGGAGGGCATCCTTCAGTTCCTGCAGAACCGAACATTTCATGCACATGGCAGCCCATCTCACATTCAATGCCGAAATGGAGGCTTTCAGCTCACTGATCAACTCCACTTCCCTGCTTTGATGTCATTGGCCAAGGTAGGATTTCTACGGATCTTGTCCGTCATTCTCAAGACATCTTGGACAATGCCTGGACCATCCTCCTTGGCTTTGAGATATGCAGCCATACCCTGCGCCGCGTGTCTCAAATTCTTCTCTTTCCTCACTTCTGCCTCTAGAGGAGGCAAACCAGCGAGGGCCGTTGTGAGCTCCTCATCATAGGAGCTCATCTCTTGAGCCCATTCTGCTTCTCCCAGGGTCCGGCTCCAATGATCGGACACTGCTCCGGGGAGTACTTCCCCCTTTGGGGTTTGAGGGGCTGAATTACTAGCTCCGAGTCAATGTTAGCCTCTCCTGAATGGTCTTGCACTTCTTGAGAAGCTGCTAAGGAGTCTGGAATTCTTCCCCCGAACTCAAGGGTGTTTGACAAGGAGGTACCCTCGTCCTCTCTCACTCCAGTAGGGGCTCTGGCATCATTAAACGAATCAGCCATTTCACGCTGATGATACACCGCAATGGAAACCCTTAAGATGCCTCTAGCTACGATGGACTCTGCCCTCTTTCAACCAACAGGTTCCCTAGGAGGGGAGCGTCTTACACACCCGAGACCAACTGTAGATGGTACTAACACACAAGCAGTACCCAATTTCACCTCTAGCCACGGTAGACTCTGCCCTCTTTCAACCGACAGGTTCCCTAGGAGGGGAGTGTCTTACACACACGAGGTCAATTGTAGATGGTACTAACACACAGGCAGTACCTAAGTTCACCTCTAGCCACGGTAGACTCTGCCCTCTTTCAACCGACAGGTTCCCTAGGAGGGGAGCGTCTTACACACAAGAGACCAAACGTAGATGGTACTAACACACAAGCAGTACCTCCAGCCACCGCGGGAATTCCTACATTAAAACAAAAAGAGATTCCCTGGGAAGTGATGTAATATATCAAGCATTGGCGATGCTCCCCCAAGGAAAGCACCTAAGACCGCCTCTAGCCGCGAAGGGCTCTGCCCTCTTTCAACCCACAGGTTCCCTGGGAGGGGGGCTTCTTACTCACACACGAGACCAAATGTTGACAATGCCACCACAATAGCAGCACTTAAGACCACCTCCAGCCACAGCGGGAATTCCTATATTAAAACAAAAAGAGATTCCCTGGGAAGTGGTGTAATTCCTCGACGAGATCAAGCATTGGCGATGCTCCCTCAAAGGAAGCACCTAAGACCGCCTCTAGCCGCGAAGGGCTCTGCCCTCTTTCAACCCGCAGGTTCCCTGGGAGGGGGGCTTCTTACTCACACACGAGACCAAATGCTGACGGTACCACCTCAAAAGCAGCTCCTAAGACCACCTCTAGCCACGGTAGGCTCTACCCTCGTTTAACCCACAGGGTTCCTTCGGAGGGGGGGGGTCTTACTCGCGTTTCTTTGTAATCCGGCTCGAAGGACCATGTAATGAAGCAGACCGCGCTGATATGGGTCTGTGAATCTCCACTAACAAATTAATTAAACCACGATGCTAAGATCGTATTTATATCAAAAGATATTCACTATAACACAATAAATAATTACAACAAGATATTACTCCTTTAAAGACTATATCAATAATAATATATTTCGATTGTTTACATAATATTATGTTTTCATGTTATTGCGCCTTTTTCAACAGCTGACGGAGGACGCGTAGAGTTTGTTTATTCCTCAAGTAAGCTGATTAGTGATGGTTCGTAATATCAGACCCTGTTCGATCTATCCTGTGACGCGACAGCAGTACCGTGCAAAGCGGGGACAAGGTGTGCGGAGACGTGTGGTGGCCGCCGCCGCCATACCAGGAAACTGGCAGAACTTCCTACGAGTGGACAGCAACAAGACCGAGCTGCTTAAGTTTCTCTCAACAGCTCTCTTGGAATGTTTGACCAGGAGGACAACACTCATCATTCTGATGGAGAGGCATTGCTCAGCAAGCCACTACTACCAGATCTAACTTCACTCGACCCATGCAACCATGAAGAGGCTGACAGTTGGATGTTGCTGCATGCATCTCACGCAGCTAAGCACGGACACCATTCAATAGTAATCCAGACTGTAGACACCGATGTTGTGGTGCTGGCAGTGTCCGTGGTACAGGAATTGCAACCAGAGGAATAGGAAAGGATTGCGCTGATAGAAAACAGGCTAACGTTTGGCGACTTGGATGGTTTATCATCATTCAAAACCGGAAGATTTTATTTTCCTCTTCTGAGAGGAGCTAAACAACATATACCATTGACTCCTTGGCATTGCAAGTTCCTCGTTAAAGAGCCCCACTCAGAAAGAGCAGATGAAATAGTCAAACCCATTTATCCTCACTGGGTTTACCTGGCGGATGGAGGAAAAAAATATTGGTGTCACTTGTGGGAATTAATGATCCACGGAAATTTACTGCCCAATTACAAATATCCGCTAATCTAATCAGATTTTCGGAGCACTGCAAGGATTGTGGATACATGTATGTGGACATCAAACACGCCTTCTGTGATTGTCCTGCTCTAACAATTGTTAGAAATTTCATTACTCTAAATTCTGAGTTCATCCAAATTTCAAAGAGGAAAATATGAGGGGCACTGTTCTTTTCGGCGGTTTCAACACCGGGAAACGCTGCAAAGAGGAAAATACCGTTAGGGCGTCGCTACTTAATTGTAAGGCCTACATAGCGAAAAAGCTGATGGGAGGGGAAACCATCAATGCGAGAGATCTCCGGTCAATCATAATTTCGGCCGCCGCTCGTTACGCGGCATTTTCCTTGAGATCCCAATGGTACAAAGTTCGGCCTGGAATCATGCTTCGGAAGTGATCAAATATTTCCCGTCTACTTCTCCCCTGCACACCAAATCCCTGGAAATAATCATCAGACAATTCAAGAAATTCAAGAACAATCAATGATATTTTATACATATACTTATATTATTCTCTGTTTTTTGATGTTTTTAAAATATTTTATCACAAGAATTTTATGTTAAAAATTATTTGATATTTACGTTTATATTCGTTAGATACTATATCGTAAGAATTTTATGTTAAGAATTTAGGTGATATATACATACGTTTGTGTTTTAAGGTTTCTAAAAGGAAAATTATTTTAAACTATAATGTTTATTTATGTTTTGTATTGAACACAATTTTCCTTTTATAACTATTATATATGTATATATTTTATGCACGTTATAATAAAAATAACCTTGCTGATGGAAAAAAAAATTGCAACCAGAAGACAAACTATGGCTGGCATTCGGAACAAGCTGAAGTTTCCGATACCTAGCAGCACATGAAATGGCAGCTGGACTGGACCAGAGAAGGCTCGTGCATTGCCAATGTTTCATGCTCTAACTGGATGCGATTCTGTGTCAAGCTTTGCTATACATAGCAAGAAGATCGCATGGGCAGTCTGGACAGTACTGCCAGAATTCAATGAGGCGCTGATTCAGCTTTCTTCCGCACCAAGTGACATACCACATGATGCAATGTGCATCATCGAGAGGTTTGTGATCCTGTTGTATGACCGAACTAGCAAATGCACGAATATTGACAAGGCCAGGCGGAAACTCTTCGCAAGGAAGAACAATGTGCAGCTGATCCCTCCGACGAAGGCAGCTTTAGAGGAACATGTCAAAAGGGCAGTATATCAAGGTAGACATGTGTGGGATCAGACACTGCTACCAGCGCCAGAACTCCCACCACCAACCAACTGGGGTTGGTCAATGACTGGAGGACAATACACACCATTCTGGACCAATCTACCTGAGGCAGCTCACACCTGCATCGAGCTGGTTCTTGCAAGTGCCAGAAAGGGTGTGTGAGACGCTGCAAGTGCAAGAAGGCTGCCCTTAAGTGCACAGCCCTCTGTGTGTGTGAAGGGGATTGCATATGAAGAGGTCCACAACATTCATTTAATTGTGGCAGTGCTGAACTGGTTAACATGACACTGTTTATGTCCAAATACAAAGTATGTAAAATACATGATGATGAAAGTTCATCTCTCATGACTTAAATGTAGTACTGTAATAAAGATGTCATTTTGAAAATGGATATTGTCATGTATTGTTACCATTATTTTCCTTGCCCCCAAAACTACATTTAGACACCAAATCGAGTCAATAGCAGTATTAGACCCAAAGATAATCGAAAATGTAAATTTCAATCAACGGCCATTTGAAATCCAATATGGCGGCTCATTGGTACAAAACATGCGATGCAGATTGTTTCAATTAGATTTATTGCCCCAAAAAACATACATTTAGACACAAGAATCGAGTCTATAGCAGTATTAGACCCAAAGATAATTGAAAATATAGATTTCACAATCCTTTTTAAATTTTGAGCTAAACCGCCCGACTATTTGAACTATTGCATCATGATTTAACTCAATTTTTATTGATTCCGTCCGTACAAATCCATGCGGCAGTATTACTGGGGCCCAAATCAAAACATTTTTCTTCTCTTCCATTTTTCAAACCTCAATGTACCATAAACTCTCTATTTGAATGTTTTTAAAGTTTGAGTGAAATTTGAAGAGGTTTATATATATGATACATCAATTAATTGTGTTATTAAATTATGAAAAACCGGCCTTGTTGAGGAAAAATTACTATGCTCACTATTTTTGTTATCTGTGTTTAAACAAAATCAGAAAAAAAGGAATCTGAATTAAATACGAACTTAATAAAAGATCATTTGATGAACATATTTCTATTGTCGCTTTGTGAATAATAATTATATAAATTTTTATATATCTATATAAGAATTAACACAAAATCCATAAAAACTGGACTTAACATTCATCCAGGAAAGGAATGACGAGCTATCTTTATTAAAATCAATGATATTTTTTTACTAGCGCTTGTGAGTGTTCCCATATTTTTTCGTTTCTCTTTCTGCGTTCCATTCAAAATAGGTTTTTTACGGTCCGTTACGCGTTCCGTTCTACACATACTCGTTCCGTTTCGCATTCCAATCAAATGATTGAATATGGGGGATATCAAGAAAATTTTGTGTTTCGATTATTTTGCAGATATAATTATAGCCGAGAGAAAGAGAAATTTTCGATTGATATATTTTATTTAAAAAATAAGCATTTGTGTTTCATCTCCATGTATAAAGAATCTCGTCTTTTTTCTTCAAGGTAGAAAATAATATTTATTGCAATAGAGACACTAATTACCGTGTGAGGAATTTAATAGAACAATAATAGAGTTGTTTTCATGATGTCCGAGACAATTGGGAAGACTGATTTATAATCGGTATTTCAGTAGATCGGTAGTACTGACTGCACATTTTTCTATCGATACCGATTTTTTCCCCTCCTAGATAAAACTATCAAATACCGCTACCTATTGTATTAGTTAGATCCATGGGCAGTGTAGATTAATAAGTTTTTTTATTTCTCAGAAATAAATTGCACCCCTCTTGAATGGGGCGACCGATTGATACTCGGTATTTCCTTAGTACTGACGGGTAGATTTATTCTACCGATACGGATGTTTTTGTTCCTTGATTTAGCTATCGAATACCGCTACCTATACATCATTTCTGTGAATCGTTAGCGGTACATTAAAAAATGTAGAAAATGCTCTCCACGATAAGTAATTTTTTACTTTGTCACGTCTAGAGACACTATTGAGAAACTATTTTTCTTCTTCTTCTCTCCTCTCTACCTATGCGGAAGAGTCATAAATTGGACCACTCGGATACGTTCCACTTTAAAAACCCGAGGCGGGCATAGGAATTATGTAATATTATGCAATTAATGACAATCATGCGCCTTTCAAATAAAAAATAATTTTGTCAATATCTCCACACAGCTTGTTTTATTCCATTTTAAAATCTACGCGCCTTTATTGAAAAATCCTTTATTTATTATGAAAATGCAATTTTTTGGTTTTGTTAATTGAATAAACAATTACTAAAAACCAATAAATTAATGCTTTCATATAACTACGAAAGGCTCGACATGAATAGCAAACTTTCAAGTAAAAAGTATTTGGATAGAAAAAAAAATAGTATTAAAAGAAAAGTAAGGGAAAACATCCGTATACGGAAAGATTTTTTCGAAATTGATATCTACTTAATATCAAAGAAAAAAAGACGAAACGCAATCAAGCTCAGAAAAAAGTTTTGAGAAAATATATTACGGTCTAAAACGCCAATAAATGTCTTCAAGCTTTTTAAAATATAAATGATTCAAGTATTCTTCATTTACTATCAATGACTTAAAAAAACAAGAGACTGTATTTTATTGAATATAATGA
Source organism: Caligus rogercresseyi (assembly GCA_013387185.1). Lineage (NCBI taxonomy): Eukaryota > Metazoa > Arthropoda > Copepoda > Siphonostomatoida > Caligidae > Caligus > Caligus rogercresseyi. Next base: position 16,687,018 of record CP045895.1, on the reverse strand, counting down.
GGAAATGATAATCTAGACTTGTATAACAACAAATATTGGAACGGAATGCTAAAAGGACTTTTGTCGTTCCGTTCAGTATTAAGTTCCAAGAGCTATAGTTCCGTCCAGCGTTCAGTTGATTGAACGATCATTTCGCGGAATGGCGTCAATTTTCTGTTCCATTTATAAGCCTACTATTTACTGATGTTTCCTTCGGGTTTTACGTGAAAAGAAAATTGACAAAATTGCCGGTTCTTCAAAAAAAAAATACAAGCCTTTTTATTCTACAAATCTTGTAGAATCAAGGGGACTTGATTGGAAGGCATTATTAATAAAAATTCTATTCACGATATCAATCACGACCTTATACATTTATATATTATATAATCAGTTTATTCTGATTAAAAAGAGTAGCTAGTAGTTATATTCCTCCCACATTTGAGGATCTTTTTTTTCATCAGATGCATAGAGGATGGAAATTATATTCGTGATATGTATTTAAGAGAGCTCTTGGCTCTTCACCACAATTTCACAAGACGGGAAATCATTCACCTCTCAGTTCTAGATTTATGCTTGTTCTGCATCAAGTAAACACAGTGGACAACAGTTTAGTACATTTGCTCTGCTGCTTTGCCAATTGCCTGGTTTGATATTTCGTCCAAGAAATAAATAACGAATTCACTTTTGTTCAAAACTGTCCATAAATCCCCAAAGGGGGCCAGAAAACACTCAAACTCTTGACATAGCTTTGCCCAGCATTCGGATATTCTTCCAAAAGGATGACTAAAAATGAAACTTCCACAAATGAATACATCAAAGCAATTATAGTATCAATGGCAGCACGATACAACGCTTTCTCAATGCAGTTCCCTGTTATCGACAACACTCCTAGAGGATCTGATGCGTTATTACCCTCCACTTCCAATGGACATCAACAATTTCTTCTGCGAATTTACAGAAAAAATATATAAAACAAAACAATTTTACTCTAAAAATAACCATCGTTTACTGTCAACTTAATTCATTTTGAATAACATAACTCATTGTATTAACGATATGTGTAGAAATGAGTGTGTTTTAGAGGTGTTTAAACATAATTGTGACTGTATGTGTGACTTACGATTAGGGAATAGATTTTAAACTATAATGTTTATATATATATTTTTATAATAAAGTTTCTTTATTCGATATATAATTTTTAATCAATAAAGACTTCGATGTTGAAAAAATAAATATTACTTTTTATGTTCGAAATAAATCAAAGAAATGATTTTGTTCGTCTTATAACACGTTTATACTCATTGTATGTATTTAAAAATTAATAAACTACAATTAGTACGTTACTTATTTGCTAAATGTTTAAGTCTTATCATCATGTTTTAAAATGATACATAGATGCAATTATCTCATATTTTCATGTTTGCATCAAGGGGATATCTTTTTAATTTCCTCCTCTGTGTCATTGCAACTTTTGTAGGCATCATTGTAACTATTTATATAAAAAAGTTTAATTTAAATATATATCTTCAAGGTCTCTTTATTTATTTTCTTTTCATGTCTATTTAATTTGTTTTTATTAATCTGCAATGATGGTGTTTTTTTTGTTTCAAAGAAGAAGTTTAAGACGCCGTGCTATGTATTTTTAAAGTTGTACAAGGAAAAAACACAGTAAAAAGCTTTTTAATAACAAACGAGGCGTCATCCTTATTTTGACAATAAATAGTAAATATCATATAAACAAACTTAAAATCTCAATTTCGTGCGGGATGCCCAGAGGCTGTGTAAACCTATATACTACCCGTATAACTGATTTAAAAAAAGTATGTTGTTCCTATTATTAGAATGTATCTTTACTTTGGCAGCTTTTAAAAAGAATTTTAATATATTTCAGGTAATAGCATCAGAAACCCTTAGCCATATAAATTATATTGTAACCATACGTCTCTTGCCAACACAGAGATTCTTGTATTCTCTATCTATTATATCCATATTTTTTCCTGGAAGACTAATAAAAACTATTATATGATTACATGATACTGATTATATATTCATCCTCCTTGATAAAATATATCATATTACAATCATTTTTATGCATTTAGGAAATAAGTTATTAGAATTCTCCAATGAAAGCCATAAGGTTATTGAGTTTGATCAACTAATTGAAAAGAAAGAAATATGCGACTTCTTTGCAGTGAAATGTTAAGTAAATAATGCATTGTGTCCTTGCGTTGCTACTGAAGATCATGAATGTCCCTGGGATATACATATGTCTAGTGAGGATTTATCCATACCTTTTTAAAATATATAGAGTAAAGTGAAGAGAAACATCGTTCAGCTGTATTATGTGCCCAATATATACGAAGTAATTTGTTAAAGATAAAAAATATTTGTTTATATTGGGCACAAAAAACGTATTCCCTTCGAAGACTTCAATAAGACCTCTATTTCTTAATATCTCTATGGGCTAATCAGGCAATGTGACCTCTGTTTTGCCCTCATGTGATGTAAACAGGCTAACATTGTCACCTCTTACTCGAAGACACCATATGCTGTACTCGCATCATGCTTTAATAATACGTCTTGTCTAGATCCAAATTATTGCTTCAATTGATTACGAGATGCTAAGGTTTTATACATATGGATTATAGAGTGCCCAAGTAACAATGGGTAGTGTGAATATCAAGGTATTTGTTAGTTCTTCATTTTAGGAGGGAAGGCACCGACCAGACAGAACCAAAGGAGAGACTTCAATAATCTAATATATTTCTCTCCTTGAAATCTGGAGTGCGAAGATGCCAATTCACTCTTCATTTCATGATAAAAATATCAAGTCTTCCTCTCTCTTC
>CP045895.1:16657038-16684093 GCA_013387185.1 Caligus rogercresseyi | reverse complement strand
AGATCCGGTCACTCCTGGGCTTGTGCTCCTTCCTCTTGGACATCCCTGACTCCTCCCACTTCTTGGTGATGTCTTAGACCGTCCTCTCGGGGTACTTGAACAACTTGATGATGGCTGAAGGACGGTCCCCTGCGAAGACTGATGAGAGTTGGGGCATCTGGAGTCTCGGACTGTCCTCTATTCTCTGTGATACAATTATTTCAAGGGTTGTGGGCCGGGTTTATTTTAAGGCTTTAATATGTCATATCCTTTCATAATTGTCCTGAGGTATGACTTCAATCAATTATTTATAATGTTTTTATTAGATTCATTATATTGTTGGTTATTGTAAATGGCTAGTCTAGGGATAATTATACACTTTTAAATTTTGTTCTAACTTCCTTTGCTGAGACTCTTTTTTTTTTTTTTTAGTTAGAAATTTATTACTGTTTACAATACAAACATATACAGATATACATAAACTATAGTAAAGAACACAACCACACATTGGGGTATCTGTGTTACGACAGTAAAAGTAAAGTAATCATATTTATATATTAAAAAATGCATTATAACATTTTTCATCTTTGTACATTTTAAAAACTTGATTATTTTTGTTTCCTCATCCTCCTCTTGCGAAACTAGGTGCCTTTCGTAGGACAAAGCGGGCATTTGTAGATTAAATGATGAGCAGTCTGTGGTTCTTCCAAACAGAGATCACATATTTCACTCGTGTTTTTCCATTTACTCAAATGAGAGAGAAATGGTCCATGTCCGGTATAGGCTTGGACAAGAAGTTGGGCATCTTGATGTCGGTGTTTGATAGGTTTTGGCTTCGGGGTTTTAAGCATGGAGCGTGTATGTTTCATCTTTTGGTCATTTCTGTATCGGTGACACCATTTGTTGTAAAAGAAATCGTTAAGTGTTTTCTTTATATAACTTGGAGGAACACCGACATTTTTTGGGTTTTGCTCACACTTCCATTTTTTGCTAGATGATCTGCAAATTCATTTCCCGTTATGTCATTATGACCTTTGCACCATTCAATATGAATTTTTTGTTCTTTTTTCCTTCAATCAGGACCTTCTTACAGTTCTTCACTACCTCGCTAGTTGTAAGTGGGTTGAGAAGAGCTGCAATCGCTGATTGGGAGTCTGATCTAATTATAATATTTTTGGAGAATTTTTCTTGATTAAGGAGATCTTCTACAGATCTTGTAATTGCCACAACTTCTGCTTGAAATACTGATGCCTCTGTGTTCAACGATACCATTGAGTGGTGTATTGATATGTCACCCTAGTAATTGCCCATCCAGACCCAGTATTACTTTTATCATCTTTTGAACCATCCGTGTAGATAATTGTATCGGGATTGGGGATTTCAAGGTTGTCCACCCAAATGAATTGTCCCTTAATGAAGTCACTTTCATGGTTTGTGATGGCTTCCTCCAGAATTTTGGTCGCTATGTCCACGACGTGTTGGAAGGATGCCAATACCATCCCAGGTGTTCCGCAGAAATGTCTTGTTCTCCATCTTGATTGTGTTCCTTGCGCTTGGACATATATATCTAGAGGAGTTATACCCAGTACTGCTTCCATCCCTGCAGTCGGTGTTGAGCGAAGTGTATGGGTCATTGACAGAAGTGCTTTTCTTTGAACTGAATTTAGGATTTTAATCCCGTTTTTCTTTGCGGTAATAGAATGTCCCCAAGTAAGGCACCCATATGTGATGACTGGTCTGACCATTGCTTCATAAAGCCATAGGACTTTATCCGGAGCTAAGCCCCATTTTGGCCTATGATTGCCTTAGACATGTTCCATACGACCACACACTGCCTTTTTCTTTGAGATGTTCTGTCCAGGTTAGTCCTTGATCAAAGGTTAAGCCTAGATATTTCATTCGTGGTGAATATTCAATTACTTTACCATCTATTTTTAAGCAGGGGAAGTATTTAGACCGAAGTTTGTATGCTTTAGAGAATACTATGGCGTTTGATTTGATTGGATTAAAGGTAAGGCTATTTCTTCTTCCCCACTCAACACCCTTGTTGATTGCCTCTTGCATTGCATTAGCAAGTGTGGTGGGATTTTTTCCACTTACTAGTAATAAAATGTCGTCAGCATAACCAACAACTTTGACTGCACCTTTTTTAAACTTCGCCAGTAGGGTGTCCATTATAGTGTTCCAGACTAATGGGGATAACACTCCTCCCTGTGGGCTGCCACACGTTGGATTGATGATGACCTTTTCGCCTCTCAACTCGGCTTCAACTGTTCTTGTACTAAGAAGATTTTTATACCTTAATCTGATACTCTCTGAATTCTCAGTCTTTTCATTGCATAGTCCGCAGAGAGAAATCTTACGTTATCAAAAGCACCTGTGCAGTCAAGACTGACCGCGAGAGTACATTCTTTTTGGAATATGGCTTTCTCTATTATGTCTGCGGCTTTGTGATAGGGCGGTTTCTGTTGATAGGCCTCTTTATGTAGGTGAGTGAAGTATAGGGATGCTTTCATCAACCTTCCACTTCACAATTCTTTCAAGTCTTTTAAGAAGGAAGTTCGATAGGTAATTTTAAATGACTTTGCCAAGCTATAATCAGCCTTACCAAGTTTTGGCAAAAATCTTACTTTCATTTCTCTCCAGCTTTTTGGAGTGTAGCCCGTGCTGACAATTACTTTGTTAAGGTCCGTAATGTATCCACTAGTCTACTACCAAGTTGTTTGAGTGTACAATAGGCTTGAGTCCGTCCGGCCCGGCGCTTTTGTATGGACTAAACGAATTAAAGGAATTCCTGACCTGTTGCAATCAACAAAGTTGATGTCAAACTTATTTATTTGTAAGGGGCTTTCATAGTTACATTGAATCTGCAGTTAGACATAGAATGGCCTAGGATCCACATGCTGAGACTCATTGGAAGGAAAATGAAAACCAGTATTTAAAGTTGGGCGCGCTTCCTTTTGGGAGAGCCTTGACTCATATTTTTTATGTTGTCATCAATAGAGAGCATAAGTAAGTTGGCTTAGAGAAGGATATTCCTGTCACAATAGCAGTAAGTGCCATGGGGATTTGTTGCCATCATTTTATTCACGGATATTTGTTGGACGAATTGGACGTAATCGTCTTTTTTCATCTTAAAAAAAATACTCCTTTCTACATAAGCGGAGCAAATTTTTGAATCAACTGATTCTACTTCCGGTTGGCGTTAATAATCCATACCTTCTCCCAATCAAATCAATAAACCTCCCTTTTAAATTCTTGTCACGCAACAGAATAATAGCAAAGAATTGTGGTGAGGACATCTTTTTTTATTTTTGCATGTAATAAGGCCAGTTCACTTTGGAAAACGGGCTAAAGAGTTGAAATTAATTGCAAAGAGTAGTATAAACATTAAATTTGATGCTTTGCTATTAAAATTTGCGTAGACAATAATAAAGAACAGAATAATTTTATTTTTTGAAAGAAAAAAAAAACATGAATCGTCGAGAAATCTTGAACAGCCAACCGGAAGTTTAAATTTTAATACTTGGGGACAAAAAAATCCAGGTGGCAGCACCTTCGTGTAAACATACCTACATTATATCTAAGTTGATATGACAATCAATGCGTAAACATTTATTATTGCAAATCCCCATTCTCATCGTGTGCAGGAGAGGTGAGTCGTTAGTGACATGTTCATCAAACTCGTACTTCCAAAAAATATTTTATTCAGCACCATTGAAGATATATATCAGTGTAAATAAATGTTCTCTGAAATTTTTATTAGCTGTAGACTGATGCAAGTTCAAACTACCGAACTGAGAAGTCTTACAACTCTCTCCAGTGTCCCCTACAATAGGTAGATCTTTTATAATCTTGTATCATAGTAGATGCAAAAAATCGTATCCTGAGGCATCCTATAAAAATAAATTGTTATATAGATTGCTGGGAAAGGTTCTTGTATGGCATTTATTGGTTTATATTTACTTTACGATCCATTTCCTCCAAATAATCTTAGGATCCTACAGTTCAAATCTCATCATCAAAAAAAAAGTTTTTTGTGGTGTCTGTAGTGCACCTAATGTATTTATATTTAAAAGCACACTTTTATATTTATACACAAATGAGGTCTTATAAACAGAAAGAGTTTAGAATACAAATAACTTTTTATTAAAGGAGTCTTCAATATTTTTCTATATTTTATTCATTAGAATTAATTAAGGAATTAATGTTCTTTCTCTTTGGTTAAAGTACTCTTTTTCGTCCAATAAAGGGAAGATTTTTGGGAAATATTTTTATCGATTCTATACTGTTTTCCCTTGAAGGTCAAGTTATGTTCTAGAATGTTCTTGCAATTATTATGATTTGATACGTATTCAAATTACTTCTACTTAAATACATATATATGACAGTATATATATATATATATATATATATATATTATAATATATATATATAATATATACGATATATATATTTAAAGAACGGCTGAGAAGTCCCGATACTAACTAAGAAGAAACGTTTTTTTGTCAAATTCGATTATATTATTCAACATAGTTGCCTTCGAGGCGTTACAGCAATTATAGCGATCTTTCAATTTTTCGATTCCACTTTTTAGTAATCTTTCGTTTTATCCGAAAATAGGCTTCTGTCTCGGCGATTACTCACATTGTCCTTAAATTTCTTGCCAGCTTCTTTTTTCTTCTTCAAATGGGGCCGTTTTTCAACAATTTCATCATTCAAAGCGCTCCAACAAGGCTATATAATAATCGCTGTTGATTGTTTCCCCTTTTCAAGATAGTCAATGAATATTATACCGTGTGCCATCCCAAAATACAGATGTCCAAATATTCATGGCACGATATGTCCAACGCGCTCTTTCGATATCTTCCAGAGTCTCAGCTATCTGGATCAACTTAACTTTATGATCATTTAAAATCATTTTGTGGATTATTTTTATGTTTTCTGGTGTACCAACCTCTTTTGGGCGTCCACTGCGTTTATCATCATTCGTGCTCTCACACGACCACGTTTGCATTCAGCAAACCATCGACATATGGTTGCTTTCGATGGAGCAGAGTCCAGATACCCATTCTTCAAGCCAAGTTTTAGTTTCGAGGGTATTTTTCCCATCAAAAACTAATGTTTTTTAACAAACAAAATTTCGTTTTCCATTTTTCACAATACAACAAAAGTAGCTTCACTTCAAATGCAATATCTCACAAACTAGTAGTCAGACAGCTGTTATATTTTTGCATATATGTTTTGAAGGTTGGTACTAGCTGACAGTCCATATGAAAACAAATCCACTGGCGCCATCTATGTGTTAGTTTCGAGACTTATCAGCCGAACTTGTATATATACAGGTGTATGGTTGTTCTTATTTTTCAATATTTGAAATGTTAGCGACTTTGTGGATTTTCTGTTTCTTGGTGATAAAAGAAGACGACATACAAAGTTTGAACAAAATCGGTCAACATTACAAGGTCGCGCAACGAGGTCCAAGTTTTAAAAATTTAGTAAAAATATAGTTTTCCGCAAATTTCTTCAAAATGGTGGACGTTACAGACTTCAACAATTATTATTAATTTAAAGGAAATCTAATTACTACCAGACGTATGTTTGATGTTTTTTAATAAAACAAAGTTTTCAGTAAAAACAAAGAAAAAATGGAGTGTGTATTGTTAGCTTATTTCATAGCTTTTTTGTGTCAATTAACTTCACTCGCCTGTAGAAGATGACTTGTTCGCTTCAGAGTAAATAGTACTTTTAAGTTTAGTAAAACTTTAGATGATAAATCCAAAAATGACCTTGGTTGCATTCTATCAATTCAGAATTCAGTACAATCTGAGTTTACATCATATGATTCAGAGCCTGTATTGACCTATAAGAAATCGATTATGAAAAAAATAAATCATAATGTGTTTCTTAGATGTGCGTCAAGGTATCCTCTCAAATTTTACTTTGTCTCTGACGCATTTATAATCCATTATATGCGTCATTTTGTACGCGAGATAGGCTTTTTTAATGTACATATAACTCTCTACTTATTAAATTGACATGATTTAGTATACCAAAATATTAAAGCTGCTTAACCAAGCTTTCATTTGATATGTTTGGTGTTCTGAAAAATCGCTATACTTTAAGAGATATAAGCAAATACGTACTCTCCCCAAAAAATTGATCTTTTGATATGAGAATATACGATTACCATCTGGTAATTATGTTAGTGTTACTGGATAGAAAGAGAAAGAGAAGGAGGGAGTATTTTGCCTCACTTCTCTCCCTTCTTTTTTTCTTCCTATCCAGGGAAATTGAGCTTAATTCTCAATGTTATAGGCACGTGCTCTACTCCCAAGGTTTAGCGACCTAAACTCTTTAAACTAATGATACAATCAATATGATGGAGTAATAAAACATTAATATAAGCATGAGCTTATAACCAAACTTAAATAAACTTTCAAAATTTAATAATAATAATAAAACAATCCTAGAATTCAAAATCGAGTTTATTGGGAGGTTATAAAATCCTCTTCAACGCTTGGAGATGTCGTGCAGAGTTCGAAGTGTATTGTCCTATTCGTATATGTCCAGGAATCATCATGGGATCATTGGGGATCCTTATTAACAGGGCTCAATATCATAATTATTTCTTGGATTATATCAAATCATTAATATGCAAGCCCTTACTATTTTTTAATTGACCCACTGTAACTCTTTTTGTTTATTTTTCTTAAGAGGGATTCATACATTATGTGTCCATTTTTTATCATAATATCCAATAGAGCAGGAAAACCAAAACTTACATGTGTGGGCGTTATATAAATAGCTCTTTGCCACTTAGTTTATTTTCTAATAATAGTCTGCCCATATGAAGCAATGGATAACTTTACCCCTTTTTAGTATGATTTACTAGCTGCTTAAAGCACACATATTTGTAGGTATAAATGGTCATCCTAAGACTTTTTGTTCATAAATCACATCAATTATTACCCTGTAAAGCAGGGTCTTTTCAAAATATAAATAATATGACAACTTATATGGCTAGGGATATTTATTTATATGAAATATTATTAAGTGATAAAAGCTGAGAGGTTTATTATACTACAATCGCTTTCTAGGGTTAGAGGGCTATATTAGAAATGATTTCCGTGTTATATATATATATATATGTGGATCAAAAAGGCTAGTCTAGGAAACTCATTAATAAACATGATTTTTTACATTTGATAAAACTGTTTCCTTTTTTCTATGTTCGATAGTCAGAATGTTAATCAATTTTCCCCAGATATGACCAAGCCCAATGAACATTCTTCTTTTTTTTCTTGATAAAAGCAGTTGCTTTATTCAATTAATATTAATAGATGGAGTCAATTGGAAGGATTCGATAATGACATCATGGATATAGGCCCATGAAGAAGAGACAATTAGTACTTTTAAAGATATTATTATTTCCCAGGAGTTGATGTTGATTCCTCAACAGTCGCAACTATTTTTATTAAACCCTTCACGTTTCAAAAAAGCATCACTTTTTCTAATCCTTAGATAGGTAAGGTTGGGTGACTTGGGTATTTTCTTTCAATGAACAATAAGATGATTGTGATTTGCGATATCTTAATTGTATTCAAATTTATCGTTTATTAAAAAAACCTCTTTTCACATTCTTGTTTTAAAAGGTTTACAAGTGCATATGTAGGTATCTATGTTACAGGTAGAACACTTAAATAGGGCCTAATTATTTTTATCAACTCATCTTATCAAAGTTGTGGGATATCAGACCAAGTGTCACTGGGCCTTTTGCTCTAGAAGTCAGTATCATGACCTGCTTGGGGCTTAAAAAGTATACCTACAATCGAACATCAAGTCCTGAGTGTCACAATTAAGTCATAGTACCTAATGTTTCAAAATAAACGTGTATGTGTTTGCGTGTATTGATGTCTATTTAGGTAGTCTTAATATATAGAGTATATTATGTAGTCTTGTCAGACTGAGGCTAAAAAATAAAAGGACATATATACAAAAAAAGGTAGAAAAATCTTAGTTGCAGAGGATAATTTAAAAGTTAATTATATGGCTTCTGGCAAAATCTTAGGCGTCCTGAGTGCTATTTATCAATTCCAGATTTTGGACCACAAGATTTAAAAAATTAAATCTATGTTGGCCCTATTACAATTAATCTCTAGTTAATTTATCTTAATGTAACATATACGTATGGTTGAATGATGATTGTCAGATGTACAAAAATGTGACACGAAATTGTTTAGTTCCTAAGACTATAAATTGGTAGTAACGTAGTTTTTTTACCTAATATTATTTTTTTATCCACGCCATTTTAAGTTATTAAGTGATTTAGTTCATTGTTAAGGTTGAGGAGATGAATCTTATATTGATAAATAAATTGAACAGCTTCAAAAATGAAAATGGAGGCCACGGCATCGTGTCATGACTGCATTTTATGTGCTGGGAGTGACTTCGAATGAACTAAAATGGATTATATTAAACACCTATTGATTTCGTTTTATTAATTGGATATTAATTTGCACGATATTTAACGTTTAAACTTTGATGGGTACCTTCTCATAAGTCTTTGAAATCATACCGGTTGTCCATGAAATAATGTAAAGTGTTGTACCATAGGTTGGAATAAAAAGATAAATTATAGAGGCAGTAGTTTTGAGCAGCAGAAAGGTCAATTAGTATTACATTGATTTTTATTTATAATGACATTTTAATCGATAAAATATCAAAGTGTCGAACCCTGGGCTAAGGAACTATTAGTTTTTCTCTATATTTCAGTTCATCAATAATGGTTCACCTAGTTGCGTATGAAATACATAAGAAGACATTTTAGTATTAAATAAATACAACGATAAATTAGTTTAAACAAAAAGCAATAAGGTCGCAATGTTATAAAAGACGTAGCTACCAATATAAAAGTTTAAAATTCGCAATGAATTAAAAGACGAAAACAAACATTAAAATTAAAATAGTCAATAAATGTTTATTAACTTTAATGATCTGACATTGGCTGTGAGACTTTATTGGAAAATACTTGATTTCCCTCGAAGCAAGAGTCCACGAGTTTTTGAGGGATCTTGAGAGTGAGGGTTCTATATCTGGTGGCAACTGCAAGGATAATTCCACGGAGATCACCTGGACTTAAAATCTCAATCGAATTTAGTTGGCTCGATATAAAAGTATAAACGTTTTGTTGTTTCAACGAACAATACTTCTATTGGAATGACCTTATTAGGAAATGGTTTGATATAGTGGACTCCGAGATCTCATATGATTAAGTGAGCATTAATTTAGAACTAGGTATTTCAACCTTAAGAACACTTTGTGTCCTTTCTCATGGATTCGGATTCATAGCATTTATATATTATTTGAATAGATGCTTTGATATTGTCATTTAATATTAATGATATTAAGCAACTCCTCATATTCAGATAAATAATAATTAGATTTTATTGTTTTGACCATCTTGACGATAAATTGATCCTCACTCTGACGATAAGAATAGAAAAGAACGAAAATTGATGAGATGTAATTCCTTCCCGGAGTACTAATTTTAAAATATAATGTGTATTCATGTATTTTTCGATTAAGACTTTTTATTTATCATCATCAACAAACAGTTTAGATAAAATACACATAAGACAATACGGTAATCAATAAAACATAAAACTAGACAGTTGCGTAAAAACAATACATAAAAGAACATTATAGTTTATAATTATTACATAGAACTGAAATAACCTTTTATAAGGGACAATCAGACGATGTTCAAAGCTAAAAATAATCACAATAAGGCCGCTCTTGACATAAAACGTTGATATATTCTAGTCATGATTTAATTAGGCTTAGATATTGTGCTGAAGTTTATGGAATGAATTTGATGATATCGCCAGCCCAAATCCAGGAGGAAGATGCCACTTAAGGGGATTCATGTATTCTTTTTTACACAACTACTACTATTTTATATATTTATGTATACTTTTGGTTTGTATGTAAAAAATATATTTTAATAAAAGAATAAAAAAATAAAAATAAAATTGAGTAGTCGATTGAATAGATATGTTTATTGGTGAGTTAATGACAAAACCATAAATAACATTCTTAAATATGATATTAAAGCCCATAATGTAAAAGACTATATAAGTAATATGGCAAAATCAAATTTATAAAGGGGAATATAGAGTGCCCATGTAAGGACTGGTAGCGGTGCTAAAATTCGGGATATTTGTGTGCTCTCTCCATTGTTGAGGGAAAGACAGTGACAGGAAGAAGTGAAGAGAGAGGAAGACTTGATATTTTTATCATGAAATGAAGAGTGAATTGGCATCTTCGCACTCCCTATTCAAGGAGAGAAATATATTAGATAATTGAAGTCTCTCTTTGGTTCTGTCTGGTCGGTGCCTTCCCTCCTAAAATGAAGAACTAACAAATACCTTGATATTCACCACTACCCATTGTTACTTGGGCACTCTATAATCCATATGTATAAAACCTTAGCATCTCGTAATCATTGAAGCAATAATTTGGATCTAGACAAGACGTATTATTAAAGCATGATGCGAGTACAGCATATGGTGTCTTCGAGTAAGAGGTGACAATGTTAGCCTGTTTACATCACATGAGGGCAAAACAGAGGTCACATTGCCTGATTAGCCCATAGAGATATTAAGAAATAGAGGTCTTATTGAATTCTTCGAAGGAATACGTTTTTTGTGCCCAATATAAACAAATATTTTTATCTTTAACAAATTACTTCGTATATATTGGGCACATAATACAGCTGAACGATGTTTCTCTTCACTTTACTCTATATATTTTAAAAGGTATGGATAAATCCTCACTATACATATGTATATCCCAGGGACATTCATGATCTTCAGTAGCACGCAAGGACACAATGCATTATTTACTTAACATTTCACTGCAAAGAAGTCGCATATTTCTTTCTTTTCAATTAGTTGATCAAACTCAATAACCTTATGGCTTTCATTGGAGAATTCTAATAACTTATTTCCTAAATGCATAAAAATGAATTGTAATATGATATGTATTTTATCAAGGAGATGAATATATAATCAGTATCATGTAATCATATAATTATTGTTTTTATTAGTCTTCCAGGAAAAATATGGAATATAATAGATAGAGAATACAAGAATCCTTGTTGGCAAGAGACGTATGGTTACAATATAATTTATATGGCTAAGGGTTTCTGATGCTATTACCTGAAAATATATTAAAATTCTTTTTAAAAGCTGCCAAAGTAAAGATACATTCTAATAATTTAGGAACAAATACTTTTTTTAAATCAGTTATAGGGTAGTATATAGGTTTACACAGCCTCTGGGCATCCCGCACGAAATTGAGATTTTAAGTTTGTTTATATGATATTTACTATTTATTGTCAAAATAAGGATGACGCCTCGTTTTGTTATTCATAAAAGGCTTTTTACTGTGTTTTTCCTTGTACAACTTTAAAAATACATAGCACGGCGTCTTAAACTTCTTCTTTGAACAAAAAAAACCACCATCATTGCAGATTAATAAAAACAAATTAAATAGACATGAAAAGAAAATAAATAAAGAGACCTTGAAGATATATATTTAAATTAAACTTTTTTATATAAATAGTTACAATGATGCCTACAAAAGTTGCAATGACACAGAGGAGGAAATTAAAAAGATATCCCCTTGATGCAAACATGAAAATATGAGATAATTGCATCTATGTATCATTTTAAAACATGATGATAAGACTTAAACATTTAGCAAATAAGTAACGTACTAATTGTAGTTTATTAATTTTTAAATACATACAATGAGTATAAACGTGTTATAAGACGAACAAAATCATTTCTTTGATTTATTCGAACATAAAAAGTAATATTTATTTTTTTCAACATCGAAGTCTTTATTGATTAAAAATTATATATCGAATAAAGAAACTTTATTATAAAAATATATATATAAACATTATAGTTTAAAATCTATTCCCTAATCGTAAGTCACACATACAGTCACAATTATGTTTATAAACACCTCTAAAACACACTCATTTCTACACATATCGTTAATACAATGAGTTATGTTATTCAAAATGAATTAAGTTGACAGTAAACGATGGTTATTTTTAGAGTAAAATTGTTTTGTTTTGATATATTTTTTCTGTAAAATTCGCAGAAGAAATTGTTGATGTCCATTGGAAGTGGAGGGGTAATAACGCATCAGATCCTCTAGGAGTGTTGTCGATAACAGGGAACTGCATTGAGAAAGCGTTGTATCGTGCTGCCATTGATACTATAATTGCTTTGATGTATTCATTTGTGGAAGTTTCATTTTTAGTCATCCTTTTGGAAGAATATCCGAATGCTGGGCAAAGCTATGTCAAGAGTTTGAGTGTTTTCTGGCCCCCTTTGGGGATTTATGGACAGTTTGAACAAAAGTGAATTCGTTATTTATTTCTTGGACGAAATATCAAACCAGGCAATTGGCAAAAGCATGAGCAAATGTACTAAACTGTTGTCCACTGTGTTTACTTGATGCAGAACAAGCATAAATCTAGAACTGAGAGGTGAATGATTTCCCGTCTTGTGAAATTGTGGTGAAGAGCCAAGAGCTCTCTTAAATACATATCACGAATATAATTTCCATCCTCTAATGCATCTGATGAAAAAAAGATCCTCAAATGTATGGGAGGAATATAACTACTAGCTACTCTTTTTAATCAGAATAAACTGATTATATAATATATAAATGTATAAGGTCGTGATTGATATCGTGAATAGAATTTTTATTAAATAATGCCTTCCAATCAAGTCCCCTTGATTCTACAAGATTGTAGAATAAAAAGGCTTGTATTTTTTTTTTGAAGAAACCGGCAATTTTGTCAATTTTCTTTTCACGTAAAACCCGAAGGAAACATCAGTAAATATTAGGCTTATAAATGGAACAGAAAATTGACGCCATTCCGCGAAATGATCGTTCAATCAACTGAACGCTGGACGGAACTATAGCTCTTGGAACTTAATACTGAACGGAACGACAAAAGTCCCTTTTAGCATTCCGTTCCAATATTTGTTGTTATACAAGTCTAGATTATCATTTCCTCATTATATTCAATAAAATACAGTCTCTTGTTTTTTTAAGTCATTGATAGTAAATGAAGAATACTTGAATCATTTTAATATTTTAAAAAGCTTGAAGACATTTATATGGCGTTTTAGACCGTAATATATTTTCTCAAAACTTTTTTTTCTGAGCTTGATTGCGTTTCGTCTTTTTTTCTTTGATATTAAGTAGATATCAATTTCGAAAAAAATCTTTCCGTATACGGATGTTTTCCCCTTACTTTTCTTTTAATACTACTTTTTTTTTTCTATCCAAATACTTTTTTACTTGAAAGTTTGCTATTCATGTCGAGCCTTTCGTAGTTTATATGAAAGCATTAATTTATTGGTTTTTAGTTAATTGTTTATTCAATTAACAAAACCAAAAATTGCATTTTCATAATAAATAAAGGATTTTCAATAAAGGCGCGTAGATTTTAAAATGGAATAAAACAAGCTGTGTGTGAGATATTGACAAAATTATTTTTTATTTGAAAGGCGCATGATTGTCATTAATTGCATAATATTACATAATTCCTATGCCCGCCTCGGGTTTTTTAAAGTGGAACGTATCCGAGTGGTCCAATTTATGACTCTTCCGCATAGATAGAGAGAGAGAGAAGAAGAAGAAAAATAGTTTCTCAATAGTGTCTCTAGACGTGACAAAGTAAAAAATTACTTATCTGTGGAGAGCATTTTCTACATTTTTTTAATGTACCGCTAACGATTCACAGAAATGATGTAATAGGTAGCGGTATTCGATAGCTAAATCAAGGAACAAAAACATCCGTATCGGTAGAATAAATCTACCGTCAGTACTAAGGAAATACCGATTATCAATCGGTCGCCCCATTCAAGAGGGGTGCAATTTATTTCTGAGAAATAAAAAAACTTATTAATCTACCACTGCCCATGGATCTAACTAATACAATAGGTAGCGGTATTTGATAGTTTATCTAGAGGGGAAAAATATCGGTATCGATAGAAAAATGTGCAGTCAGTACTACCGATCTACTGAAATACCGATTATAAATCAGTCTTCCCAATTTTCTCGGACATCATGAAAACAACTCTATTATTGTTCTATTAAATTCCTCACACGGTAATTAGTGTCTCTATTGCAATAAATATTATTTTCTACCTTGAAGAAAAAAGACGAGATTCTTTATACATGGAGATGAAACACAAATGCTTATTTTTTAAATAAAATATATCAATCGAAAATTTCTCTTTCTCTCGGCTATAATTATATCTGCAAAAATAATCGAAACAAAATAATTTTCTTGATATCCCCCATATTCAATCATTTGATTGGAATGCGAAACGGAACGAGTATGTGTAGAACGGAACGCGTAACGGACCGTAAAAAACCTATTTTGAATGGAACGCAGAACAGAAAACGAAAAAATATGGGAACCTCACAAGCGCTAGTAAAAAAATATCATTGATTTTAATAAAGATAGCTCGTCATTCCTTTCCTGGATGAATGTTAAGTCCAGTTTTTATGGATTTTGTGTTAATTTCTTATATAGATATATAAAATTTATATAATTATTATTCACAAAGCGACAATAGAAATATGTTCATCAAATGATTCTTTTATTAAGTTCGTATTTAATTCAGATTCCTTTTTTTCTGATTTTGTTTAAACACAGATAACAAAAATAGTGAGCATAGTAATTTTTCCTCAACAGGGCGGTTTTTCATAATTTAATAACACAATTAATTGATGTATCATATATATTAACCTCTTCAAATTTCACTCAAACTTTAAAAACATTCAAATAGATGAGTTTATGGTACATTGAGGTTTGAAAAATGGAAGAGAAAAATATGTTTTGATTTGGGCCCCAGTAATACTGCCGCATGGATTTGTACGGACGGAATCAATAAAAATTGAGTTAAATCATGATGCAATAGTTCAAATAGTCGGGCGGTTTAGCTCAAAATTTAAAAAGGATTGTGAAATCTATATTTTCAATTATCTTTGGGTCTAATACTGCTATAGACTCGATTCTTGTGTCTAAATGTATGTTTTTTGGGGCAATAAATCTAATTGAAACAATCTGCATCGCATGTTTTGTACCAATGAGCCGCCATATTGGATTTCAAATGGCCGTTGATTGAAATTTACATTTTCGATTATCTTTGGGTCTAATACTGCTATTGACTCGATTCTGGTGTCTAAATGTATTTTGGGGGCAAGGAAAATAATGGTAACAATACATGACAATATCCATTTTCAAAATGACATCTTTATTACAGTACTACATTTAAGTCATGAGAGATGAACTTTCATCATCATGTATTTTACATACTTTGTATTTGGACATAAACAGTGTCATGTTAACCAGTTCAGCACTGCCACAATTAAATGAATGTTGTGGACTCCTCTTCATATGCAATCCCCTTCACACACACAGAGGGCTGTGCACTTAAGGGCAGCCTTCTTGCACTTGCAGCGTCTCACACACCCTTTCTGGCACTTGCAAGAACCAGCTCGATGCAGGTGTGAGCTGCCTCAGGTAGATTGGTCCAGAATGGTGTGTATTGTCCTCCAGTCATTGACCAACCCCAGTTGGTTGGTGGTGGGAGTTCTGGCGCTGGTAGCAGTGTCTGATCCCACACATGTCTACCTTGATATACTGCCCTTTTGACATGTTCCTCTAAAGCTGCCTTCGTCGGAGGGATCAGCTGCACATTGTTCTTCCTTGCGAAGAGTTTCCGCCTGGCCTTGTCAATATTCGTGCATTTGCTAGTTCGGTCATACAACAGGATCACAAACCTCTCGATGATGCACATTGCATCATTTGGTATGTCACTTGGTGCGGAAGAAAGCTGAATCAGCGCCTCAGTGAATTCTGGCAGTACTGTCCAGACTGCCCATGCGATCTTCTTGCTATGTATAGCAAAGCTTGACACAGAATCGCATCCAGTTAGAGCATGAAACATTGGCAATGCACGAGCCTTCTCTGGTCCCAGTCCAGCTGCCATTTCATGTGCTGCTAGGTATCGGAAACTTCAGCTTGTTCCGAATGCCAGCCATAGTTTGTCTTCTGGTTGCAATTTTTTTTTCCATCAGCAAGGTTATTTTTATTATAACGTGCATAAAATATATACATATATATAATAGTTATAAAAGGAAAATTGTGTTCAATACAAAACATAAATAAACATTATAGTTTAAAATAATTTTCCTTTTAGAAACCTTAAAACACAAACGTATGTATATTCACCTAAATTCTTAACATAAAATTCTTACGATATAGTATCTAACGAATATAAACGTAAATATCAAATAATTTTTAACATAAAATTCTTGTGATAAAATATTTTAAAAACATCAAAAACAGAGAATAATATAGTATATGTATAAAATATCATTGATTGTTCTTGAATTTCTTGAATTGTCTGATGATTATTTCCAGGGATTTGGTGTGCAGGGGAGAAGTAGACGGGAAATATTTGATCACTTCCGAAGCATGATTCCAGGCCGAACTTTGTACCATTGGGATCCTCAAGGAAAATCCGCGTAACGAGCGGCGGCCGAAATTATGATTGACCGGAGATCTCTCGCATTGATGGTTTCCCCTCCCATCAGCTTTTTCGCTATGTAGGCCTTACAATTAAGTAGCGACGCCCTAACGGTATTTTCCTCTTTGCAGCGTTCCCGGTGTTGAAACCGCCGAAAAGAACAGTGCCCCTCATATTTTCCTCTTTGAAATTTGGGATGAACTCAGAATTTAGAGTAATGAAATTTCTAACAATTGTTAGAGCAGGACAATCACAGAAGGCGTGTTTGATGTCCACATACATGTATCCACAATCCTTGCAGTGCTCCGAAAATCTGATTAGATTAGCGGATATTTGTAATTGGGCAGTAAATTTCCGTGGATCATTAATTCCCACAAGTGACACCAATATTTTTTTCCTCCATCCGCCAGGTAAACCCAGTGAGGATAAATGGGTTTTGACTATTTCATCTGCTCTTTCTGAGTGGGGCTCTTTAACGAGGAACTTGCAATGCCAAGGAGTCAATGGTATATGTTGTTTAGCTCCTCTCAGAAGAGGAAATAAAATCTTCCGGTTTTGAATGATGATAAACCATCCAAGTCGCCAAACGTTAGCCTGTTTTCTATCAGCGCAATCCTTTCCTATTCCTCTGGTTGCAATTCCTGTACCACGGACACTGCCACACCACAACATCGGTGTCTACAGTCTGGATTACTATTGAATGGTGTCCGTGCTTAGCTGCGTGAGATGCATGCAGCAACATCCAACTGTCAGCCTCTTCATGGTTGCATGGGTCGAGTGAAGTTAGATCTGGTAGTAGTGGCTTGCTGAGCAATGCTCTCCATCAGTAATGATGAGTTGTTGTCCTCCTGGTCAACCATTCCAAGAGCTGTTGAGAGAAACTTAAGCAGCTCGGTCTTGTTGCTGTCCACTCGTAGGAAGTTCTGCCAGTTTCCTGGTATGGCGGGCGGCCACCACACGTCTCCGCACACCTTGTCCGCTTTGCACGTGTACTGCTGTCGCGTCACAGGATAGATCGAACAGGGTCTGATATTACGAACCATCACTAATCAGCTTACTTGAGGAATAAACAAACTCTACGCGTCCTCCGTCAGCTGTTGAAAAAGGCGCAATAACATGAAAACATAATATTATGTAAACAATCGAAATATATTATTATTGATATAGTCTTTAAAGGAGTAATATCTTGTTGTAATTATTTATTGTGTTATAGTGAATATCTTTTGATATAAATACGATCTTAGCATCGTGGTTTAATTAATTTGTTAGTGGAGATTCACAGACCCATATCAGCGCGGTCTGCTTCATTACATGGTCCTTCGAGCCGGATTACAAAGAAACGCGAGTAAGACCCCTCCCCCCTCCGAAGGAACCCTGTGGGTTAAACGAGGGTAGAGCCTACCGTGGCTAGAGGTGGTCTTAGGAGCTGCTTTTGAGGTGGTACCGTCAGCATTTGGTCTCGTGTGTGAGTAAGAAGCCCCCCTCCCAGGGAACCTGCGGGTTGAAAGAGGGCAGAGCCCTTCGCGGCTAGAGGCGGTCTTAGGTGCTTCCTTTGAGGGAGCATCGCCAATGCTTGATCTCGTCGAGGAATTACACCACTTCCCAGGGAATCTCTTTTTGTTTTAATATAGGAATTCCCGCTGTGGCTGGAGGTGGTCTTAAGTGCTGCTATTGTGGTGGCATTGTCAACATTTGGTCTCGTGTGTGAGTAAGAAGCCCCCTCCCAGGGAACCTGTGGGTTGAAAGAGGGCAGAGCCCTTCGCGGCTAGAGGCGGTCTTAGGTGCTTTCCTTGGGGAGCATCGCCAATGCTTGATATATTACATCACTTCCCAGGGAATCTCTTTTTGTTTTAATGTAGGAATTCCCGCGGTGGCTGGAGGTACTGCTTGTGTGTTAGTACCATCTACGTTTGGTCTCTTGTGTGTAAGACGCTCCCCTCCTAGGGAACCTGTCGGTTGAAAGAGGGCAGAGTCTACCGTGGCTAGAGGTGAACTTAGGTACTGCCTGTGTGTTAGTACCATCTACAATTTGACCTCGTGTGTGTAAGACGCTCCCCTCCTAGGGAACCTGTCGGTTGAAAGAGGGCAGAGTCTACCGTGGCTAGAGGTGAAATTGGGTACTGCTTGTGTGTTAGTACCATCTACAGTTGGTCTCGGGTGTGTAAGACGCTCCCCTCCTAGGGAACCTGTTGGTTGAAAGAGGGCAGAGTCCATCGTAGCTAGAGGCATCTTAAGGGTTTCCATTGCGGTGTATCATCAGCGTGAAATGGCTGATTCGTTTAATGATGCCAGAGCCCCTACTGGAGTGAGAGAGGACGAGGGTACCTCCTTGTCAAACACCCTTGAGTTCGGGGGAAGAATTC
Source organism: Caligus rogercresseyi (assembly GCA_013387185.1). Lineage (NCBI taxonomy): Eukaryota > Metazoa > Arthropoda > Copepoda > Siphonostomatoida > Caligidae > Caligus > Caligus rogercresseyi. Next base: position 16,665,114 of record CP045895.1, on the reverse strand, counting down.
CAGACTCCTTAGCAGCTTCTCAAGAAGTGCAAGACCATTCAGGAGAGGCTAACATTGACTCGGAGCTAGTAATTCAGCCCCTCAAACCCCAAAGGGGGAAGTACTCCCCGGAGCAGTGTCCGATCATTGGAGCCGGACCCTGGGAGAAGCAGAATGGGCTCAAGAGATGAGCTCCTATGATGAGGAGCTCACAACGGCCCTCGCTGGTTTGCCTCCTCTAGAGGCAGAAGTGAGGAAAGAGAAGAATTTGAGACATGCGGCGCAGGGTATGGCTGCATATCTCAAAGCCAAGGAGGATGGTCCAGGCATTGTCCAAGATGTCTTGAGAATGGCGGACAAGATCCGTAGAAATCCTACCTTGGCCAATGACATCAAAGCAGGGGAAGTGGAGTTGATCAGTGAGCTGAAAGCCTCCATTTCGGCATTGAATGTGAGATGGGCTGCCATGTGCATGAAATGTTCGGTTCTGCAGGAACTGAAGGATGCCCTCCAGGCACTGAGTATTGCAGGGAAAACTCCTTCCAGCACAGCAGCAAGGGAAATTAACGTCCTCAACTACGTGTCTCCCTTCTCTGGTGAGGAGGAATCAACCAGAGCCACTTTTGAACGCTGGCGTAGGGACTGGGACGTATGCCACGTCGCCATTATGGCAGCTGGAGCAACGGAGGCTGACGCATACCATCGTCTCCTAGCTGCAATGTCTCCAGGTAGTCCCGCACATTCCCTAGTGCTCCGTCATCAACGTTCTCCATCGCAGTGCTACTCTCTGGCCATGAGAGCGTTAGAAGAAGCATATGGAGACCTGGTCCGTATGGCAACGGATCTTGTAGGCCCTGCTCCCCTGTCAAGAAGGCCTTCTGAGGTTGTTCAGGACCTCAAGGACTTCCTTGGAATGAGAGGGACGCTTTTGAAGGCGGGTGTTGACATTGCCGATGTCTTAGCACAACAAAAAGTGCTGGCAATGCTCCCTCCTTCATACAATGCGGCAGAAGCCTGGCCAAAGTGGGTAAAGTCGGCCTTGCGTGATCAGGCCAAAGTGGCTGCAGCGGCTGGTCGCTCACAAGTTGTGGGGGCCACCAGCCCTGATCCTGGCATCGGGGCCCTTTACAAGATGGAGGGACTGCAGCTATTTGCTCTTTGGCTGGAGGAAAAGCATCCCACCAACCGTCACTCTCACCACCAGAAGCGTGAGGACAGGTCCTCAAAGCGCCAAGGTAGTGGGAGGGGAGGACCCCTTCCAAAGAAGTTAAAGAAGGAAGGAGGAAAAAGGGAGAAAAGTGAAAAGAGGAGGGATAGCAAGAGGGCCACAGAGATCCCTAAGACTACCCTTGACGCCGCCGAGCTGGCGGAAGCCCTCAAATCATTTTTCAAGGGAAAGAAGAGCGAGGATTTGACAGCATTTGCTCAAAGTGGTCGGGAGCCTGCTCGCTCCTCCTCACGTTTAGTTTCAGTAAAATTAAATAAAAAACCACTTTGTTCTAATGTTGTCTCATTTGATAAGACTCATGATTGTTCCTCCGGATACCAAGGAAATAATTTAGGCAAAAGCTTGCCTAATTATAACAATGGTATAAATAAAGCGTCGGTTATAAAAACGTGTCCTGATAATGCTAAAGAGCCTGTTGGTGGGTGTGATATCTCTGAGAGAGTGCTTCTTAGAGTTTCTAAGACCAGTGGGGAAGATACTTCATTGCTTCATTGCCTAGGATCCCAAGTTTATGTTGAAACTGAGAATCAAGCTACATGCATGGCAAAATCTTCAATTATTAAAGGGAACACAAAAACAGCCAATCCGACAGCAATAAAACTTTCCGTAAAGACTGATGATGCAATTTGCACGAAGACTTCTACTATGTCCAAGGGAGTTGGTAGCAGTCTGACTTTGCAGAATTTATCTGAGATTGGAGCTAAGCCAGGTTGTGCAGTTCAGAAAATGTACTGTTCAAAGGCTGGGAGGCGTAAAGCAGCTAGAAAGCGACGTCTAGGTAGACGTCGAGGGGGAGAAGAACTGTCGATCCTCATGGCCACGCCTGCACCTGACAAGTCTGGGGCTTCAGTTTCAGAGGTGAATAATGCACAAGTCTGCGTATTGCAAAGGGCTCAGGAAGAAATAGAACCTGCTCGGGTTTTATTATTTTCAAATGTGCCTGATAAAGGTCAAGATTCCTTCATAGTGGCTCAAAAATGTAACCCGAAAGTCACCTTGGGGGAACCAAGGAAATGTGTATACTCAGTAACTCCATTCACGGAAGACGAGTATGATGTGGAGAGCATGGCTCACTCCTGGGACTTTGCCATTAATGATGAAGCTGTCGTTTACTCGGCAACAGTCCCACAGTATAAGGGATTATGTGGAACAGTAGAGTGCTACTTACGAAACCCCGCTACTCAACAAGAGGTAAAGGTCAGGGCACTGCTAGATTCGGGAGCTAATGTCCCTTTGATAGAACAGCAAACTGCAAAGCATCTTGGCTTGACAGGCAGAAAGCAATTCCTCTGTTTAAATGTAGCTGGCGGCGGTTCTTCCACAAAAGAGGTTCAAGAGGTCTCTTTCCAGATAAGGTCTATGGATGGTTACATAACCACAGAAATGGCTGGAATAGTCACGGGAAAAGTTGGAAACCCATTCCAACCAATAGACTTCGATCCTAGGAAACATTCCTATCTGAACAATATAGAGTTAGCAGACAAGTTTCCTAACCCTAACCCAAGACCAATACAGGTCTTGCTCTCGGAGCCCTATTTCTCACAACTACAGATAGATGAGACAATCAGGCATAAGAACCCAGCTCTTCCTATTGCCCAGAAGACAAAATTAGGCTGGGTGCTCCGAGGAGCTACTGGAATATATAAGATGATTCCGACAGCTCAAGTGTTCAGTTCTCTAACGTACACAAACGAAACTTTTGATCTCGAGACAATGTACGAGAATTGCATATTTGACTTTGGAAAATTCTGGTCTGGGGAGAACGTAGGTATAAAGCCGCAGGAGACTATGGACTCTGAACTTACTGCATCGGAAATTCAAGCTTTGGAGTTTCACAAGCAAACGGCTAAGTTCGACCCCCGGATAAAACAGTGGACAGTCAGACTTCCCTGGAAAGACCCAGACTTAGAAGCTCACAGAATGTCAGATAACATGAGTAGAGCTGTAGCTTTCTTCCACCGTACCGTGGAAAAAGTAAAGGCGGAGCACCTTTCTATGGTTGACGAAGCTTATAAAGAGTTGGTTGAGCAAGGGTTTGCAGAGGCAGTACCTTTAGTTGAAAGGAATCCACCCTGGCCAACATACGTTATGACGTCCCGTCCTGTCTTCAGGATGGACAAAGCCACAACCAAAGTGCGTATCGTCATTAATGCTTCTATGATTGACCCGAGGGATAAGACAAAGTCCCTAAATAAAATGCTCATGCCGGGACCGAATCTGCTCCCTCAGATCATGGAATTGATCCTCCGATTGATGCAAAAACAGCACATTTTCCTTATTGATGTACGGAAAATGTTCTTAGCAGTTAAGTTGGAGCTGAAATCTGATAAAGACATGCTCAGATATCTTTGGGGGGAACCAGGGAAGCAGCCAACTCTTTTCAGGCTGACTTCGTTGGGATTTGGAATAATTTCCAGCCCATTCAAGCAATGCAATGCTTACGAGAGTCAGCAGCTGCTCTAAAGTCAAAGTACCCCGAAGCAGCAGAGTCTATTGAAGCTAACACTTATATGGACGACAATAGTGATGGTCGGGATTCAATAAGTGCTACTGCTAATTTGTTGCAAGACATCTTAACAGTCATGGACTCAGGAGGCTTTCACGGTCACAAAATCGCGGCAAGCAATCCAAAGATACTTGAGGGTCTAGACCAGGAACGGTTAGACACTAATAGACTCGTATCGGTTCTAGGCTTGAAATTAGATTTTGACACGGATGAGTTTATGTTTAATCTCGATAGCAAGTTCGATGACTTTGATCCTAACTCAGACAGAATCACCCGTCGAGATATAGTGGCAGTTGCCAGTCGCATTTTCGACACTCAAGGATTCGTGTCTCCCTACATTATGCAATACAAAAAGATTCTGCCTATGATGTGGGCCAACAGTACAGGTTGGGATGAAAACTTAGTCGGTCGACAGATAAAAAATGAGATGGGGGAGCTAGTTCCTGATCCAGTTGCAGAAGAAGCCGTGACATTATTCAGAGAATGGTTTGCAGACATCCCCCTACTCAGAGAACTCCGTTTCAGCCGTTTTCTCCCGGGTAGCTTGGATAAGATTGCAATTTTTGGAGATGCTTCTAAAAAGGGGATTGGAGCTGTTGCTTACGCAATTAAGCGTCAACCAGATGGATCTCGTAGAACCCAGATCATATACTCCAAAAGTACGCTCATGCCCAAAGACCTTCGGAAGAAGGATTTTAAGGATGCACTGACAATTGCAAGGGCAGAGTTAATAGCCCTCACTTGTTGCGTAACAATGAGCACGTACATTCAAAACGCCCTTCGCCCAAGCGTATCTACTGCCGACGTCCATATCTTTACAGATTCCCTCTTAAATCTCCAGAGGATTCAAAGAGGCAAAGGGCATTGTAAGGTCTGGGAAGAACGCCGTGTGTGCAAGATCCTGGACGATAAAGGTCAGAGTAAGGTACATTTTTGCCCCGGTGTATTAAACCCAGCTGACTTACCGAGTAGAGGATGTCACCTACCAGAGTTAGTCGATAGACTCAACTTCTGGAAGGAAGGCCCTGCTTTCCTTTTAGAGGACGAGAGCAAGTGGCCCAAACAGCCAGTGATTGCTGGAGGAGTGCTGTCGGAGACGGTAGATACCGCAGAGGATAGTAACGCAATCCCAGACATCCAGTTATACCTCGCTCAGACCCAAGAAATCAAGACCAACCTTATGAGTGAACGCATCTCAAAGCAAATGCTTTTAAATCTAGCATTAATAAGGAACATCCTCTTGATATTATGCTCAGGAAGTTTAGCCGTTTGCACGTAGTTAAGCGTGCACTTACGACCTTCCGTCGAGCGCAGCGTAAAGTTCGCAAGCAAGTCTACCTCCCAAGAAATCATCCCATGTCAATTTCTGAAGAGCTGGAGGCGGACAAGGAGTTGGCGAGGCATGTTCAAGGCAAGCACTTTGAAAGAGAGATTGCCCTGGGACAAGGGAATACCGAAAAGCAATTGCTTAAAGTCCAAAAAGGTTCAGTTTTAAAAGATCTCCCAGTTTATTGGGATCCGGATGATCAGCTTCTTAGGCTTAGAAGCAGATTGCATAAAAGTATCTCTCTAAATCTTGATTTTAAGGACCCAATCATCATGCCAAAATGCGAGTACGCAAAAAGAGTGGCATTGGAAACTCATCTTAAGCTAAGACATGCCAGTCAGAAGCAAACATTCGAACATATTAGAATGACTTACTGGCAACAGGGCGGATATAGTTTCGTCAAGTCTGCTGTAAGACATGGATGCAAAACTCCTAGGTGTAGGTACATTCAGTACGAGTCACCGAAAATGTCCCCACTTCCAAGTATTAGGATGGATAAACCGGAAGCATGGGCCCATGTCGGTGTTGATTATTTTGGCCCATCTTATTGCATCCACGATTGTAGTTTCCTGAAATGCCGAAAAGACTCTAATGGCAGGAGATGTCGAAACCCAGAGAAATATAAAGTATGGGGAGTAATATTCACATGCATGCAAACACGGTCCATTCACGTTGAGTTGGTCCCTGACTGTTCTTCTCATGAGTTTCTCATGGCGTTTAGGCGCTTTACACATCAAAGGGGGAGGCCAATCCTATTTTATAGTGACAATGCCACCACTTTTAAAGGAGCTTGTAGACAACTTCAACAGTTATTCAAGCTAGAAGCGCAGAATGTGGTCCTGAACTATAAGTATGAAGGTCTTGGGCCAATTGAATGGAAATTCAGTACAGAATTGGCACCCTGGACAAACGGGTGCACAGAACGCCTCGTCGGACTGTTCAAAAAGCAATTTATGGCAAGTCTTCAGAAACACGCGGTCCCATTTAGAACGATGGAGACTCTATGTATGGAAATTGTTTTCTACATAAATGAGAGGCCCCTAGGTCAAGTAATCGAAGGGAACACGGAGAAAATGATCACCCCAAATATGTTAACAACGGGTAGAACCCTCCGTCCTCTCACGACCGCCAGTAAGGCGGAACTCAGAACACCTGGCGTAGACAAGATGTGGGAACAGAGAAAGAAAATCCTACATCACTTCTGGAGAAAATGGCAAGCAGAATACCTTGCCACCCTATCATTGGATCGTAAATGGTCAAAGGGCCATACACCTCCAATAAAGCCAGGGGACGTCGTTCTGCTTAAGCCAGAAACCCAAGAAAAAGGCCAATGGAAACTGGCCAGAGTCGTTAGCGTCCACAAAAACCTGGACGGTGCTATCTCCTCAGTCTCCATCATTTTGCCGAACAAGGCTACCTTTACAAGGTCAGTGCGAAATATAGCTCTTCTAGAGCCGTCTGCTGAAATGTTGGAGAGAGAAGCAATGGAAAGCCCTGTGCCCGCCAAGTCGTCAGACCTTGGTAAGATGTGTGGAACGGGGTTGACGGAAACGGATTCCCAACCCGCTGGTGCACACGCGCAAGGGACAGAAGATCCTCGCCCTGTGACACTTCCCTACTTGGAAAGAGATGAGGCCAGCGCGGGTGTCGAGTACACAGAAGAGGAGGATGCCACTAACTCCAATTCTGGCTCTGATACGGAAGTTCCCAAGAGAGCTCGTGACGACGAGTCCTCGGAAGGTCCTAGAAGTAAAAGAGCTCGCAAGCACATAGGTTATTACAAACTACTTACTAAAGGTAAGATGTAATAGTGTATCTAGCCAATACACTTTCTCGCTATCTAAACAACGTAGAGAACTTAAGTATACGAATCTCGTGTGGAGCACCCTTCTTGGCGAGAGACGAGGTAGCTCGAAAAGCGAGAAAAATGATAACATAATCCGTGGTAGTCAGATTGCCTGGGGACCATCTGGGTGGCTTTACAACCCACCCTGGTTTTGAAATGTTTACAAGGATTTACAACCCTTTCAGTTTCTAAACCCACCCTTTTGCGAGGGCGTGCATTCTTGCTCTCAGGTTTTTACATCAGATGGCCATCAGGCCTTGGTTTTCCTGAGTTTATGAGTGACAGGAACTTAGTAGTACCGTGTAGAGCCCATAGAGGTTTTCAATTTTTTCCCCTCTTGTAATGGGTGCGAACCAGCTATAGTTTTATTTTTTATTTCATTTTTTAATTTCATTTACAAGCTACCAAAGGTTTTCGGTTAATTTTTCCTTTGGCAGAGTTCCACCTACATCGGTATAAGGTGATAAAAGGTCTGGCAACCTTAACACCGGTTCCAACAACTAGCGAGATATATCTGCAACATAAAGTCTGTCAGTTATCTTGGAGCGGAGACTCTAGACAGCCAGACTCCATTTGATCTTTCCTAAGGCGGTTGCAAAAGTAATTGTACGACATCCAGACTCTCTTATCCCACCAGTGATGCAAGTGGTAAAGGTTAAGTCCTTTACCAGGGGGAGTGTCGCGTCACAGGATAGATCGAACAGGGTCTGATATTACGAACCATCACTAATCAGCTTACTTGAGGAATAAACAAACTCTACGCGTCCTCCGTCAGCTGTTGAAAAAGGCGCAATAACATGAAAACATAATATTATGTAAACAATCGAAATATATTATTGATATAGTCTTTAAAGGAGTAATATCTTGTTGTAATTATTTATTGTGTTATAGTGAATATCTTTTGATATAAATACGATCTTAGCATCGTGGTTTAATTAATTTGTTAGTGGAGATTCACAGACCCATATCAGCGCGGTCTGCTTCATTACACTGCCTTTCAGTGATCAGCAAGGTAGGTATCCCATATCAATCCAGCGTGACACTGTTTGCAGCTTAGTAGATATATATGGAAAGAACATCTGATGTGCGTACATCTTCAGGTCTTTGATACAGCCGGCTTCAGCATCTGGACGATAGCGGCCCCATCAAGTCCACACAGTAGTCTGTCAATTTCAATGTTGCAGCCTTCC
>CP045895.1:16617337-16656938 GCA_013387185.1 Caligus rogercresseyi | reverse complement strand
TTTATTATATAATTTATATATTATATATATTTTATAAGTGGAGTTTTTAATTTTTATAAGGTATTTTTCTTTACAAAAACTAACAATAAAAATTCCTTTTTTTTTTTTCAAAATATAACACATCATTTGTAACAAAGCCCAGTCTAATGTGATTGGGCCCCTATAAAATACATTTTACTATATAAAATATCATTAAATTGTTGAAATCAGCGCGTATAAAGAAAGGGGAGATTTAAACACCGTGCTATTCAGTTTTTAAATGAGTTATATTTATATCTCAAATAGTAAAGAATTAAGCTTTCAATGCACGTGCATAAAATATGTAAAAACAACACAGATGCGAAAAAAAAATACAAACAACAATTGACACAACTGTAGATCTGCTTTTTTATGTAGATAACATCCTCAGAACTACAAAAACGCAGTAATAGAATAGTAAAAATTAAATAACATACAAAATAGTATTTAAAATAAATATAAAACAAACTATGCAATTAAATAGTAGTAACCATTACATGGTGTGATAATTACATTTTACATTGTTTTTATTCGTACAACAAACAATGATTTTCATTTGCTAATTAAAACTTTATATGCTGGTGAAAATCTATATTGATTATATAACAAAATAACATAATTAAATTCGTACTACCAAAATAGTTATTAAATATGTAGAGTAAAACAAAGTACAATTATTTCACAGCAGATTAATATTCATTTATAAAGCAGGTGTATGGTTATGATTATACGTAATTTGGTTTTTGGTAATCTAAATAGAACGATTTGGCTACGCGATCTTCACTGCCATTATAAACACACACACGCATATATAGGTATATATATAATATTGAAATTAACTACTATTTATAAATAGAGATTCAATTAAAATCATAATTGATTCGATTCAAATATAGAGCTGCATTTAATTCACCCCAATTAGAAGCATTGAATTATGTATTAGAATTCTGGGTACTCAAAAAAGGATAATCTTAGAACTTTGTCGAAAAAGAGCTCGCCAGATATATACATATATATATATATAGTTTTTATCTGAACATTGATTTTGTAACTAGATTGTTAATTTATGTTTTTAATTAACCAGATATAATTTTATTATATAATTTATATATATATATAATTTTATAAGTGGAGTTTTTTATTTTTATAAGATATTTTTCTTTACAAAAACTAAATAAAAATTCCTTTTTTTAAAAACATATAACACATCTTTTGTAACAAAGCCCAGTCTAATGTATGGCCCCTATGCCACTATAGCCACTATGAATAATAATGCATGATAAAGGAACTTAAATAGATAAGTGACAATGGGAAACTATAGCCTTAGATGAAATCTTTTATGGGAATAAAGAGTAATCATCGGCTTGCCTCAATGTGTTGGAAGTCTATAATGTATATACATACATTTATTTTTCTATACATGACTTAGATAAACATCCATTAATCAATTATTTTCTTTGTTCATTTTCTCACTTAAGAAAGGAGACGAAGAGGTGTTCCACCTAAATCCAAATGTTACACGGGCTAAGCTCAACTAGAAGAAAATAAAAATATGGTTTTTGTGTTTTTTTTATAACTGTGAGTCGATCAGTTGTTGGGTCTAATTAAAAAATAATTAGAAAACATTAAGTTGACTGGTAAAAATAGTATTAAGTACAGGGTCTAGACATCAAAATGGTGTTTCTTATGTCGCGCTGGAACTAGAACATCTATCTCTGACACCCACCAAGAAATATAAATCCGGTCGATATGAAAAATGGTGCGAGGCATTTAAGATAATTTTTTACCTGTTTTCTGAAATGAAGGTGACAATGCTACCATCTTTTATCATGTTTACAATTATTCATATGTAGCAGTTTTGTGTTTAATACAATATATATATACATATATAAGAAAATAGAAGCAAGTGAAAAATACTCTTCTGTTAGTAATGAACTGTCTAAGAGCAAACTTTTATTTCGCAGTAAATCCAATTACATTGAAGATAAAAAGAAATATTTTTACACTAATAAGCTTGAATACCATAGTTTCCATGTAGTCAAACTAGCTAGATATTCTTTTATTTAATAAGAAAATTGTATTATGTATGCCTCATGCTCTGAGTTTATGTTATGAAATATCTTCTAAAATGTTGAAATATTAATATATTATCGATTTGGATAAGGACAAGATGCAAGAGTCTTACGAATTAAGGCCAGGTTTTTGAATCGAGGCCGAAATACCTAGACGACTTTAGCACATACCCTATACAACATAATCCCTTCAACCAAGTTATATACTCTTTATACCTCGTGAAATCAAACAGGTGTGACCTTACTTATGCAACTTTGGAGGAATTTGGTGTTAGTAATATTTTGTTGGCATTATTATTTTAAGAAAAAATAAACATAATTGAGTCAAAGCGTCCCATCAAGAACACCCTATATATAAGAGTTGTCTTATTTAGGCTGTTGTATCAACCAAAATATGAGCTTACATAACTTCATTAAGCTATTTATATGTTAAGAAATTTAACATGTACGAATATCTTCATCATTGGTTTTGAGGAAAAAGAATGTGAGTCTTTTAGTTTAAATTGCTTTAGGATGAACAAATATATATTGGTATATATATATATAGTATTTTGCTGATTCAATTGAAATTGCGTGTGCATTTTAGTAAGCAATACAATTAGTACGCAGAAAACTAACATATTAAATTGCTTAATGTACTTATTTGATATGATTTATATATTACCATCTTTTGAAAGATTTGTTTTGTTTCCAAGAATTTATTTATTGTATTCTTAGGAAGCAAAAGAAATACAAGGACTTAGATATATTAATTCAAATATTTAATATATTTGAGTAACATATGGAACACATCATTTTATAAAGCAAGCATATTTAAACAGGTATGCAACATATGCGTGTAAATATAACTACACAATCTGATATAAAGCAAGAATTGTGTCTTTTTTTTAAACGAAAATTTTGATATCAACAATATGGGCCAAAAATGAACGCCTTATATTCGTTGGACATACATAAGTATTACATATAATGTATATTGAACATGTACAATACTTACAATAATAGTGTTTACTTGAAAACTTGACATAAAAGCTCACTTTGTAATTAGTCTGAAATTTGTAAATGAACTGAGACATTGGACTTTTTTCTTTAGTGGCCTTGAACGCTGTTCCATACATTTTAAAACGATCCACTGAATGATGAATTCTGCTTCTGAATTGGCCTTTGCAATGGTATTTGGAGGTTTCAGACCCACAATATGGGTTGATCACAACTTTGGCATATTGGGTTTTAAATCAACTGAAAATGTACCATCGAGTTCGGCTGTTCACAAATACGGCATAGTATTTTTTGGGGGGTTATTTTTTAGGTAATCTGTGAAAACTTTATACTGTAAAAAAATACACTAAAATTTTATACAGGAAACAGAATAAAACTATTCAGGGCAGTTCCGAATATACATAAATGAACATTACTGGGGTTTCAAACCCACTGCCAATGGTCCATCGAGGAAACCCGAATATATCATTGATATGAATAGCAGAATCCGAGGGTTCCTGGATGGTGGGTTTGACACCCAATATGCCGTAATTGTGAACTACAGAACCCGATAGAACATTTTCAGTTGATCTGAAACCCAATATGCCAAAGTTGTGATCAACCCATATTGTGGGTCTGAAACCTCCAAATGCCATTGCAAAGGCCAATTCAGAATCAGAATTAATATTAAACTAAGCCATCGAAAAAAAAGGATTTAACAAAAAAAGTTATTGGCAACACATTGTTTATACTTTACTAATTTTTTTCACTTTAGCATCAATATTTCGGACAATTGTATCTAAAATATAACTGTGAGCTGACAAAACTGCTAACAAGATTATAAAAAGTCTTATTATTTAATATCTACTTAGATTTAAAAAATAGTAAGCTTATATTGTCAAACAAAACTTTATACCTTGACCTTTATTAGTAATTAGAAAAGCAGTCCTTTTGCCCGCTGTTCGATTTGCGACACCAAAACTTAATTGTCTTTTGTAGTAGTTTTGCACCTGACGAAGAATAAAAATGAGTTTTATGTAAACTTTTATAAGTAAAAAACTTTTCCCATTCTTTACGTGCTTAATGATATATGCATATTGTCAAACAAAACTTTATACCTTGACCTTTATTAGTAATTAGAAAAGCAGTCCTTTTGCCCGCTGTTCGATTTGCGACACCAAAACTTAATTGTCTTTTGTAGTAGTTTTTGCACCTGACCAAGAATAAAAATGAGTTTTATGTAAACTTTTATAAGTAAAAAACTTTTCCATTCTTTACGTGCTTAATGATATATGCATATATTCTAAAAGACTTTTAAAGAAAATGAGTAATCCATGTTCTCTATCAACTTAGAGGTACAATTTCATTTTCTTATATATTTATTTTAAATATGATAAAAACATTTAAACTAGTTACGTAAAAATTATAAGAAATAAATAATAAAAAGAACCCAGGGGTCAATTAATTATTATTTTGAAGCCTGTTGACCTGTTGGACACAAACCCGAGGGTTTGTATGTTTTTGTTTCGAATCACCGACCTACAAATATAATAATTGATTATTCAAAAGATAATTATATTTTTGTACGGCTTGAATAATTCCTTGATGACCCGTAGCGACTCAAAATGGTTGCTGCGCTTGGATAAATAATTTAATATTGGGATTATAAAAAAGGAAATATCCAGTGATGTCCTTATGTTTAGTACTAACAAGTAGTCTCTTAAAATGACGTCACTGTTGATAACTTTTATAATTTCTCTCTTTTTCTATTCCTTGAGATTTGGACTTCAGAGGTATAAAATAAATCCTTCTTTCTTTTCTTCTTTATTGTTTGATTGATTTATAAAATTATATTAAAAATATTATAAACAAGAAAAAAAGAGCATTTTAGTATAAAATATTAATCTAAACACTAAGTATATATACATAAATATATTAAGTGTAACTATTTAAAATATTTCCATATTTTTGGATAATTTCAAAATATTACTTTAATTTGTTTTCGGTTATAAAATTCTTTATTATGTTATTTAAAAAATAAATAAATAATATACAACAAAAGCTAACAATAAAATAAACAAAAAATATTTTAGACAGTTGTGTTTTAGAAAAAACAAAACATAATTGAACATTATAGAGCAAAATCACTGTCTAAAAAGTATAACCTTTTATAAAATGTAAAAAAAAAACATTTCTTCCGTAAAAAGTGACGATAACATTTTAAAATCATCTTTAAAACATTTAATTGATCCGCTGCCTTTGATGGCACATAACAAATTAGGTCTCCAGCCAACTCCCACGAAGAAGATCCTGCGTTGAGAACTCTAAGAGAAAGAGCCGAGTAACGTGCTGCTGCCCCAATGATGATTGCGCGTAGGTTGTCGACCTCTACATATATAGGAGTTTGCTGCAATTTGTTAAAATTTAAAAAAGGCTCAATTTGTTTTCTAAAATACAAATTCAAATTATGTATGCATTGTTTGAAATATTTATTGGCCTACAATGACTAAAATCAGTTCCGTCGACCTTTTTTAGGAATCAGAGTGTGTTAGGCATTTTCCCTGTCATTTCTATGTATTGGCCTATAGATAAAAAAATAAGGTAAAATAACATAGAATAAATAGAATATTGGAGAAGAATTTTGGGATCTGCGGAATCCTAGGACTCGTGGCTATCGGTGAGATATTATTGATAAGCCCAAACTCAATTTTTCATGTCGAATTGTTGAGTTTTCTTTTGAATCTCTTGTGAATTTAAAGGGAAGAGTTGTTGTTGTTTTCATCTTCTCCCTTTTATTTTCGCTCCCCCCTTTACTGTCCTGCTCCGCACTTCACGGAGCTTTATTATTGTTGGTGTTCTTCTTCTTTTCACCTGCTTCTACCAAGTCTTAGCAGGCTAAGGTCCTGAGGAGGTCATGGAAAATAATAATATGCCTACAGACAAACCCCTGATGAGGGAGATTTAAATAAAAGAAAAGTCGCTACGCGGACGTGCTTAAGAAGAATAATAGTAATAGAGAAAAGGATTTTTTTTCTTTTCACATGCATGGACACCTTATGTGGGAGACTTTCGTTATTTTGCTGGAGGATGCGGATGGGAATCCTTTTAGGAACGATAATGTGAAGCATCTGGATATATATGATTTGGCAATTCAATTTGGATTTAAGAAACACAAGATTGCCGGTGCGAATCCAAGGTTTGGCCTGGGAACGTCTTGTATCTATACGAGATTCCCTATCGATGTTAGAACGAGAATTGACGATTTGAGAGTTCAACCGCGTATAAAGGTTTTGAACAAAGATAGTGTACTCGTGAATATTTCCTGTAAGCTAAAAGGAATTGACAAAATATATGTGGACAAAAATAAGAATTTGAAGATCACCATGGTTAATACCTTCAAACGTGTTGACGAATCGCGTTTAGTGAATTGGATCGGTCAATTTGGTGAAATTGTGAACCACTACCCCAAGAAAAATCCGACGGACAAGAACGCTGAGGAAAAATATCCTGAGTTTTGGAACGTTTAGAGGGACAGTGACTATATAGTTGAAATGGTCGCAGATCCGTCTGTTATCCCTCAAATAATCCCATTCCAGGGATTCTTGATAAAATTAAAATTTGCTGGGGTGAGGCTTCAGTGCCAGAGATGCTTCAATTTCGGCCACATGAAGCATCATTGCACACAAAAAAGGATAAAGATTTTGAATACGAACAGGCCCTTAAGAAAGGCATGGACGAGAGATCGCAGCAGGAGAGAGTGGAAATTGAAGCTTTGAGTATTTCTGAGTCATCTGGCATCTCTAGAACAGAAGAAACAGTGGAAGTTCGTACATCTGTTACCTCTAATTCGCTTTCTGAAGCTACTCCTGTCAATAGTATCATGGAGGAGACTTCAAAAGAGAGAGATTAAGGAATAGAAGAAGTTAATAACACGAATTCAACCGAACTTACGCCAAACATTGCAGGAGATGAAAACGTCATAGAAGTAGAAACTGAGAAAGAAAGGGAGGTATCTTTTAATCAGAACTACGTTATCGTCACGAATAGTAATATCCCAATTCCAGGGGCACCTCTTACGGAGGATCAGTCCTCGGAAGTGAGGAAACAGGATT
This sequence comes from Caligus rogercresseyi, assembly GCA_013387185.1. Classification (NCBI taxonomy): domain Eukaryota; kingdom Metazoa; phylum Arthropoda; class Copepoda; order Siphonostomatoida; family Caligidae; genus Caligus; species Caligus rogercresseyi. Next base: position 16,649,758 of record CP045895.1, on the reverse strand, counting down.
CAAGAGGTCGCGAGAAACCCAGAAAACTCCAACTCGCACATGCATTGACTCATGACACACACAACCCAATTCGGTGGATCAAAGCAATGAAAAGACTCCCAAAATTCTTAATCAGTCAACTACCTCTCAATCCCCGGGATCTGAACTCCAAGTTCGACTTGATTCGCCTCGCTCGAGGAGACAAATGAGTAGAGAAGCCAACCAAATTGTAAACGATTTAATGGCAAAGGACGCGGAACATAGGACACGAGATGTCGGTGTACAGACCGACCATTCTTGTTTTGTAGAAAATATAGATGATCTCAAATTAAAATTTAAAAAGCTAAGTCTGATATATGTATACAATAAAACAAAGTAAGAGTCTCTCACAAAGAGGCTCATGCGACTAGAAACCACTGTAAGAAAGCATTCAAAAATCAGGAAGACTCTTATTCAGAAATGTACTCCAGCCCAGGCAAGAGAGTTTTAAAACCCTGATAAAAAATGTTCCATTACTCCAAAAAGATATCGTTACAGCTTTGATAGTAAGGTCTATGAGTAAACGCGTCTTTGAATATCTCAAGCAAACAAAAGTAAACAATGCCGAGTATCCTCAAGAGGAGGATTGATGGTGCCTTCAGATTCTTTCTTATATGATTGAAATTATTTGATGAAAAGTTTAAAGAATTCCATTCGCCATTTCTGGATCGTAATGTCTCAAGTCAAAATATTTTTTCACCAGTCCTGTGGAAATCATTTGGGAGTAAATATGACAAATCTGTTCTTTCTTTTTTTTCCAAAACACGAACAATGATAAGTTCCGATATTAATGCCCAATTAAATTTAAAAACTGGAGGGAACGAATTAATTAGGAAAAGCAACTCGGTCAATTTCATTTATAATATTACTTGTTGTGAAAGATTATTGTACAATACAGTTTTTCTAATATAAAGTCATGTAGTAGTATGGGGAATGGTTCAATCATTTTGACTAATTTATTGAAACATCAACAGAATTTGTCATTTTTTATGGATCCTTCAAGCGTGATGCTTGAAAAAAGTCTGGAGAACTCGGGAGAAAGTGAGTGATTTTTATATGTATCAAGAGTCTGCATAACATACGATTGATGTAGTGGGTAGCTTGAGGTTCGAATGGAAGATTTGAATCATAAATTAAGAACAATTGCACAAAAATTGGAGAAATTTGAGCAATTCTTCTATATTTTAATTACATATAAAAAAATATGCCCCGGGTGTGACGTCACAGTTTTTTTATTTAGTTTTGTTTACATGAAAGCTACGAACTTATAGAAGGATACTGGTGTGGATGGTATAATCGGGGAAATTTATACATCATTTCCTGAAGAACTGCTCCTTTTCTTCTTCGTCTCGGAGAATCAATGGAAAGAAATGGAAGACTTCCGAAAGCTCTAACAAAAGGCAGGATTGTTCTCATTCCTAAAAAGGGCAACGGGACCGAAATTAATCATTGGAGACCCATCACAGTCCTAAATCAGTTTATAGGATTTTATCCGGAATCTTAGCGCAGGGTATTGAAAAAGAGCTCAATAAAAAATTGGGAATAACCAGAAGGGTTTCTTAAGGAATCACAAAATTTCCGACGTTTCTCGTAATATCCAAGCAGTAATAGATTCGGTCAGGTCTAGAGGAAAATATGGAGCTCTGGTGGGAATAGATTTCAAAAAAGCCTTTATTCTATCTCCCACCAACAGATACTTCGATCGGCGAGGAAATTGCTGCCAAAGGAATTTTTCAACCCTGTTCGTGCTCTTCTGCTAAATGGATCGTCAGTGATAACCTTAGGAGGCCTTGAAAGTAAACCGATCTTACTAAGGACAAGCTGTAGACAGGGATGTCCGTCTGCACCTCTTCTCTTCATAGCCGCTATTGAAGAACTTGTAGTTGAGTTAAAGCGAAAATATAGCGGATTCGGAGTCCAATTTCATGATTCAAAACATCTGATTGACCTTTATGCGGATGATATAACTCTAACCCTAGAAGCAAACTCTGAGGCGCAACTGATTAAAAGAGTTGAAATTGTTCTTAAAATGTTTGACAAGTTTAAAATAAGGTCGGGCTTGGAATTGAACCGTTCTAAAACTTTCGTCCTCCCTATAGGTTTATGGGATCCTATGGAGGGTAAGTTGATCCATAACTGCACCGTTAAAAAGATGGTTTCGATTTTAGGAATTGACTGGGGATCCAAAGGTATTCTTGACAAAAATTGGAACAAATTGTACTGCCTCATCAATAACCGGATCTTAAGTTTTAGACGGTTTAATCTTCAAAAAAGAATTGACCTATACAACTCTCCAATTGTCCCTGCCGTACTATATAGGTAAGGCTTCCATCTCCCCCTTAATCGCAGAAAAGGCTATGTTGGAGGAAGATAATTGGCTTCTCAAACTTTTCCATCGACGCTATCTTCCTACTCTAAAACGACCTAAAAATCAAATTGGAGGAGGTCTAGCTCTTTTATCTCGGATCATTCCAAGAATTTATATTAAAGTGTTCATTGACATCACTAGGAATCCGAATAGAGAATGGAGGTCTAATATAACAAATAATGATCTGTATGTTCGTCTTCTATTTGGAACTGATCTAACGAATGCACAAACTGCGAGGCTTTCTGAGACTTGGGGTGCAGCACAACGCGTTATATGGAGATGGGTCCCTAACTTTAAAAGTGACTGCACTGTGGGCATTATTCGAAAGCACACCAAGAAAAAGTACTTTTTCAAAAATCTAGATAGCCCTCCAGGATTGGAAGAAAAAGCGATCAGTAATAAAATTTTAAGTCTACATCATACATCACCCGATAGTCTTTTTCGGGACGGACGCTTTCGATTTCCCTTGGAAAGAGCAGCTCATTTGCATATACCTCCCTGTCCATGGCACCTCAAAATGTCGTCGTTAAGCTTCTATGAGGAAGCCGAGTCTATTGCCAACGTCCATTTGAAACGGCTTTCTCTTTCCGAAGACTGGAGATCTAGGATACTCAAATCTCTCTCTGGAATTTATGACGGTAAAAAGTTCACGGTTCAGTTGCAGATTTCTGCTGGTTGTATATCCTTCGACTTCCATTGCCTTAATTGTGGAAAACTGTACAACGACGTTGAACATGCATTTGTGGATTGCCCGTTTGTCACAATTTTAACTAAGTTTCTGTCATTCAACGTGAAGGGACTTAAGACCAACGACGATAAGTATACCAAAGCAACGATCCTATTTGGTCTCCTAAAGAAAAAAGGACACAATTCCCCTAAAAGTAAGGCACTGGAGTTTGCTCTATCAAACTCCAAAGCTTACATAGCGAGTTGTTTGACAAAAAACGAAACTATCAAACCGTCTATTCTTCGGTCCGTGATGATCTCTGCTGCCGCCCGATACGCCGCCCTCACTCTCAAGATCCCCTCCGTCTCCGAGGATTCATGGATTTTTGCAGGGAACGTCATCAAATTTTATCCTTCAAAATCAGAAGATATTTTAAAATTATGAAAAAAATTGTGAAATATTATAAATAGTTACCCGTATGATGTTTTATTGTTATACCTCTTGTTTAGATTTTTTTATTATAAACTATAATGTTTATTTTACTTATATATTATATTTTTATATAATTTTATATCTATTATCAAAACAATAAAGGAGGAAAAAAAAGAAATAACAGGAATACGAGTGAAAATCCATACACAAACGCCGTCTGGACCAGATGCTTTTTTGTCCTTAAAATTCCTTTTCATGTACTTTATAATGCTTTGTGTCTATTCTTGGGAAAATTCAATCTTACGCCACCAAAGTACACATACATTCTTACACAGTCCTTACAATGTTGTGAGAAACAAATAAAGTTTGCAAAGATTGTAGCTGTGCGGTGAACTTTTCCCATCATTTATGCCCATCAATGACCGCATTACTCTTTTCGCTCATTCCTTAAGCAATTTAAAATTGTTTATGTAATTTTTGACCATGTTTTTTCCAAGGCAATTATTTCCAATTCTATAAACTTTAATTGAGGCCTTTGGCACCCGATCTTCTCAATGAAAACGTATTATCTTTCTTTACACATCTTGGAGTAACATTTATCCAATGGACTACAATATATATTTATACATGCACTGTTGTTCCTAAATTATTGCATATTCACGGTATCCTATTAAGCATGGATGTCAAAATTAACCGAATCAGACCATCTAGAACCTCAACTATTTTAAATATATGCCACAATCATGATAACACATTGATTTACTTGTATGATATGAAAGCATTTAATATAAAAGGAAATGAGAATAGTTTATCTTTAAATTATTCCAAAAAAGATTTGATGTAATAAGATACGGACAATAAAAGTAGTTTGTACTTATAGAACGAAGTATAGACCTTTCATTTCTATGAAGATCAAAGACAAGAAAATGAGATTCAGTTAAACTTTATGCTTATCAAAAGTAGTAATAATGATATCCATTTATGTAGGGATTTTAGTCCTTTATTTTTATCAAGATCCACAAATATGTACATAAAATAATATTTCTTATTCAAAAATGGGAGAAAGTACTTCCTTTTTTTAAATTTAAATCTGTAGAAAAGGTAGAGTCACCTTGAAACACATATAAGACATTTATATATGTTTTCAGAGCCAGTAGATAATACATTTATCCAATCTTATACAATATTTCAGTTACGTATATTTTAAAATTCTTATTCTGAAGTAATAATATCCTATTGAAAAAAAAACATTCGGAAGCATTTATAAGGCAAATTTAATATAAAAAAAGCCTTGTCCATCAGAAGTTTGGATGGCATTATTAAGTTTATAAAAACGTTGTATTTCCTCAGTTGATTTATTCAAAATATGCATCAATTAAATGTACTTTCTTGTAAGTAAATTTAATTAATAATTTGTTTTACATATTTCTTCAATTTAAGTTCCATTAAGTATATATTTTTCAAGTAAATGTACTCATTTGAACATATATAACATCGGATCCCGTATAATATTGATTTTAAAAAAATCTCAATGCACCATTCCATATGAGTAAAAATATAATGGGATAAATATACTCCCCCCTATGCAATGATCCACTCCAACCATTCAAAGACCAAGAGACTCTGATTATTAGGGACTCATACTTATTTTTTCCTGTTTCTTATCTCATTTCATACTTCATTCTCATGGATGAACTGGCTAGAAATGTCTGTGAAATGGGGGACAGGGGAAAATGATTCAATTACTACAACTACTAATAATAATTTATTTTGGAACTAAGTTTCTTTTGGGGGAGAGAAAGAAAGAATAATGTAATTGTCAGCTCTGATTATATATATATCAAAGAGCATGAAGGAAAAAATATTTTTTTCTTCTCTTTTTCTTTTTTTATTTATTGTAATATTATTTATATACATCTATATTGATGAAGGCTTATAAAAATACATTTATTTGTGGAGGGATGGAAGAAAGTTTCCTTGTCTCAGTTCATAAAATATTAGTTTTATACGTTGATTTACATGTAAAACCAAAGATATATAAAGATATAGAGAGCTTATTCTCTCATAGCAGAAAACATCTTTCAGCTGTATTCTGTGCCCAATATCAGCAAAGTAATTTGATCTACGTCATCGTAAGCTGATAATAGAGATAGAAAGATTTGTTTTTATTGGGCACAATGACGTATTTCTCTGAAGAATCCAATAAGCTCTCTATGTCTTCATATCTCTATGGTTTCAACGGACAACTTATAGTATTATAGAGCAGATACATAAGAATAATACTCTCAAGTCCTTTAGGTGGACTGATGTCTTATTAGCAAAAGGGGAAACGAAAAGTATAAATTCACATTGAATCATAGAGATATATATATATATACGGCTTGTGAGCGATCAGGAAAAAAATAGCGATCCGATCAAAAATAGCGATCAGAAATTCTTTGCGATATAGCGATATAACGATCAGGGATTTTTCCGATCAGCGATCTGATCAATTTAATTGCGATCAACAAAAAAATTACCTATGTTATACTAATTCTAAGTAAAAATTTAAATGTATACAGAGTTAAACCCTTAAAAGTATTCAACTTTATATGGCAATGAAATGATTGTTTCCCATAGCCTATGAGCTCCAAAATAGCGACTTCTCCATAGGCGCCTGTCTGTATATTTTATGGAAAAAATATCAAAATGATTGTTTCTCATAGCCTATGACAATGGTTCCCAAACTTTTTCTCCTGGGTACATAAGAAATTTTTGCGCCCCCCCCCCCCCCCAAAAAAAAAGGACATACACACATTTGGTTCTCAGAGTCCATTGCAGTTTATTTCATTCAATGTAATTATTACAAAACTCAACCTTTTTTTGTTTTTTGTCCAATTTCTAGCAGTGATATTTAGTCTACAGTATTTATATTTTTATTCATCCGTTTTTCCCCGCACCCCCCCCCCCCCCCTGCAATTGCTCTGCGCCCCCCCACTTTGGGAACCACTGGCCTATGAGCTCCAACACTCTAGCTCCACAATTGACATATGTCTGCATATTTTAAGACAGGAGATGCCACAATAAATGTTTCCGATAGCCGATGAGCTCCAAAACAATGACTTCTACATAGTCGCGTGTCTGTATATTTTAGGACAAAAAATATATCAGGATAGCACACACTGGCTTTTTCCATTAGTATTAGTCTGTATTTTGTGTTTTCAAAACAATATTAGTTATAAACAATGGATTTTGGTTAATGTGACAGCTAGTTAAGTTTTAAGAAATGTAGGGTATGTCTCAAAAATCCTTATTACAAACATTTTTTATTTTTTAGTTATTTTATACAAATTGATCGGATCGCTATTTTTTAGTGATTTTCTTACGATCAAAAGATATAAAGATCAGGACCTTTTGCGATACTGCGATCAGCGATCAAATATCGCTATATCGCTATTGATCGCCGATCAGAAAAAAACTCCGATCAACAAGCCTGTAAATATATATACATAGACAGCTTATTCCTTCCACAAGCAGAGAAACCTCGTCGTTCAGCTGTCATCTGTGCCCAATATAAACAAAGTAATTTGATCTACGTCATCGTCAGTTAATCATAAAAATAGAAAGATTGGTTTATATTGGCACAATGATGTATTCCTCTGAAGGGATCCAATAAGCTCTCTATGTCTTTATATCTCTATGGTTAAACAACAGAGATAAAAATGTAAAGACCTTGTTCTGTGAGTTTGTCTCCTGACGAGAATGGAGGCCCAAAAACAAATAAACCTTCTATGCATATCCTAGGATAAATAATCGGAATCAAATACAGAAATGACAATCACAAAACCTTTCATTTATGAAGTGGTATTGATGAGTTGTTATGGGTAGGAAGGGACATCTGGAGCTTAGCCTTGGTGCTAAGCTCCAGATTTATATTCCTAATTATGGGCCTTCGGGCACAGTTAACCCTACCTCAAAGTATTTATCTGTTATAATGGGGAATAAGTTCTCCTACCAATAAAGTAAATAAATATTTGAAAGCATTGTAAACCGATTTGATGTATGCATAGATTGAAGCTTCATGCATAAAATGAAACGGAGAAGTAATATCTGATAGCATTGATTAGGGCATGGATTTTTTAATCTCGTTCTTCTTCGAAAAGCAAATATTTATTTAATGTTAAATGCCAGGAAATGAAATGACAATGTCATATGACCAAATATATAAAAATGGAAGTAAACGAAATAATTGCTTATGATAGAAAAACATTCTTTTAACGAATGCCTTTTAGTGATGGCAATTGATATATTATACCTTTCAGAAGAATTTAACTTATTACTTATTTGAAACGTACGTGTATTTGAATAGTTTATCTATATTCAATCAAAAAGCCTCCAGTTGTTACATATCAAAAAATCCTGACTAAATGATCATCATTGTAAATACTAAATGTTTTTCGAAAGTTGGCTCAAAAAATACTTTTAAAAGTATAATTAATATTGATCACCACTGGACTATATTCTCCAATAAATAAAAACGAAGCTTAAAAACACAAAAATATAAAGTAATATTCCATAGCTCCACTTCAAAGATATTTAAATATTCAGTAGATTTTTTTTGGGCTTAAAGATATAAATGGTTTTGTTTCAAATACCGAATAATAAGATGTTGGAGTGGATTCAAATAAGTTGGGTCCACTAAGGTACAAATTCATGGAAGTAGACGAAATAAATCTATATATATATATATTCACATAGATAGAAATGACTTTCATTTCCAATAAATTTCACCATTACTTTTTAGGTTTTGATGGCTTTGACGTTCGCAAAGTTGATGACATAGAGTACACGGTTGAGATTTCCTGTTACTTCCTTACCAAATGGAGCGATGACCGCATCATCCTGCACTCTGATATGATGAAGAGTAATTTATCAGATGCCAGCAACTCCGAGGGTGAAAGCTCGGATGACTATTGGGTTCCTATTGACTTGGAGTTTGTGGATAAGGTAAGGCAATATACACGATGATATTGATATTAAGGATTTTGGTAATATGATTTCAGGTTTGGTTTAATGAGAACTCTTAATTTTTTATAGACACAGTTTAAAGTGATATACATATATATCAGAAACCACCGGGTAACTGGCCCCGTCCCGGTGTCTAAAAATCACTGGGTCGGGACTTTAATATTTTTGTTCTTTCGTCATTCGGAAAGTGAAGACGTTTTTTTAGATAATAATTTTTAATTTTCTTAAAAAGAATTTAAAATTATTTTTAAAATTTTCGTCACTGTCAGAATGACACAGGAGCCAATACATTCAATTATCGGCCCGGGTTCGGCCGGGCCGGGTCCTGGCATAAAAAGTATCCCGGTCCTTTCCTGATATATATATATATATATATATATATATATATATATAATATATACACACAACACATAGATATATACAATATAAAACAATCAATTTATATATACATATATATATAATAAATAAATAAATATATACAATGGACTTTTTTTAAACAAAATACAATACAATTTTATAATATTTTAGCTCGTAACTTAATTGTTGTACGGTTTATTTCGGAGCTTATATAATTCAAGCCTTTATGGCTACTGAAACTATACATACAAACAAACAATATGAAAAATTATCAAATATTTTTAGGAAACATGCAACCCCCCCAAAAAAAATCACGAAAATATATTTTTATAATTACATGTCACTTAAGGAAATAAAAAGATCTAGAAAGCCCCGCAGGTGTCTTTGTCACCCTCCAAGCACTGATAACGTGCAGTATCATACATGAGCAATTGATTATAAAACATGAATATATTCTAATAATAATATTAAAATTAAAATAATGAACTGTATTTGGAGTTGGTGAACTTATCAACTATTCCAAATGGTTTTTTGACGGAATTCCTATAAATATTTTATAAAAGTAAGGAAATTGCAAAGTTCATTGAAGAAGAATATTTGGATATATCTAACGACCCGTGTAAGCCCCAAAATATGCAACAAATACTCGCATCCACTACTAAAGAAACTAAAATACCGCCTAACGAATTATTCACTATTCATCATTCAAGATCAAACATATCGAAGATGTCATAAAGTCAGATTTTGAAGTTGTCGACAATGACTATAGTATCAATATTTTCCTTGTGTTTATCAATACTATTTTCAAAATTTAAAATGTATATTTGATATTATATTATATTGTCTACTATTTTTTAAATAGGGATCAATACTGAAAAGACAAAAAATAGAAGCGTTCTTTCCTATCTTCAGTATCTTTTTATACAGTAACAATTCGAGCACATGAAACTAAAGAGAAATAGTATAGATTTATTCGACAAAGAACATTTTCATAACATCTATAACGTAGTTACGTACTTTGTCTTTCAAAAAATCGTCATAATCAATAATAATAAAAAGCGTGTTCAGTTCCCCCCACACATCGAAATGCCGACTGATATCCCATGTCAAATTGAGGGATGCAAGGCGGTCATCAAACACGAGCTAACGGAGGTTGCCTTGGCGATGTATAGCTCCCATGCGCAGAACCACGAAAGAGCAGTGAAGAGAGATGAGCCCCAGAGAGACAATGCACCCAAGCTTGACCGCCCAAGGATATCCAGGAATGCCACAGAAGATGCTTGGAACGTATCCTTCGCAAAATGGAACATATTCAAGGAATGCTCGTTAATGCATGAGTCAACTGCCACGGCCCAACTCATCCAGTGCTGTGATGACGATGTAGCAGATGACATTCTTAAGGAGGACCCCGGCATAGTGAAGGGATCTGTGAAGGACTTACTTGCGTCCATTAAACGGATAGCAGTTTTACCCGTCGCTAAGTCAGTGAAGAGAGCTGAGCTATTTTCCCTCAAGCAACAGGTGGACGAACCGGTGCGCTCGTTCTACGCACGAGTTAAGGGCAAAGCCGAGACTTGCGGCTTTTCGAGCAAATGTGGTTGCAAGAGGATGATTGTTAAAGACATCACCATTGCCGGCTTGGCAGATATTGATATTCGGAGGGACGCAATGAGCCTTCCAAACGCGGATGATAAGCCGCTAGAGGATGTCCTCACAATCATTGAGGCCCGTGAGACCATACACAATGCCCTACTTGGCGAGGACATCCACGTGAGAGCGGCGAAGTCGACCTTCAAGAGGGAAGGCGACAAGACAGGGCTGTCAGGAGAGTGTCCTAAATGTGGAGGACAATTCAAACTATATACGGCCTCACGAAAGGGTTTAATAAGACACCGCATGTTGTTTGCCTAGACTGCTGGAAGAAGGATCGATATACCAAAACCGACGAAAGGAGGGCTACAGCGCACGAATCAGGCGCAACAAACTGTGCAAAGCTTAATGTCAGTTCTACTTTGTGGAACAAAGTAAACAAGTATGCTCATCTCGAGCTACACGATGGCACATGGAAGAAGTCAAGCCCACCACCCACCCTACCTTTAAGTTTTCCGTTCGAGCGGATGCTGATGGGTATGCTCAGTTGGGACGGGACCCACCAAATGCCGGGCCAACTATGTTAAGTGTGATAGCTGACACGGGAGCCAATATTTGCCTTTGGTCGAGCGATCAGTATTACAAAGCAGGTTTCAAAAAATGTGATCTTATTCACGTTATGCATGGATTGACTTCGGCAAATGAGAGTGCAATTGAGACCGCAGGAGCAGTGCTACTCGAGATGTCAGTACAAAAGGATCATTATACTCGAACACACTCGGAAATGGTATATGTCAGCCCGACAGCGAAGGAACTCTACGTGTCCGGGAGAGCACTCTTAAAGCTGGGCATAATATCGGAGGAATTCCCTAAGATCTCTTCTGTCTCTTCAGGCTGCCAAAGTTATGATTGTCTAGCCCGTACGAAGACTCCAGGACTACCAACGTGCTTACCATTCAAGAGCACGATGGATAACGTACCCTTGATGAAAGAATGGGTCCTGGCGAGATACACATCTTCAACTTTTAACATGTGTCCCCATCAAGAGCTGCCAAGCGTAACAAGTCCCCCGGTTCGCATTATGGTAGATCCCAGATCTAAAACAAAGGCTTGCCACACCCCTGCACCTGTCCCGATCCATTGGCAGAAAAAGGTGGAACAGGATATACTTGACGACGAAGCTATGGGAGTGATAGAACGAGTGCCATATGGTGAAGCTGCAGCATAGTGCCATCGAATGGTTGTGACACGGAAAGGTGATGGGGGACCAAGGCGGACGGTTGATCTTTCCCCCCTGAATAAGCACTGCGAGCGAGAAGTCCATGCCATGAAATCACCGTTTCAGTTGGTGAGGTCAGTCCCCCGAGGAACCTGGAAAACCGTGAGTGACGCCTGTAACGGATACCACAATTTACCAATTCGCGAGTTAGATCGACAACCTCACGACTTTCATCACTAGCATGGGTCGATTTCGCTACAAACGTGCACCACAGGGTTTCATTTTAGTGGTGATGGTTATAATCGGCGTCTAGATGAGATCACCGTGGACGTACAGCGAAAAGTACGGTGCGTAGATGACAGCCTACTATACGATGAAAATCTAGCTGATCACTGGTGGAGGGTACTTAAATATTTGGAACTCAAAAAATGTTAACCCCAAATGGGTCATTCGAAGAAATTACTTCGATTTGGATGGACAGCGGTACCTCATCGTGGGAGATCGATTCACTGGTGGACTGAAGTCTACTTTCCGTCACCAAACTCCCATGGAGCGAAAGGTCTTATATCCGCGTTACGCCGTTACTTGGGGACGTTCGGAGTACCTAATGAGCTGTCGAGCGACGGAGGGCCAGAGTTTACTTCAATCGATACTAAGGAGTTTCTGCAGAAATGGGGTATCAACCACCGAATATCATCTGCATATAATCCTCAATCAAATGGACGGGCCGAAGTGAGCGTCAAGGCAACTAAACGTCTCCTGAGGGGAAATAGTAAGAATGGGAGTCTTGATAATGATTCATTTTTACAGGCGCTTCTCGTAGTCCGTAACACACCGGACCCAGACTGCAAACTCTCGCCCGCGAGGATCCTGTTCGGACGGCCCCTTAATGATACCTTCCCTCGGTTGAACAAGGTTACGAGCGTTTTCTTTCAACAACCAAGATTCAAAGATGTGGCGTGAGATGTGGAGGATGAAAGAAAATGCCCTTAAGACTCGGTGTGTAAAGACTGAGGAAAGGATCCAGGGCCTTAGGAAGTCTCTGCGTAGGAGACAGAGTTTTTGTGCAGAACCAGGCGGGCAACCATCCGCATCGATGGGACAGGAGCGGGACGGTGGTGGAGATCCTTCTGTATGACCAATACAACGTCAAATAGACGGCACAGGGCGAGTTACGAAGAGGAACCGGCGTTTTCTCCGCCGCTTCACTCCATTTACCCCTACTATTTATGACTCACCTCGTGCTGATCCTCCAGTACAAAGTACTATCGTTCCCCTACACCCAGGAAGGCATGACTACGCATTCCCCGATTCTGTGTGTAGGAGATCCAAAAGAAATAGGGCACCCAGGAAGTTTTATGAGCCCGAGACTGGAACATATGTATATAATAATTAAGTTACGCTAACATGTCAACAGACTTGATGCTAGCGTAGAGGGGGATGAAGAGTGGCTCGGTCCGTAGTATGTATATTCGGCACACCCCTAGCTAAATCAGTTGACCCCTCGAGCATCAGGAGGTTTATTTCAAAGAAAATATAAAAGAACTAGAAGCGCAATGCAGGCTGGAAAGGAGTATTGGCTGTGTTGCCTTCAATAGAGTTACACAGCTGACCTCCTAAGATTCACAAAATGTAAACAAATTGAGTTAAGAACTTTTTTCAGTATAAGTATGACTCCTATATTCAGATAAAGGTCTGTATAATAAGGTCTGGGCAATACAAAAATAAACATGTAGCAGTGCGACTACTCAATGACGTCATTGGAGAACGATTATATTTATCTCCATATATATAAATCAATCCTTTATCTATCTATTATCTATCTATATATATATATACTATATATATATATAGTATATATATATATATGTATGTGTGTTTGTATAAATAAATAAAATAAATATTTATATAAATATAAATTATAGATGTATATATTCGTTCTACACTGACGTCATGGAGTAGTCATACTGCTAGGATTACATGATTGTTTTGTATTGCCCAGACCAAACGGAAAAGGGAAAGGCATATGAAGTGAAAGAGGAGTGAAGAAGAAATGCAAATCCTTTATTAAAAAGATTTTAATTTATCCATCACAAGATGTAATAGCTGTTTGTCAAGAAGCGGAAAGAGTCTTTTGTCACTTTTAATCATTGACAAAGCTGCTTTATTAAAGAAAGATAAAATTCACTTGCATATTGCTGCCCAAGTTTTGCAAAACATTTGTGAAAAACAACGCTAGGTTTTTATGATCTTAATTAACATATGCTAGACGTTAGCCCAACAAACAATCACGTTTATAAATTCATAAAAGATTTGGCAGCAACTTATTCCCGAATAAGACTTTATCATCAAGGAAGAGTGACGAATATAAAATTATTGACTACATAAGAAAAAGTCATGATAAAACTGTATTATTCAAAGGACAGTCAAAGTATTCATTAATATTATTAAAAACCTATCACATTGTTATTCTCATGTTTATTTATGTTATGCAAATATATTTATACAATAATTACATATCTTTAAAATTGTACCATGATTTCCCTAAATATATCAATAATATTTTCTATTTTACAAAAAAAAATATAGGACTAAAATTTAAAAAAATATAGCGAATCTTATAAAATCGTACTACATAAAAATCTCAGTTTTCATTCTTCATTATGGTTACTAAGTTTTTCTTCTCTTCTGTTGTTCATGTTTTTCCTTCGGCAGACGCGTTGCGCTTCTAGTTCTTTTATATTTTCTTTGGTTTATTTGTATTGTGGGCAGAGGAACGAGTGGACCTAATATTTGTAGGAGTTGTGTTATTTTTGTTTGCATATAAATTCGTTAGTGTCGTTTATGTATTATTATTATTATAGTTCGACCATTCCTTGAATATACGTATTTCCCATGGAATGGCTCATTGTTCACTGAAAAAAAAGGGAGGATCATTATCCATGTGAGCAACTGATGAAACAAAGAAGATAACAAAGAAATACTTATTTTTGTCCCTTGAGTAGTAAAAAGTCTAAATATCAAGTTTTAAGAAATAGAAAAAGGCTAAATAATAAAAAGTAGTATCCAATGACGTCATTGAAAGACTGCTTTTTATTAAATTTAACACTAAATTACATCACTGGACATATGTTGCTTAGTTTCTTTTTTATATATTCACAAGACTTTCATTCTTTCATCACCAAGTGGGGCAAGCCATTCAAACTTCCTGTAAATGCTTTTCAAACAGCTCTGAAGTGAACTGAGAATCGCTTCTGAGTATCCAGCTATTATATAGACCAGTGTGGATATATTACATTTGTAAAAAAATTAATTAAACTCTGTGGAACTTTTCTTATTTCCTAGTCACTTTGGCGGGGAGAAATTTAAAACTTGAATATTGTTTTTACCAGTTAGGATATATATTACAAATGAAAGTTGAACATTTATTCAAAGTTCAACATTCATACAGACACACGTAAAAGTATATTATACATATTTCCTATCCTGGGAAAGTTTTTCTTTTCTCTTCACTAATATATTTTAAGTATAAACTTTATTCTTCGATTTAATTTTTTAAGACTTTTATGTACATATGTTTTAAGATGAAATTGTATATTAACAATATATACAGGGGCGGAGTGGCCACCGGAGTACTGGTACTATTCCCGGTGCGCCGCTGGCCTCAAGTAACATAAACGGCCGTTGACAGCTTCTTAATGACATATGGGGCCTGTATAATCCGGTGAGGGCGTAATTTCGTAATAAGTTCTCCTCGTGAATAAGTGTTCTGTTCTGTATATATATATATATACACAAAAGATGTGGATTCTCCCACCAACCTATAAAATAACTAAATGCTTAACAAAAAAGAACAAGTCACTCGCCTTGAAGAGTTCTTGGAGGATACATACGACCTAAGATGGTTGTACCACTTGGTAAAGCAATTTAGTTGTCCTTGAAATTGAAAAAAGGAAATATTATAATGAATTCTAGTGAAGGTACCTTAAGTTATGATTAATGATAAATAGTTCCTTAAAACAACGCCACAAATTTTTTATTGGCATATTCCCCATTAAATGTTTCTTAGAATTTGGTACTGCTCTAAAAATACATTTTCTTGTTTGAATTCGTTTTCATCAACTTTAAAAAAATTTTAAAACTATATTGTTCACTATATTATTTACGCATTAACATAATTATATATACAATTTTCTTTTTCTGCAAGCATAATTTTTTGGACTTTGTAATTTAAAAAAATATCCATCAATTAAGCTATATAAAATAGCTACCATCAAAAAAATATTTTCTTTTTGTCTTTTGTGCATCCCGCTTTATTATATCTTAACACATTTCCCGCTTATAAAAATGTAATGTCGTTAATATTGAGGGACCGAGGACAAGCAAAAAAGTAAAAGTATTTTCTACTTCAGGGACTGGAAGAATCCTTATTTTCAATATTTTAAAAGGATTATTATTTAAACAAGTATCTATTGATGGAAAAATTAAGTTGCCAAGTGGTAAAATATATTTATTGTAGAGTTTCCAAGAACGTCCATCAACTTAGCCTTAATAATAGGCTGATCTACCCGTGTATCTTTTTTCCGTGACTTTAGAGAAAAGTTGGGACATTCAATCAAAATACATTATTTACCATTAGATTCGTGCGGTTTGGTAATGGAAAGGGAGGCGTGAGGGTCATCAGTTAGATTTATCATGTTTATAACTCTGATGACGTCAGTGCCCCAATATTATTTATTTTTATGCAAATCCTTAACGACCAAGATGATTCATTGATTTTTTTCTTCACTTTATACTTGATATGGAAAAATAGGCATTTTTTAATAATCAAATCATCTCCTTTCATACAAATGTAAGCATAATTTGTTACTTGACTTTACGAGGAGAAAGGGGCTTACATTATGAGCAATTCATTTTTTAAAATGCAGGAATGGAGGAGGGAGGGATAAGGGTCTTCATTATAAATTAGGAATTCCCAGGAATTGAAGACAGTTTTATTATAAGCTGTGGAGAAGGTATGTCGCTGTGAGCCTCAAAACATTCTTCGAGTTTATAGTGTGTCGTTGTTCTTTTTATAATTGAGTTGATAGGTCTTTAAGGGGTATGTAATTTTAACTACAATGTTAATTTATGTTTTTCATAATACAATTTGTCCTTCGAACGTTTATAAATAATTTATATATAACTTTGTATATAATTGATGATATAAATAAAGACCTTGCTTTTGAGGGGCAAAAAAGCTTAATATGTGATAAAATAATGTATATTCTAAATATATAAAAATTATGTAATCATTGTTCCACTGAAGAATGATCATATCTTTTACATGCCTCTCTGTCAGACTGGTTCGCTGGTCAGACAATAGAGACTTTAGTTTGGAGAAGACCCTTTCGCAGTCCACACAGGTAATTGGAGCGCACGAGAAAAGGAACGGCAATTTGGATCATCTTTGAGCTCCAATGTCCCTCTCTTCATAATTCTGGAGTATAATTTAATTTTGTCGAAGTCCGGGTTCTTCTCAGCACACTGTTCAACTTGCTGGCAAAGGGAACTACGGTCAGCTGCATCTGCACCCTCTCATATTTTCCAATGCTCTCCGTCAGTGGAAGGCGCTCTTGCAGTCTTGAAATGGCGCGTACCAGTTGAGTAAAGTTGCCCTTGATGAATGCCAGCTGACCGGCAGTCTGGGTCCTTGAACAGTTTCTTGGCTTTGACGATTGCCAAGTTGTCGTCATGAGATATTCCATGAAGTCTCCAATCCCCTTGAAATGGTCGAAGTAGTAGAATGCTGCTTCGAGCCAAGTTCCTCACCTGGTCAGGCAAGGTTCTTCAGCTCAAGGAACTTGCCCGGAAGCGGCAAGGGCCTTCTTGCGTTGAGGTGCTTTGACAAACACCTTCTTGATCTCAGAGATCAGTTCATTCACTAGAGGAAATTCGTAACGAACCAATTCAGCCACCCTGTTGAGAGCGTGACAGATGCAGGTGACATGCATTATGTTGGGGAAGAGTTCCTTCAAACCTCGCCCGGCCTTCAGACAGTAAGTTGCTCCATGAGTGACGAGAAGGAGAAGACTGTTGTAGTCAAAATCTTCACCAAACACCTTGAAGAGTGTCCCTGTCACGGCCTGTTGAATGTTTTTGTTGTTGGCAGTATGGATGTCAAGCAGGTCCAACAGGAAGGGTCGATCCTTGAAGCGTCCATCGAGGGGTCCAGAGAGTACTGCACATATGGTTCTACCACATCTGTCAGTTATCTCACCCACAAGAACAACAACCTCTGATCCTGCAGCCGTTCCTTCACCTTATTCATATTGCCTTTGCTTTCTTTCTCCATTGCATGTGACAGAGACTATTTACTTGGCATTGGCTCGTGGCAGTACCTTCAATGAAGGCCTGGAATGCACGACATTCAGACTTGGCAATTGGTATGTTGCACTCACAAGTATTTTGGCTAGGTCATGAGTGAACGAAGTCACTTACTTTAGCAGGCCATTCGCAAGAGAGCTGGAGAATCTGGACCAATACCTGAGTCCTTCTTGTCCTTTTGCATATTTAGTTTGTAGGCCTTGGTTTCAGTGTGCTGAAACACTGTGCAGCGGCGGTTGGCGGGACAGGATGTAGAACAGAGCATGCAAACAAGGCTTTTTGTGTCGGCATTGTATTTCCAAATAGTCTTCCCTCCAAATTCCCTCATCAACGCATGCGAATCAACGGACTTGGGCATATCGAATGTGGACACTGAATATCTGTTGTAACCTAAAGTATGTTGTTGACCACTGTAGAGATGGGTGAGCTGTATGAAAAAGAGGAACAGACAAATCGGTGATGAAAATTTAATATTACTTAAATAAAGTAACTCCTCTTACTCAATAATAATAATGTTAAATTTAGTTTGCTCATATCTGCCGATAAATGGATCATCACACTGACCTTCAAACTTAGAAAAAGGAAGAAAATAGATTTGACTAATGAAAAAAATCCCCTTCATTCTTGAGTGTCTAATAACAATATATGTACTTCATATTTCTAACTATATATTCTTTTTCATTATGCAAACTCGGTAAGTCGGTACATTCCTTTCATTGCCCTGTGATTATGGAGGGATAAATTATATCCTAGTTCGTTGATGATGATACTTATAGAGTTAATAGGGACCATAAAGGGAGTGCCACAGAGAGGGGGGGGGGGTGCTATTTTATTAATAACGCTATTGCTTCAACAGATGTGCCTTAAGGCAATAATCGAATGATTCCATGTAAGCCCTCAGCAACATCTTTCTCTAACCAATTAACATTAAAGAAAGTGAGATAATGGGACACTCAACCATTCAATAAAAAATATTATTATTATTATTTTGCCTATTTGGTACGACAAATGTCATCCGACAGATATAAATAAGCATTATATCATTAAAATTAGTCCTTCGAACCTAGGATCTTATCAATGAGGTAGCCGACCTAAAATCACAGTTAAAATCAATCATTTAAGTCCATAAATCATTGTTTATAGACACTTTTTAAACCGAAACCTGTGTTAAAATTGTTGTTAGTTTTTACTGTGAGTGTCAATTACCGATTTTGTAAGATTTTACTGATTTATTTGTGTTTGGAGGTAGTTTAGTGAGAGGTTGCGTGTTTAAGACTTGCAACAGCCAGATAAATAGAGATTATTACTCATTTATGAAGTTTCACAGTTAAATCAGATCAAAATTGATAAACAGTCATCCAATATTCTAAAATTAGTTGTATTTAACTTCAATTAGTGTGAAATCAATCATTTAAGTCCATAAAACATTGTTTATAGACACTTTTTAAACAGAAACCCGTGTTAAAATTGTTGTTAGTTTTTACTGTGAGTGTCAATTACCGATTTTGTAAAGACTTAATGATGAATTGTGTGGTTTGAGGTAGTTTTAGTGAGAGGTTGCGTGTTTAAGACTTGCAACAGCAAGAAAATAGGATAACTACTCATATATGAATCACAGTTATAGGTAACACAACCTCATGATGTATTATTTATATAATTTGATCAATACTTGTTCAGACTAAATTTATATTTTCTTTACTTTCATGCCAGATATCGAAATTATAAAACTGTTCTGAAATGTATTGACATATACCAAAAATATATTATATATAGTTATAGTCAATAAACTTGAAACAAAAAATATAGCCGCTTAAATAGAACACTAAAAAATGTTAGCTTTTTGAAATATGAAGCCTATTTTTTCGAATAGTACGAAAGATATTGAAATCATAAAAACTGATTTGAAATGCATTGACATACTAGACAAAGATAAATAGACCTGACATTTGTGGTTATTCGTACTTTGCACGAAGATAACTGGGCCTGAACCATTAGAAATGATGAAAATTGTAAATTTTACAAATACCCTTATCCTGGTCCTGGACACAAAAGCAAAATTAAAAATGATTAACAGTATTTTTTCATGTTTTCTGACATAGGTAAATAGGAAATAAACAGTTTCAAAGCAAGGACAACAAAGACCTTAATTTTTTAACATAGTGTAATCATTATAGCAATAAAATTAGTCTATATAACCTAGGATCTTATTATTTTTATGAATTTATTTACTCACTAGATGGCTCTAATATCACTTTTTCCATTAATCATTCGGTATATGTGAACTTGTATCTCTATAGTTATAAATTATGTACATAAATGTATACAAAATATTCAATTGCTTAGAATTGTTGCCAATTTGGTTATGGAAATAAATTAACACTATAACACTTAAAGTAGTATATGGAACCTAGATCTTAATTTGGGCCAAAACTGACCTTGTCTCTCGGGATTCGATCCTGTGCTCTCCACATTGAGAGTTTTTTTGTTACAATGTAAAAAGTCATAAATATTCTTATATTTAATGATTGAGTGTATTTGTTCTTCTTTCTTCCAAGATGTTTTCTAGTATGATGATATATGAGGACATCTTTTCAAACGAAGGTCTCCAATCATTAGTTCATCTGGTAGAAATCCCTTATTGGACTTAGGATTGCCCATTCACTCTGATTCCTTGTATAGTCCAATTTAAACTATTTACAACAATTACAACACCCGTTTATATGCTCATGTTGGCTATTCGTATAACCATTGCACTATGGGTTGAAACGTCGTTTTTGGATGCATGGACGGTTTTATGGGTTCCCTCTTTATTCGGATCAGCCAATAGAGCATATTTGGTTCAGAAATGTCAAATTTTATGTCTCTACCTACATTTTAATCAGTTCCCGAGACCTCATGATGAAAATGAGACTTTATTGTGCTTTAATGAGCTCTATGGCGTGTTGTGCTCATCAGGAGAGAAATCCTCGACTTGAACCCCCTTTTCCCAAGAAGCACCAGCTAGATATAGTTGATCCTGCTCATAAAAAGCTTTTTTATCTGAAAAAAAAAAAAATCAGATGTTGATGTAAGTGAAAGCATCCAGCCAACTCTATCGTTCTCTCTCTCTCTCTCTCAAAAATGGTTGTTTTTGACGACTTTTTTTAGCAGACCCCTCTCAAATAATTGAGAATACACAAATTTCACGGGACTCTCCGGGTCTGGGACTTATCTGAAATCTTAGTAGGGACCTTGTGCAATGTTTTGGAAGTGGTTTCAGCCTGGGCACTCCTGGACCTTTTTATATTGCTATAGGGTGACGACAATATGCAAATGAGATTGAAGGTGTCATATTTATGTGACAATCATGACATCACCTAAATGGAAAAAATTTATTGTTATTCATCCTAACATGAGTCAAGACACTAAACTTCCTGTAAAAAAACGTCGTTATGGTCCTGGGACACTTTTTCACTAAAAAATTTCATAACGAAAAAATGTCATTTTTTTCCTCATTTTTGGGATTTTCCCAAATTCGCTCATAAATGACATCGTTACCATACCTTAAAAGCCGAAAATGAAGTCAAATATGGCGGAAATGTATGCTCTGGTGTTCTAGTAACATCTACCAGGAGTATTGGCTCGTTCCTGAATACTTCAAAAATTGACCCTTACCTCCAAAAACGACGTTTCAACCCATAGTGCATGACTCATTTTAGATAACAACCATCGTAATGCTTTCATAAGAGTTCTTTCTAAATGGGCACTACATATTTGTTTGCGACTCTCCAATTTAGTACAAAATGGGTGAAGACAAAGATAGAATGGAAAGGACATAGACTTAGGTTTATTAATAAAATATAATCTGGCATTAATAATTTCTTTAATATGATATGTCTTATTCACACTCCTTCGCTACATTTATAGTTGAGATATTAAAATTATTTAAATAAACACTCTGAAAACCT
Organism: Caligus rogercresseyi; assembly: GCA_013387185.1. NCBI lineage: Eukaryota > Metazoa > Arthropoda > Copepoda > Siphonostomatoida > Caligidae > Caligus > Caligus rogercresseyi. The sequence goes on along the minus strand of CP045895.1, from coordinate 16,627,787 downwards.
AATATAATCAACAATTTTTATTGTCTTTTTCCAGAGCCGATAACATCCTGGTGATCTTTTGAAAAGTTTTAAAAAGTACATCTTTAAAAAAAAAATATATTATTCCCATTAAAGCTGAAATGTTTCACGGCAATAAAATTGTTGACCTTTTTTTCTTACCCAAACTTCCAAACAGTGGTTTTAATGATGAAAAAAAAATGAAAAATGCTTTTAAATTGTTTAAAACGGAGGAATATTGAATGAATGAAATAAGGCTTTCAAACGCAAAAGCAAAATTGATAAATAAACATTACCTGTTTACTTGCTTAAGTACTTTCAAATTGCCTTCAGCACATTTGATAGATGGACCACTTCTTTCAATGTATGGTATATACTTTTCTCTTATGAGTAAAAAACATCTGCTTATCAAAATAATAAGTAAGTATGCCTTGTCTGCTTTAATTATGCTCAGAGTAAAGCAAACGTCAGAAAATATTTATGGAATTATCTTGAATCCTTTCATGTAATTAGATGGAAACTTACTCATACAAATATATATACCTATATATATATATACATATATATATATAATATATATATATATATATATATATATATATATATATTATATATATATATATATATATATATATATATATCAGGCTTGTGAGCGTTCAGCTTTTTTTGCGTTCAGCGTTAAAAAAAATTAGCGTTCCGTTCAATGTTTTTGCGTGTTCAGCGTTCCGTTAGCGTTCAAATATTTAAAAATAATTTCCAAAAAAGTACAGCGTAGTGATGACTTTTTTTTTAGAAACGAATTTCCTAAAAAGTACTGCGTAGTGATGACGTTTTTTTTTATAGAAAAGAATTTCCAAAAAAGTACTGCTAGTGATGACGTTTTTTTTTATAGAAAAGAATTCCAAAAAAAGTACTGCCTAGTGATGACGTTTTTTTTTTTAAAGAATTTCCAAAAAAAAGTACTGCATAGTGAGGACGTTTTTTTAGAAAAGAATTTCCAAAAAAAGTATTGCGTAGTGATGACTTTTTTATAAGAATTTTCAAAAAAGTGAGACGTTTTTCCGAAAAAAGTCCAAGAAATGTTTGGAAAAATTAAACGCTGAACGCAAAACTCTTTTTTTTTGCGTTCAACGTTCAGCGTTCAAAAAAAGTTGCGTTCCGTTCAGCGTTCCGTTCATTGAACGTGCATTCAGCTGAACGCCGTTCAATTCTGCGTTCCGTTCACAAGCCTGATATATATATATATATATATATATATATATATATATATATATATAGATATATATATATTATATATATATATATATATTATATATATATATATATATATATATATATTATATGTATATATACATACATATATACAGGGAGTACACGTATATCCGGACTAACTTTGATCGGTTATGTCGTCTTTGTTTTTTGAGATATTGCAACGCACATATGTACGTACTGCACTTGCATCTTATCTATCTGCCAAAAAAAACAGATTGAAAATCAGTCAAACATTTAGCCATGGAAGAGGAGAAAAGGCATGCGATGTTCGCTTCCTTCCGTGTAGGGAGAAGTCCAAAGGAGGTGATAGAGTTCTTCAACTACCCAAGTCGACCGTCTACGACCAGTGGAAGGCTTGGAACTCTTTCAAAAAGAATGATGCTCATCGCAAAAGCGTTCTCGGTCCCTGGGGCCACCAGGACCGACAAATTTGTCGCCGAGGTGAAGAGGAAAGTTCAACGAGGACGGCAACAAGTCCTACGCCAAGTTGGCCGCCGAGATGGGCTGCTCCAAGCAGACCATCGCCAACACCATCAACAAGGACCTGGGCTACAGTTCGTACAAGAAGAGGCACAGGATGATCTTGACGGAGGGGACCAGGCGTTGCTATTGGAGAACTTCCCCTACCACTAGAGCCCGGACTTGTGGCCCCCCAGCTCCCCTGACTGCAACCCCTTGACTATTTTTTCGGGGCATGGTCAGAACAAGATCAACAAGCACGCCCACAACACTCTCGACTCCTTCAGGGCCGCCATCGTGGAGGAGTTCGCCATTATGAAGAAGGACGTCGTCGCCAAGGCCTGCAGCTGCTTCAGGCACCGCTTCGAGATGGTCGTCGTCTCTGATGGGGGCTATATTGAATAATAAATATCTATATATGTGAGCCTTTCATTTAACAAAAAATTGTATAAAAATATTGATAAATAAAATAAGTTATCAACATTTCAAAATTTGTTTTATTTAGTCTGGATTATACGTATACGCCCTGTATATATATATAGATATAATATATATATAATATGTATAAGTAGTAAAAATATTTAGGACATTAGAGGCGATCGAAGACGAAAAAAAAAAATACTACATTATTTACTACATAAATTTTGGATCCGTTGAGGAGACACTTTTAGTTGTTCAATTTCGTTCCAACTTCACAAGATGATTTTTATGCACAAAGGTAAATTCTTAGGGGGAGATATTTTTGTATTGTATATTTATTTTGGATTTGCTTTTATTTTCTGCGTCTTTGAAATGGATAAATAAGTAAAATTTAAGAAATCAAATTAAGCTTGTATTTATTTTTTGATAGTAATATGTGCAACCTCGTATGATACTCTTAAATATAGTCCGGTCTCTTTTATGAAATATTTTTGGGCTTGTTTTGTGGTCGTGTTTCACATAGGATAGCTTATTTTTTCCTTCTAATATAAAATAATAATTACGAAAAAACAAAAATCGGCACACGTAAAAGAAGGTTCAAATTATGAAATAAACACAAAAAGAGCTATTTTTCTTAGACCTTGGACTAATATGTGCTTCCACATTTTTTTTGTATGCCAATGCAGTAAAACAACTATCTATAGGAATTTAAGGATCAGTATCCCAGTACAGCTTTTGACTGTATCTATTTGTACGTTAATATGATTTATTTAGCAAATATTTATATGATTTACAAAGAAAATATAGGAATCATTTTATTTAACAAAAAAATAAGCGTAATAATTCAAGTTGAAGGGCAGTTTTACTACAATTCCCGACATTTATTTTTACTTTTTGCTTATTTGGTTCGATTTGAAACAGGTTTCTGTGTGTATGTGTGTAATCGATTATATTTGCACATTAGATACATTTATAACTAGTCTAAAGTAAAAAATAAAAACAGTAAAAAAATAAGTAAAAAAACGAATATAAAAATGCCAATGCAGCATGGACTATGTGGGGAAGACGCGTTCAATGACCCTAGCTGCGGCTCCTTGCAGACGTGAAGGGTCCTGCCCGACCTCAAGGCCTTAAACAGTGTTCACACATCGATATTGCGTGACATCAAAGATAGCCGTCTACCTCCAAAGTGGAGTGGTGGACCTCATGGGTCTCCTCGGGAAGGAGAAGACGAAGTCCCAATCGGGTCCCGGCACTAACCGCCCCCGGAGTGGAAGCATTTCCAGGTCTCTGGGGCCACTGTGATGGCAGGCACCCTCGTTGAGGGCGAGAAGGCCTGCTCTCTCAATGAGGTCCCGATGATGTTGATGTGCATCCGTCTTTTACATCCAACGATACTCCTGGCGGTGTCATTTATAGCGACCTGCATTAGCCCTGTGTACGGCATTTGGCCCTGGCACTCATTATCGAACCGAATGGAATGGTCACAGCCGAAGGGGGAGTAAGAAATCTTGCCAATCATAAATCTCTTGACCAGCTGCCGTAGGTAGTTTCCTCTTGATATGTGCTCGGCGAGCTTCGAGATGAGTGTGGTCCACTTTGCTGCTACCTTAGCGAACGTAGATGTCGTGGGGTGTGAACTCAGTGCCAAATTTGACCCCAAGAAACTCGTCGAATGGGTACAACTCGACACCCCCGACGTTGATGGTGAAGACCCCAACATTCTTTTTCTTGGCGTTGTCCCCGATCATGTGTGGATAAGAATAATATGCTTATGCTTTAAAATTAGCCAAAATTACATTGAATTTACCTTTTTGAAGTTGAACAAGGGCCGTCCTCGTGGCTAATCAATTCCCTTAATGCTATCCTTGGGTACAAATCATTCTTCACCATAAAAAATGACATTCTGTTTTACAATAAACCTCGAGTTAGAAAAAGGTATAATGCTATGATACATTCCCTAAATAAAACCCCTCTCACAACAACATATTTGCGGGTTACGTTATAAATGGATAAAAGAAATATGCTTATCACATAAATTGCTTGATAGACAGTCGTTCAAACAAATAATGATAATAATAAAGGAAGAAAAATAATGACGTAAACAACACATGAATTACATGAAGGAGCAAATAAAAGAAACCTGCTGATACAATGATTTATTTATGGTTTGCACTTTCTTGCTACTGAATATGAAGGCCCTTGTAGTATACGATTTGTATGTAAAATAATAATGAATATGTACATTAGGGGGTATTATAGAAACCTAATATTAAGATATCAAAATTTATCCCCCGCAATAGTTGCGTTATAAGAAACTAAATGATCGTAGAGAAATGGATTTGGGTTGACCCCCACTACCCCCCAAATTGCGTTCAAGGTTTCGTTATGAAGCAAAACTTTTTGTAATGATTATTTTGAAAAAAATTAGTTTAAATTTTTTAGCTAGGATCAATTTATGACTTTGTTATTTAATTTTTGTCAAACAATATTTAGTGCCAATAAATGAACATAAGTGCTGACGCACCTACCATTTTTTAAATACGGCTCCTACTAGGGTTCTTTTATAGTTTCAAGAAGGAAAAAGGAAAAGGTGAACTCATGTTGATGTTTTTAAGTTATTTTTTAAATACGTTTGCTTTTCACATCTTAATGTTCATACAGTAACTCCCTCACATGGTTGAGAACAGGAACGGAGTGGGAAAGAATTTATCCAACGGGACAATTATGCCCTCGCAAGAGATATGAAGAAAGAGAGAGAGATATTAACATACTCTCATCCCGAAGAGTCTCGAAGTAATAAAAAAAGGGACTACATACATGGAAATGAAAACTTTGGCCTTGATTGTGAAAGAATGGATATTTCGAGGCTTCTGCCTCACATTTTCATTCATCTCCTTGGATGGAAGCCATAATTTCCTTCCATCTCTCTAACTCTCTCTCCGTCTCTTTCTGTTTCCCTTCCCTTTGGGTAAAAAATAAAAATATATACCTTGAGTCCCTAAGACATGGAGGAGGTGTACGAAAGTAGAATGCAGCCATTTAAACATTATTGGGATCCCATAAGATTACATTTCAACCCATTGATGCTCAAGAAACAGTATCCTTCGCTTCTGTCTTTGTAATTTTATAAAAAGTATCTTTAATTCTCGGCAAAGTAGAAGAATTATTTCCGTAAAACAAATAGATTTTTAACCCTCTATGAGATGACACCCATATTCCAAAATACATACAAGTATACCTCCTCATGTATAAGGATATATATATTATATATATATATATATATATAGTGCTTAGGCTTTTTACTTTTTCTTATGAGTGAGCTTATACTTCTCGGTAATAAGGATTTATGCTCGTCTTGAGTGGATGACACCAAGAGTGCATGTTAATATAAATCTCTAGCAGACGACACCTCATCATTCATCACTCAAAGCGAGAAAAAAGCTGATTAAAACTCTGCTGAAACAAAATAATATTTTTGTGCATGAGTTATATTCAGATGAATTTACACAAGATAGACTTTTGTATGTATATATAATTCATTATAAAACGAAAAGAAATATAAATTATTATATAATTAATTGGAGAAACAGTTTGTAGAAGGTTAATTGATAGATTAAGTACGTACATATATGGCTATGGAACAAAATAACCTTGAATATATTAATTACTTTTCACATATAATATACCATGTACTATTCCATAGCCATTGGTTTGAAAAAAATATTTGAGATAATTAGAAAAAGTATTCTTTTAGTATCCTTCAATTAGGGGGTCACCCGCTAATGCAATTTAGTTTTATCTAATAAATGGTAAAATATTTAATCATTTGTTTTGCTCCAACCAATGCATTTTCTTTTGTGCTGTGATCATTATGTCACAGTTTTTGCTTACTTTTAGCAATAAGAAATTGTAATATATGTATAATACAATGCAATTTTGAAAGTATGGAGAAAGATTGGATATATAATTGGAGAGCGATATATCTGTCTTAATGTATTCGACTTTTATTCTTAAGAGTACAGGTTCGCCTCCCGAGAGAAAAAGTTCTTTTTAATCAGCCATTTACGCCAAATGTACTAATTTAAGTTAGTCAAATGTATCATTCACATCTCATAATAATATAGAAACATTAAAACAGATAAATCGTATGTAGAGAATAATGTTAATATGTAAAAAACATTTTTGTTCAAAGTTTTAGCATCATTTATGAGCATATACACAAAAGTATATAAAAAATTCAATAACTTCCAGCCAAAAGAAATTAATAAACAACATTGAATATGTTTACACTGGTTACCAATACACTGTCTTTGGGGGATAAGTATGTAAAATCTTCATACATAAACTAACTACAATAGATGTAACTCCAAAATGGAAAAATATAGATACTCCCCAACGTCTGGAGGAAAATAAATTGTAATATTTAATAAGTTTGATGAATAAATATATACAATTTATAAAACAGAAGATATAATAAATATATCTGTCCATGTTTTTTTCACAGTTCATGGAATATATTCAATAACCAAAGTATAAGGTATATTATTAGATGATAATGCGTAACATTATAGTTTTAAATTTGTAGTATCCTAGCGGAACAAACTTAAATATATATATGTATATATATATATATAATATATATCTATATGATATTATATATATATATATATATATATATTGACAATGTTAGATTTAATTAAAAAAAAAAAAGTGGGGGTGTTCATTTACAAGAAACTTTATAGGACAATCTAAAAATGCATAGAAAAACCAACCTTATTTCAAGTATCGAACGCATATTACATATTTTGAAAAGATTCAATCTGTTATACAAAAATTCCATCTCTGTTGTTTCTGAAAATATTAGTGGATTCTTTTAAAGGTTAAGATGTTTATTTATTAGCTAAACCCTACAGTGTAAAAAGTAAAAGATACAATAGAAAGTATAGGAGATAAAAAAACACAATCTTAAGACAATTACGTTAAAAAAATATAAATGAAACATTAATATTCAAATTACTGTCTAAAATAAAACCATGATATAAAAAAGACTTATTCAAAATTATTTCTTGTAGTAGTAGCTCTTTGCTCCTGCTCTTAACCCAGACTCCCAATTATATTATCTGTGTTTCCTCCCCCTGCTCCTCAAACTCTAATCCTCTTCTTCCCTTATGTACATCTCTTTACTCTTGCTCAAGCAAGACTCTTTTGTGTACATCTCTGTTTGAGTATTTAAGCCCTTGCTCCCTCCATTCTGTATGTCAGTCACAAGAAGAACATCCCAATCTCTGTCAAACTATATGGTCGTCATTTGGTGAATAAATGAATCTCTTTTACTGAATAACTCGCTGTCTCGCGGATACGTTATTTCAGCTCCCCATTCGGTACATACTCGTACATGGCGCAGTCTACGAACACCATTGACACCTAGACGGACGGAGATTGGCGATCAACGACAGCGTCTACAGGCTGGCCCCCAGGTGCACCACCAACAAGAAGTTCCCCGTGCTGTTCTACACCGACCTCTGTGACAAGATCGTCTCCCAGGACCTCAACTGACACCATGCCGAACACCAGAAGCGAAGGTGCCATGAAGGAGGAGGACCAAACCCCTACAGATCCGGTTCAGCTCATGATGGCCATGATGAAGGAGATGAAGGAGGAGGCCAAGAAAAGAGAAGATCAGCTGATGCGACAGCTGCAGGAGCAGGCACAGGACTTCGCGGCGGCTCTACAGACAAACAGAGGCAACGCTGGTGGATCCACAAAGTCGAAGAAGATGGACGTGCCGGTGCTGAAGTGCCCGGAGGACATCAACTTAGCCGATTTCCGCGATTGGCAGCAACGGTTCGCCGACTACACGGAAGTACAGAAGATTATGGAAGAATGCACCCTGAGCGGTCGTCAGTCGCTACTGCGTTCCGGATTGGATCCTGCTTGGACCAAGCTCTGGTCAACGGGCATCCTGGAGATCGACGACAGAAAGGATGACATCAACGACATCATCAAGAAGATCCTCCACTACATCCGAGAACATCGCAACCCTCTTTTAGACAGGAAGGAATTCCTGGAGAGGAATCAGCACGCTGGTGAGAGCATCGACGTGTACTACTCCGCCCTGAAGTCCATTGATGAAAGCTGCGGGTATGACGTCAATCCCACGTGCAAGGTTTGTGACGATGCTTGCGGACACGGAGATGAACTACAGCAGGAACGCCTTCGGGATCGCCTCATCTGTGGTTTGAAGGACCAGGCCATCCAGCAGAAGGTGCTCGCCATCCCTTTTAAGGACCTCACACTGAAGAAGGCACTGGAAGTGTGCAGGGTGGAGGCAGCATCGAAGGAGACCCAAGCGTCCCTGAACAAGTCCGAGAGGCAAGTCAATCGTCTCAAAGAGAGGTCTTCCTACAAGAAGGGCAAGATCGACAACAACCCCCTGAGCAAGTCAGCTCAGAAGGCGGATGAGAGGTGTTCCAACTGCGGTCGGAAGAAGCATCAGAAGCCTGACCAATGCTGGGCGAGAGACAAGGACTGCAACAACTGTGGTAAGACAGGACATCTTAAGCATATGTGCAGGTCTGAGCCCAAGAAGGAGGTCAACCGGATGACGATCGGACAAGTCAAGACGTCAGATGACCTCGTCAAGATCACCGCCAAGATCGGCAACGCGGACCACCAAGAAGTCGAGTGGCTGCCGGACACCGGTGCTGAGTGCGACGTGATCACCGCGGATTGCCTGAAGAAGGTTGGGACCAAGGTTAAGGACCTCAGGAAGGACAAGGCGGAGCTGTGCGGACCGGACCAAGGCAGACTGAAGTCCTTGGGCAAGGTGACAGCGACTCTGGAGAGAGAAGGAATGAAGTACAAGACGGAGCTTCACGTGCTGGAGAAGGGCACTGGACCGATACTGAGCAAGGTCGGATGTACAGCGCTTGGACTCATCCCGACGGGTTGGCCTCACGTGGTGAACAAGCTTTCACTGAGCAGCCCTGATGAAGGTAATGGCGTGGACATGCTGCTCAAGAGCCAGTCAGCCGCATCGATCCGTGAGCAACTGTTCCAAGAGTTTCCAGAGGTCTTTCCACCAGATGATGAAGTCCTACCTCTGAAACCAATGAAGGGTCCGCCCATGAAGATCGAGTTACTCCCAGGTACAAGCCCGATAAGAAGGTACAGATGTAACACGATTCCTTTACACGCGTTCTCTCGGTATCCTGTTTCCGAACCCACGGAGGATGATCTGGAGGGGGATGAGGAGATGGAGAAGTCCGTGAAGCTCACCCTCAACGCGGTTTCTCTCCAGGATCCCAAGCTGGAAGAAGTCAGGCTGAAGACCGAGACGGACCCGGTGCTGCTGAAGCTGAAGGAAGTGATCGTCGACGGGTTCCCAGAGCACAAGGCAAACCTGGACACCGAGCTCCGGGACTACTGGGGGATCCGTGACAAGCTTTCCATCGTTGACGGCCTCATCATGTACGGCTCCAACAGGATTGTCATCCCGACATCGCTGCGAAGACAAGTCCTAGATGAGCTGCATGCCGCACACCAGGGAAGGGAGCGTATGCTGCAGCTGGCAAGACAGAGCGTGCATTGGCCAAGAATCCACGAGGATCTCTCCAACCTCAGTAAGGGCTGTGACGATTGTGCGACCCACAAAGCGAGTCAAGCCAAGGAGCCGCTGGTACAAGATGAGCAGCCAAGCCGGCCTGGAGAAGCTGTGGCAGCTGACCTGTTTTTGTATGAAGGGCGTGAGTACCTCGTCATCACGGACAAGTACAGTGGCTGGCCAGAAGTCTACGATTGTGGAAAGAGCGGCGTCAACACCAAGGACGTGGAGAAAGCCATAGCCCGTTGGATGGCTGCCTTGGGTGTGCCCGTTCGCCTCACCACTGATGGAGGTCCACAGTTCAAGGGTGAAGCGTTCAAGGAGTTCTGCCGCCGGTGGGGCATCCTGCATGATCCTTCATCGCCCTATCATCACATCGCCAATGGTTATGCTGAGGCAGCGGTCAAGTCGATGAAGAGCCTGGTCAAGAAGGTTAGTCCTGATGTCCGGTCTTCCAAGTTTTTCAAAGCCCTCCTCACCTACCGCAACACACCTCGGAGTGACGGGCTGAGCCCTGCTGAGAGATTATACGGTCGCCCAGCCAGGACGTCTCTACCTGCTCATCCGGTGGTCTACAACCGCACCGACCGGGACGCGTCATCAAGGCCGACAGGGAAAGCAGTATACCCTTCGCGCCAAAGATGCTTACGACGTCGGATCCAAGGAGCTGTCGGAGCTCAAGGTCGGAGACATCGT
>CP045895.1:16557064-16617237 GCA_013387185.1 Caligus rogercresseyi | reverse complement strand
TATTTGTTGTTGAATGAATACGTTCTTTATGTTTATGTATATCTCGGGGCATGACGTTGATTATTTTTCTCCTATTGAAAAATTAATTTAACTGTGTCTTAGGGATCTATCTAAGTAAAGTGCAGTGTCTTAGTGCAGGTTACGTCCTTGGTGACCTCTCTTGAGGCTGGCTTTGCGAGGCTGTGGACTGTGGGGGCCGTTTTTGACATTCTTGGAGGTGCCCGGAGTCTCAGCAGGGATTACGTCACTTCTCTTCACGGGAGAGGATTCAACGGCTCCAGCATTACTCGACAGTGACAAGGAAGTGCGAGTGCTTTTGAATAAGGGGGCTGTACCCCCTTTTCACAGACATTGGAACCCCTCGGAGTCCTTTCATACGATCTCATTTCCCTCTTCGAGGTTTTGTGAGGAGGGCAAGAATATTGCGTTTATTTTGTGGAGATGAATGGATCTTCGGGGATAAACCCTTCAACTGATGGCTATTTAGAAGCATTAAAGAAGAACTTGGCATCCAGAGCTATTAAGAACAGGGTAATTATAGACTTTTTTCTACAGAGAACGAGCAATACCCTAGCAGGCCCTCAAATGTTGAAGTTGAGGACATTGTTTTTAGTGTCCTCAAAATAGAGCAGAAAAATTTACTTAGGGTCCGTATCTGTCCTGGATATAAGAATATTGTTTTGATTGACTTGAAAAGAGAGATAGACATAGGAGTTTCCTTTGCTGATGTTGAGGATGATTTCCTCATAAGAAAACCCAATGGCAATAATAGGGGAATCAAGGAGTAGTACGAGGTCTTCGGGCTCAACGTAAGGACAAGGATGGGAATCCTTTAGTGTATGGCAGAAATGTCATAATCCACGCTCCACATGAGGACGTCACTGGAGATGATATCTGTAGTGCTCTCAAGGAGTATGGAGACATTTCAGGCCCTGTTAAAGAGTGCAGCTTCCAGGAAGGTAGACTCAAAGGCCTGATGAATGGGAACTTTTCGGTGAAAGTGACTCCAAAACGTGAGATCCCTGGCTTCCTTCCCATTAGGGGGATGAAAACAAGAGTTTCGTACTTAGGGCAAAAGAAATACTGTGCAAGATGTTTTAAGGTGGGTCACTTTTCTAAAGAGTGCACAAACAGCCCAGTAAAATGGCGAGACCATTGCAATACAATGAAAATGGAAATTGGGAAAGACTTGACAGCTGACAGCATTGAGTCCGACCCTCAGCATACAATGACAATAGATAAGGAGCATGAAAATACAACTACCGAAGAGGCTTCACCTAGGAGGAGGGACATATCCAATAAAGTAGAAAAGGACGCAAGAAATGATAGGGCTGAGGATAGAGATGGGGATCCTCCGAATGAAGATGCACGTGACGAAACAATAGGTGAACCACCTTTTGTGGGTAGGAAGATTGATCAGAGTCAATCGGCAACCTCCGGTGAAGAAGAGGACAGTGACATATTTCACAAACAACAAAAGCCGTCTAGTATTGTCCTACCTCATCGAACCAGATCTGGGTCAATACCTAAAAGAAGTGCTCAAGAGTCGGGCTTATCACCAGATAAGAGAAGTTCCCAAAAAGTTCATAGAAACAAGGAATAACTTTAATTGTTTGCTTGATACGCTCTTTTTTAGCTAATACAATGATTTCTAATACTAATAAGCCTTTGTCAAATGAGATTTTAAGGAACATGGGTGTAAAGAGGATTGTATCACTGAACTCATGTGGTGGAAGGGATCGTAGATCTAGACATGCGATGATGAAGAGGATTTTAGGTATGAAGCCTGATATTATTTGTTTGCAGGACATTCGTTCACTAGTTTCTGCGTCGTGTCCTTCTTCATGTGGTTTGTGTGTCCCTGCTAAGTACTCTTGTTACTTTACTGGCAACTACCCAAGGAGAGGAATTGTCACCTTTGTTTCTAAAAGCCTTGGGGAATCGAAGTGCATGAGAGAATATAGATATAAAAGTGAATGGCACTGGATTGTAGTGATGTGCAACTCCGTATCATTTAATATTATCAATGCTTACGGTCCGAATGTCAAATGTTCGGCTTTTTTCCAAGCTATGATTAATAACCTCAAAAGCAATCTGCAGTCCACAATCTTGATAGGGGACCTCAACGTTGGTTTGCACAGAGAAACTGTGTCGTATCCTAATGCAAATATTTTGTTGAAGTTGACCCATCAGTTGAACCTGCTAGATGTTTTTATAAAGTTCGAAACAAACCAGGGGTATTCCTGGAGAGGAGGCAAAAAATATTCTCGAATTGATCATGCTCTACTGTCTCCTTCTTTATATGCCTGCGCTAAAAAAGCATACTATACATTCATTCCCTCATCTGATCACCGCATCCTCGTCTTAGAATTTTTTACTGCTCCTTTAAAGAAAAGTTTTAGAATACCTCAGTGGGTCATTAGTTTAGAAGATTTTAAAATAAAATTGTCAAATAGGCTTTTATCTTATTTTAACCCATTGCTCTCTGCTAAAAAATTATACAACATTTTTATTAAAATAGTTCGTGATACTACATTAGTTTTTATAAAAAAGAAGCATACTCTTATGAATCAGTTGACGAGAGAAATTGACGCTATAATGGAAAATGGAGCACTTTTTACCAGACAACTAACTTCAAGTATTTCAAATGACTTCGCAATTGCGGAAATTGCCGAAGAAGAAATGAGGAGGAAAGTTGAAATAGAACAAAATCCAACGGCTCGGTTGAAAAAACTCCTGCCGCGAGAAGAGTTTACTGCAAAAAGGGTAAAAAAGCTCCTTATTGACGGCAAAACTATCACTGATCCTCGCCAAATCCTCAATGTTTTTCGTAAAAATTTTCAAGAATGTGTTGGAGGTCCAAGGTACCATTTTCCAAGGGCTAAAAAAGTTCATTCTTGTACAGTGTTTTCCTACGCCAATATACTACATTATATCCAACGATTTTATAACAATGGCAAGGCGTCCGGGCCAGATAACATCAAAGGGAAAATTTTCACACTATGTACTCGTGACATAGTTCCCTATCTTCTAAAATTTGGAGAAGAGATGGAAACAAAGGGGAGGCTCCCTTCTGCTCTTACTAGGGGTAGAATAGCTTTAATCCCCAAGAAAGGAAATGGGACGAGCATTAGTCATTGGAGGCCGTTGACCATATTGAATGAGGCGTATCGAATTTTGGCGGGAGTTCTAGCGAAGCAGATTGAGCCCATCTTGAATAAAAAATTAAGCATGGGTCACAAAGGATTTTTGAGCAAAAGACGCATATCCGATATTTCCCGGAATATCCAAGCTGCCATTGATTCGACAAGGACTAGAGGAAAGGTCGGAGCAATTATAGCAGTCGACTTTAGTAAAGCCTTCGATTGTATTCGACATAGTTATATTTTTGAGGCAGTTAAGAAACTTTTACCCAGACGCTTTTTTAATCCAATACGGGCACTTCTTTTTAACGGATCTTCTTCTTTTAATATTGACGGAGTACAGAGTGAGTCCATTATTTTAGGTAGGAGTTGTCGGCAAGGTTGTCCTATGTCACCATTACTTTTTGTTGCTGCAATGGAGCTATTATATCGAAAATTAGTGCGGAAGTATAATGGGTTTGGTGTATGTTTTGGAAGAAAGACTCACTTAGTCGATCTTTATGCTGATGACATTACTATCATGATTGAGGGCAATTCCGTACCACAATTGCGTAAAAGAATAGAGACTATTATTTCTTATTTTAATAAATTCTCTGTCGTTTCTGGGATGAAACTTAACTTGAAAAAGACTTCTGTCCTCCCTTTAGGTCTCTGGTCTCCTGAGCCATCCACTATTATAAGTGGTTGTAGAGTTACGGATAGTGTGAACATCTTAGGCATTGAGTGGCTTAGCAATGGAGCGTCGGATGCTAATTGGTGCCAACTGTTCTCAAAGGCTGAAAAATGCTGCAAAACATGGAGGAATTTAAACTTACAAAGAAGAATTGATTTGTATAATACACAAATAATTTCCCAAATCATATATATCGCCACAGCGCTTCCATCTGTTGGGGAGAGAGCAATCCAAGAAGAGGAACACTGGCTTCAAACACTCTTTAATCATACATATCTACCTGCGTTGAAACGGCCACGTAGGCAGTTAGGTGGTGGTCTGTCCTTATTGGGAAAGATTTTACCTAGAATATATCGTGATGTTTTAAAAGATGTTTTAACAAATCCTGACCTGGAATGGAGGAGTTTTATTTTTGAGGCAGACGTTTTTAAATTTCTTATGTTCGGTACTACTCTCTCGAATGATATCGTCACTATTTTTTCGAGAGAATGGGGGGCTGCCCAAAGAATTATATGGACTTTAGCTCCATGTTTTGATTCAATGGGAACGATCGATGTCATACGGCAGAGTCATAAGAAACCTCCTTTTTTTAGGGGTCTGAAGTCTCCAAAAGAGCTAGAAAAGATTGCAATTGAGGAAGATATTTTGACCTATCATGATCTGGGCAGAGAATCTGTCTTTCATACAGGGAGATTTATCTTCCCTCTGCGCAGAAATGCGGTTAATCATCTACCTCTCACGCCATGGTGTTTTAAATTGTCAGCAGTAGCTATTGATCTCTCTGAGGTAGAAAAATAATAGAGAACTATATTGATGTCCTTGGTCTTCCTGCATCTTGGGGTGGGGTTGTTGCTCGTTCACTGCTAGGAATTAATGATGGTCGTAAATTCACAGCCCAGTTTCAGATTTCGGCAGACCTCATTAAGTTTTATCGGCCCTGTAAGGATTGTGGGAAAACTTTTAATACTATTGTTCATGCGTTTATTGATTGCCCTGTCTTGAGCGTGATTAAATATTTTTTACTTATAAATCAAGAGTTCTTAAAAGATTTTAGACCTTCTTTTATCAAAGCAGTTTTTCTTTTTGGTGTACCATCTTTCTTGAAGGGTACTTCAAGTGAAGGTAAAGCTCTATCTGTCGCCATTGCCAACCTCAAAGCTTATATTGGTCAATGCATAACAACGGATCGATGTGTCAATGTTATTGATATGAGATCAATAATCATATCGGCTGCAGCGAGGTATGCTGCCCTCTCCCTAAGGATTCCCAAGGTCCAGGACAATATATGGAACTTCGCGTATGAAATCATAAAGTATTATCCCTCCTCATCAGCCCGACACTCCAGAATGCTAAAACGTATAATAAGTTATTATAACGAAAACACTAAGGACACGGAGAACTAATAGCTTATGGACTTTAAATCGGATTATTATATTCGTTTTTAATTATGTATGCGTGTTATCTGTCTTTGTTCATTGACTTGCTATAATATTACGTTTTGTTCGTTTATTGTGATTTTATGTTTTGTTTGGTTTTAGTATTGCTTTTTATACTTCCTAAGTAATTTGATGTTTTTAAGGTCTTAAAGAGGAAAATAATTTTAAACTACAATGTTTATTTATGTTTGTTTCAACACTGCACAATTTTCCTTTTTAATTTTATTGATATATATATATGTGTATATTGTGTACGTCAGATATATTAAATAATGAAATAAAGACCTTGCTGAAGAGAAAAAAAAAAGGAGCAGCCTGACTTCAACACGAATCCCTTTGATTCATAAAATATTTATTAGAAAACTTTCATCATTAATTTGTTTTCTTCTCTTTTCCATTGTCGTGATTATGAAACCAAAAACTTTCAATTCCTTATATTTAATTCATAAATCAACTTTTACAAATAGCATGTGCTTCAAATAATTGTAGCGAATGAAGGAAATAACCAAGTTTTTTTTTTTTCTTTTTTCGGACTTTCTCTTTTTTTAATCAAATAAAAATTAACTCTTACAATAAAGAAAGGAAAAGCATTCCTTGTACATATCCAAGTAAGCAATCTCTTATGCTGTCATGTACATCGTATGTAGAACAGTTGTCTTGAAAGAATAATATTATCTACCAGCATAATTGCATTCTAAGAAATGAGAAAAGCCTTTTTACTATAAGTATTAAAAATAAGATTGAGCTATGACATTAAATTGTTGAACAAAATAATATAAAAGAAAAGTCTTTATATTTTAAATCATTCATTAATTGATCAATGGCAGTTCTTAGAACTTTTAAGGCCTGAGAGATCGGTACATTCCAGCACATAAAATAATAACAAATCACCCCCAATTGGCAATAGCCAAAAAATTATATCCTTTAAAAAAAAAAAATATTTCACGAGTAATGAATAAAATAGCCTCAAAGATAAATTGCAAATGTGAATCACATTTTTCCTTCATGTTCAAAATTATCCCTTTAAAATCATTTTAGAGAGAAAGTTGAATCTAATTATAAATGGCATCTTTGCAGATAGATTGACCACACCTATGCAGGGTCAGAAAAGCCATTTTTGTCGCTACCCCCGTTCGTCTTTTTTTTCTTTTTTCGGTTATATGTTTTATTTCTTTCTACATACAAGCGTAAAAAATATACACTAAAAACCAAGTAGACAGTATGAAAATGAAATAAAAACTCACTGGACAGTTGCGCAAATACAAATACATAAATAAACATTATAGTTTAAAATTACTATCCAGTGAAAAATAACCTAATATAAAATTCTATTTGTTAATGGATAAAAATTGTCTATGTCTTCTTATCATAGACTTGATAGCAGTCATATATTGGACTGAACTTGATGGCACAAATCGGACCAGGTCTCCTGCCCATTTCCATTCAGTTGAAGATGACGATGAGGGGATTTTCAATTCAAAGGCAGCGTACCTTGCAGCAGCACCAATGGATATCGCTTTAGGTCTTCGACGTCGACGAAAGAGTTAGTGGTCCGTTTAGATGCAATTAGGGCCTTTATATTCAGAAGGGTAAATTCAATCGCTTTTGTATTGTTTTTTTTGTTTTTTCTTTTGTACACACCAAATAAAATGTAGGCTGATATTAATTTAGAGGAAATATGTTCTTCATTGCACACATTTAATTGGATTAATTGCTTAACAAATTTTAGTTTTGGGCACTCAGCAAATGCATGAATTATTGTATTATATAAAGAGCCGCATTATACTACAAGTTGATTTTAAAATTTTATGTCTCCAAGAGGGTGGAAGATTGAGCAGCTTTAAATACTCGTCCGACACAGATTCAGCTTCCGGTGGCAATCCATTATTAAAATTAATTTTGAGATCCATGACCTCACAGGACATTGCGAATTAATCGCTCTTTGTAGAGGATGGCGAAACCTTCCAACGTTAAAGATAGAACCACATATCAAATCATGGACTGTAAATGTTTTTGTATTAAGGGCGTGTTTTTCTAGCAGTGATGGATCACCGAATTTATTCACGAAAGGTTGCATATCTTTACATTGGAACACTATATCAGGAACAGAATCGGAATAAAATGTCGGCTCAGCTGACCACACAATTCTTTGAATTGAAGCCAGAAACGGAGAAAGTCCAACCAAGTCTGTATTGGATAGTATAGTTCCCATATGAATCCAATTATAAATATCACCTCCCGTTTGTCTTCTTTTCAGATGTGCTTTCTTTATTAGGCCTTGTGCGATCGTTCACGTGTCCCTCGTAAGGAATATATGATATATGAATAGATCTTGTAATGTAATAATTGAATAAAATGTAATAAAATGTTAATCATATTGTTACTAATTTAATAATACATCACATGTCTTATACATTTTGAATACAATCATATAATCCTCTCAGGACAAAAACATTGATCAGAGCTCATATGCACAAAGATGGAATGGTCGCCATTTGTTAAAAGTATATGATAATACTCTTAGTTGTTTTTTTTCTTCTGTCGAGTCTCTCTGATTTATCATCTTTAGATAGACAATTAGGTTTTTATGTACACATACTTTCGACTCCGAACATAATTATCTCTCTCGTAGATATCGTACAACAATTAAATAAACGTGCCTCCATGAGTAGTGTTCCTATAAATGTTTGAGAAACTAAATAAATATATGCTATATAAACAGGTCAAAAAAATAAAAGCGAGGCACCATCACAGAGATAATGGGTAGAGAAGTATTATTATTATTATTATAGAACTTTTATCATAAATGCATATAATTGATATAAAGTACTTTTGAAGAAGGGGGGAATCAAATGAAAAATGCATAAGAGATTTGCAAAAAAAGCATTCATTTATCATTTATACTTTCAATAATATCCATTAGATTTGGCATAATATAATGCAAATAATATAAATAAACAAACAACTCTAAAATTCTTATTTTTGTGAAACATAAAAATAATTATATATATATTTATATATATTTAATCTAAACAGATGAGGGAATTGTAGGAAATATGAAATTTATTAATGGATATTAGGGCTGTTCTTATTTTTCAAATGTTTGAAATGTTAGCAACATTCTGGATTTTCTGTTTTTGGTGATAAAAGAAGACGACATACAAAGTTTGAACAAAATCGGTCAACATTACGGGGTTGCTCAACGAGGTCAAAGCTTTAAAAATTTAGTAAAAATTTAGTTGAAGATACTGGGCGTTACAGACTTCAATAATAATCATTAATTTAAAGGAAATCTAATTTACTACCAGACTAATTTTTGATGTTTTTTAATAAAACAAAGTTTTCTGTAAAAACAAAGAAAAAATGGAGTGTGTAATGTTAGCATATTTCATAGCTTTTTGTATCAATTAACTTCACTCGCCTGTAGAAGATGACTTGTTCGCTTCAGAGTAAAATAGTACTTTTAAGTTTAGTAAACCTTGGATGATGAATCCAAAAATGACCTTGGTTGCATTCTATCAATTCAGAATTCAGTACAATCTGAGTTTACATCATATGATTCAGAGCCTATATTGACCTATAAGAAATCGATTATGAAAAAAAAAAATAATGTGTTTCTTAGATTTGCGTCAAGGTATCCTCTCAAAATTTTACTTTGTCTCTGACGCATTTATAATCCATTATATGCGTCATTTTGTACGCGAGATATGTTTTTTAATGTAATATAACTCTCTACTTATTAAATTGACATGATTTAGTATACCAAAATATTAAAGCTGGTTAACCAAGCTTTCATTTGATATGTTTGGTGTTCTGAAAATCGCTATACTTTAAGAGAAATAAGCAAATACATTTTTGCACGTACTCTCTCAAAAAATTGATCTTTTGATATGAGAATATACAATTACTGCTTGGTACCACTGTTACCTGGATAGAAAGAGAAGAAAAAAGAGAAGAGAGAGAGTATTTTGCCTCACTACTCTCGCTTCTCTATCTCTAAACATATCTTGCGTACAAAATGACGCATATAATGGATTATAAATGCGTCAGAGACAAAGTAAGTTTTTAAACATATGACATCATTTTTGAGGTCATTGAGGCCAATAGTTTTTTCTCTAATTTATTGAATGAAAAGAATAAAAGGAGGCCTCTTTCAGGGCTGAACAAAAACTTTGGCCTCTTTTTTAATGCATGTATGGATGGCAAACATAGATTTCAAACAAACATTCATACAAGCAGTAATTTATTTATTTACAAAATAAGACCCATAGTTAATCGTTTTTTATACATTACAAAATCATTTGTTTGGTTTGTTGATTCATTATATTTATCATTGGTTCAGAAACCTGTGTTGGTGAGAGATAATAGTTAATGGATTAATGAATGCCTTAGAATAGGAGAGTCTGGACATCCTGCGCGCCACATAGTGATAAAATTGATGAACTAATAATGTGAACCAAAAAGCGTTACAATACATATGTGATGTATTTTCTTAAAATGACGCTTGAGGAAAAAAGGAGAAGAAGAGAAAAACGCCTTTTTCTATTTCTAGTTATTTTTACTTCATAAGAAATTACCATATAGATTTATTCACTATGGTCATATTGGTCACTGTGCATATCAAACGGTTCTTATCAAACATCTTCTTACTGTTATCCAAAGAAAACAATATCTTCTTTTATTCTTCATATTTTTTTGTGTATGAAATGCTTAAGCTAAGGATACCAACTATTGTAGCTAGATATATTTTTAAAAGGATTTTTAAGGATGATTAGATGTCCGAAAGCGCATTTTCCAGAGAATTAATCGAAAAGTTGATATCATAAAAAATGTAGAGCATCTCTCATAGAATAGCAAACGCTTGTTTTTCGTATTTTGTATAAATATGCCCATGCTTCATTTTAAGAAAATACATCACATATCTATAAGACAAGAAATAAAATAATTATTTGGAAATCAATGTATATTTTCAAATTTAAACTTTCCTACAGCAAATAGAAATAACAATATCCAATAATGAAAGCTCACTTTTAACTTTTGCTGGCATTAAAAGCTGAAATACACTTTTTCACTTTCAATGAGCATGTTCTTATCTTTATAATTGAAGTGTAACTTTCAATTAAAAAATCTTCTCACTATGTTTAGAGCTTTTTCTGGATAACATGATGGATATGATTTTCGGATAGACTTGGCATTCAAGCGGAATAAATTACATGTATTGATTTATTTTAATTTACAAATGTTATTCTTAAGCTTTTCAAAAATAGGTTGGCAACTTCAAACAAAGCAATTGAAGCGCTTGAAGAATATGTTAATGATTTTTAAAAAATGATTCTTCTTTACATAATAAATTAAGAGGTGAAAAAATATAATAATCATTTGTTAAAAAGGTTGAACATTCTTTATAGAGTTCACGACGATTGAATTATTTATGGATACAATACCCTTTCTAAATGAATAAGAGAGGTTGTATCATGGAAAAATTACTTTTTTCTATAGAAATGTCCTCAAAGATGATTTCTTCTGATTCTTTCGGACGCTGGGATGATGGATCTCCAGGATCGGTTAGAAGCATAGAATCATACTTGTGATTGCTATGCGAATCTCTTCATGAAATGTATTGTGACATAGCAACCAATTTCAAGCACCTTTTAAACAACTTTGCGTGAGGAGTAGGATTTATTTCTCGAATAGATAAAAAGAGATTCTCCACACAATCTTGGGTGAAGCGGATGCACAACAGGAAACTGAAAATGTGGTCATTGAGGAATTTCTTTTGTTATATTATCAATGATGTTATGCCAAGGTCAATTCCGCGCTGAATGGGAGTAATCCTCGACTTTGCTTAATGATCAAATTATCATACAAACTCTTAAAATTATGTAGAAAATTCAATGCTTCGTTTAATTTGGCAGCTACACATGATGTTGGCTACTGTAAGGCACTGGATAGAATAAATGACGTCGCAAATACAGACTTGTCATGTACAACTAATGGATACAATATCCATTACCATATACTAATCGAATGCAACTCCTATAAAAAATAAATATTCATCAACTTAAAAGATTATGTGCTTAATGATATTACAAAAAAAAAAAGTTGATGAGATAAATTTAACCAAGGTTTGGGGTGTTGGTTTTCAATAACTTTTATTTGTTACCCGGAAGGCGTCAAATCTATTTGTCCACATTTTTTGCAGGGCTCTAAAGAAACAAAATTTCAAAAATAAGATGCAGACACATCAAATCTACGTCTCAAATCTCGATAATGTTATTGTAATTATTTGCTGGTGTGATTTATAGTGGATCTGTGATATACAGGGTGCGGAGCTACAATCGGGGGAAAAGTAGTCATATATATCTTCTAATATTTTAATAACAAAACAAGTTGGCAAAAATTCTTTTTCACAAAAGTTGTTCAAGGGGATCCATTTTTGACTTTTACACAAACCATCCCCCTTCAGCCTCGATGACCGCCTCCAGCCTGGACCAGAACCTCGTGCAGGCGTTGACAAGGTGCTCCCTGTTCATTCTTGCCACTACCTCCACAATAGAGGCCTTCAGCGAGACAACACTGATGTGAGATCACTTGTTGGATTCCACACGCCCCACACGTAGTAGTTCAACGGGTTGCAGTTCGGCGAGCTAAGTGGCCATATCTCCTTCGACCAGAACATGGGCAAATTGTCCGAGAGCCAATTTTGGCCTTTGAGACCTCAGACAGCATTTGTCTGACCTTGGGCACGTAGGTCTTGCTCCGGGGATCGTCATATACGGCGGTCCTGATGGTTTTCTCGTCCACGTTCATCTTGGCGGCCAGGTCCCTCATAGAGGTGCTAGGATCGTCGTTGATCCTCTCCTGGAGCACGTGGAGAAACTATGTAGTCCTTTTTTACTTCTGGACCGGTCTTGAGTCTTCCTCTAGGGTGTTGCATTGCCTTTGGACTCATTCAAGTCTTGTGACACTCGATAGACAGTGGTTTTGGGAGCTCAATAATTTCTTTGGGCGCGCAGTCCGCTCGGAGGGCGACCAAAATGGCTGCACGGTGGTCTTGTTCTGATGGCATTTTCAAAAAAATCCTTTTATCTAAAAGATGAGACCCAACTGAAGCCAAAACAGTTGTTTTTAAAGTAATCGGACTAAGGGTTCGCAAGTAATGGCCTTTCAAACTTTGTCCCAATTTTAGCACCGCACAGTGTATATATTTTTATGCACTATGTAGCTCTTACTACAGGGTGTACGCGCAAATCGTGCACACTTTCGACTTTTTTAAACATCCCCTCATATTTCCGAAAAAATGAAGACCACAATCAAATGGTTTTTAGGATTTATTTATTAACTACTTGAGCAATTAAATAAATGTACTTTGATGGTAATGCATTTTTTAAAACTCTATTCTACTTTTTTTCCCCTTTTTGCCTTTTTAGCTTTGGCTTCCAGATGTGGAAGTTCTAAATTTGAAGGTTTTTCAAAGCCTCAACGTTTTATCAAAGCTCCAAGGTTTATGGGTCAGTCACAGAAAAGAGGTTTTATACGTTCTCGCGACAAGGGTCACCTTCATTTGTGCTATGTGCTTCGATGCCTTCCCACTTGACGTCCAACAATGCCTTCTACAGGTAGACTATAAAATTATCTTTATTCATTTGCTTAATACCTATATCTCTTAATCATATTTAATAAACTTTTTCTTTATAGGTCGGCAGTTTTAATTTCGATAATAGGAAGATGGTCTTCGATTCCTATCTCTTACCAAATATGCCAAATCACACAAAGTCGATTCTGGACTATGACGTTATGATTCGACACTTGCAGCCCAAGGATACTTTTTTCGTTCCTGCAGAAACGGGTAAGACAAATAATTATAAAAATGTATACTGAATGAGTGGGAAATGAAAGGATATGCAAAGAGTGGCATCTACACTATTTAAAGACTCACTTCTTTAATTGAGGAACTCACATGATCTTCATCGTTTTTTAAATATTTAATTGATAATGTTTTTCAAAATGAGAGCCATTATCTATTTTATCTCAAATTTGATGGTAAAAATAGATCATTCATACAATTACAATGTATTATATAAATTTAAACTGCATTTTTATGGTTAATGTATTTTTTTTGACAGGTCCTATCTATGTTTTAATCACTTTTGACATTGATATAGCCTGCAATGCATTTTACATAGATCCTTGATGTTAAAAAACAATGGTTTTGAAATAAAAAAGGATTCAAGAGAATTATCATTTACAAACATATGTATATATACATATATATATATATATAGGGGTGGAGTGGCCACCGGGAGTACCGGGACTATTCCCGGTGGGCCGCTAGCCTCAAGAAACATAAACGGCCGTTGAAAGCCTCCCAACGGCCCAACCCATACCACGTTCTCTCTAATGGGCTAAATACCTCTTTATACTTCAATTTCTACAAGCTACATGAGAACCAACTAACTTATATACCATGTGCATGGTATGAATCTATTGGTTAAAAAAAGGTATTTTGTTGATCCAGAAACCAGTA
This sequence comes from Caligus rogercresseyi, assembly GCA_013387185.1. NCBI lineage: Eukaryota > Metazoa > Arthropoda > Copepoda > Siphonostomatoida > Caligidae > Caligus > Caligus rogercresseyi. The sequence continues at coordinate 16,603,458 of CP045895.1, read as the reverse complement.
GTTATTCAAAAAACTAACGAGACCGATTCCACAGCTCTTTTTCAAGTATATTTAATGTGGAACCAATGGTGACAGCAAACTAGTGGAAAAGACTCACTTACAGCCCTCAACCTGGATGTGTCTTGTTGTGTAGGATGTGCCACCGACAGAATGACTAACATGAAGGGCACCTACAGAGGCTTTTTTGCCCTACTCTCAGAAGAAGCCTCAAACCAAATACATCTGTGGTGCTATTCACATGTGCTAAATCTGGTATTAACAGACACAACAGGCAGTGTCATTCAGGGCACGAAACTTTTCAACCTTCTTTATGGCATTGCTGTCATCATTAGGGAGCCGTAAAAAAGGAGTCACAGGAGGCTGCATCCCATAGGTCAGACACGGTGGTGGGGAAAAGATGCTGTGCTAAAAAGGTATTTGGTTGTTTTGGAAATCTTGACAGGGCCCTATTTGCGGACGTGGTCTTGACACTACTGGTTATGCAACAAGCCAGATCATGAAGGCAATAACTAGAGGCAAAGTGAAAGGCTACATTGAGTGTCTTCTCAAATTTGAGACAGTGCTGACAGCCCATATTTTTCTAAAGATTTTTGAACACCACTGACCTCACCACTGTCAAAATATCTTCAAACCACTGGGATGAACCTCCAGACTGCACATCGTCTGGTGGTGGGAACAGAGGATGGACTTAAGAAATGTGTGCGGGACTTCAGTGGTGTGTAGGAACACATTCGTAGAATGGTCTAATGATGAACTACTGGACAAGGAAGATATTGAGGTGGAGGTAGCCCTTCCTGAAAAAAGACAGAAGAAACAGAAAAGCATGCCTGGAGATTTGTCAGAAGAAAAGCCCTTGAAAGCAGCTGAGAGGGACTTTGAGGTGAATGCCCATAATTTCATCATGGACACTATCATCCAAAGCATTAATGAGCCCTTTAAAGCTAGTGGAAAGCTTTGCTCTGATTTTGCCTGCCTCGATCCTAAAAACTTCCCTGAAGTAAAGGATAGGGATTTCCGTCATCTGTCATACACCATCTTAGCAGCTATTTGATGACCAAGCCACCGCTGATGTATAAAAACACAACTGGAAAGAATGCCATCCACTTGGAGAGATTAAAGCTGTTTGCCCTTGAAGAGTACAAGGTAAGACGCTCACAAGAACTATCACCAGAAGGCTCAAAGGAAGGAGAAGGGAATGAGCGAGGAAATGTGGAAGGCCCAGAATTGAAAAGGGTCAAGTGCAGAATGTGTAAGAATTGTGCCCTCCGTGTTAATGTCATCTTGTCACAGTACAATTTAGTCACAGGCGCCTACCACACACTTTTTTTATCCCAATGGGAGACATACATTTATTCAATCAAACAATAAATTCATAATAATCAACAAAAAAATAACTACATATTATACTATGACTAGAAGGAGAAAGACAAGTAATTTTTGAAGTATGGTTTAAAAAACATATGATTTATAAAAATTATAGTGTAAATGCATCTTTAAAAATGTTTTTAGAGATATGATATTCTTTTAAGGCCACCTCCGCTATCCTTGTGGAAATTTGGTGGTTTTTGAACCTGGCCCTCGCCAGAATAGATTGGAATCATTTACAGGCGCCTACCGCACACTTTGTCTGCCCTACAAATTTCTTCTGACACTGTCAGTAGCATGTGAGAGATGTTCAAGAATGATCCTTGTTACATTTGATGGCTTTCCCACTTGTGTTTACAGTCAACTGAATTGGTTGGACAACAAATTTGCCTTTACTTTCTGTAAAGTGAAGGAATTGTTATGTTATAAATTGAGTGAAAAGTTACCGTGCGATAATGCAAATGAATGACAGTAAAAAAAAGATTATAATAGTGTACTAAAATTTTAATCATACATTTATAAACAAAATTTGACAGCGGAGGAAAATCTGAAGAGTTTGAAGTTACCGCAAGAATGGAAAACAAGTATTTTGCTTTCCATGATGGACATCAACGACGGGTAAAATTTACGGCACAATTACAAATATCGGCAAATTTAATAACATTAATAAGATTCTCATCACATTGTAGGGAATATGGACGTATGTACAACTAAATTAGCCATACATTTAATGAATGCTCAGCCTTGATTATTAAAAAAAAAAATTAGAAATGATTTACATATATCACTAATTTTAAAGCCAAATACCTAAGAAGATACATTCTCTGTGGCATTACAGCAAATGAAAATAAATGCCAAGTGGAAGAACGTGCAAGGCCTATACTGCTCAAAACCTTTCAGATAACACGTTAACTGAAGAACAAATGCCTAGTCCTATCTTTATTGGAGCGGCAATCAGATATTTGGCATTATCTTTGAAAATTCCCAATGTCAACAGCCAAGAATGGACCCCTGCAGCTGCAGTAATGAAATATGTGTGTGTCTGTAATCGAGTATATATTTGCCATGGGGCACAATTAGTTACATTAGTAACTAGTCTAAAAATAAATAATAAAAATTATAAAATTATACTCCCTCTCGCCTATATACGCCAAATCTCTCCAGTTTATTGCAAAAAATACAAGAAAATGAAGAATTCAATGACAATTTAGATTTGTCTGATATATATTTTATAATGTCTGTAAGATTTATTGTAGTTCTTTTTTGTGAATATGATTTTGAAGTTTTAGGTCTTAAAAAGAAAATTAATTTAAACTATATGTTTATATATGTTTTATGAAACACAATTTTTCCTTTTATATTACATATAGTGCACTTTTTATTCTAATTGTATAAATAATTTGTTTTAATTAAGACCTTGTTGATGAGGAAAAAAATAGCGTCAGGCGTCAGGCCATTCATGATTGAACAGGTGCAAGTGAGTGTCGTCGGATTTTATTTTCTTTAAAATGTCAGAAAAAGTCGAACAGCAAAAATTGATTGAATCGAACCAAAACTAATATTCACCTCGTCTACAAGTTCTCTGATCGTGATTCGGCGGTTCTGCATCACCAGGTTCCTCACTTGATCAATGATGGCATCGTTTTTCGATGTTGAGGGCCTCCCTGAGCGTGGTTCACTTTCAACTGACAAGCGGCCATCTTTGAAGCGGTTGTACCACTCCTTTATCTGTGTGGTGCCCATCGCTTCATTTCCAAAACACTTTTTTAATCTTGCGAATTGTTTCCACTTGCGAATCACCAAGATTAAAACAAAATTTTATGCAATAACGCTGTTCGACTTTTTCTGACATTTTAAAGAAAATAAAATCCGACGACACTCACTTGCACCTGTTCAATCATGAATGGCCTGACGCCGACTGACTTGTATTGGAGCTGTAGAAAAAAAATGAGCATGCGCAGTAGTCATGCTCCCAACCACACAGCAAGTCCCGCCCCCATAGCTGTGTTCGTTTGACCAATAAAACCAAACGTCGGATACTTTTTGATCATACCTCGTATATACATATATATATATATATATATTATTTGATAAAAAGATTACTTTTATGTAAATTGATCATGCAAAGATTTAAGGTTCAGCATTTTTTCTTTCAACTTCAGCACATGAATTACAATGAATGAAACATAACACTGCATTAATAACACTGGCGAAAAGGTTATATTTAATATTGGGGAGAGTAGAATTCCACACATGCTTAAAGACATTTTGAATATAATAGCTAAATGAAGATCATTCCGTTAAAAATATATCTCAACATTTGGGTACCTTCTCCCGGTCGTTTTTGTGCTTCTGAATTTATAACTAATTTACTGTAGTTTCATAGTAAAATAATTGATTTGATTTGAATTGGGGCTTATTTAAATGTAAAATGGTTCAACAGATCTCAAATTTCAGTTAAAGATTGAAAAAATATATTCTTTTCAATGGACCTAATATTCTATCTTAACTGAACATTAAAATAAAAAGTGTTTTGACGTTTCTAATGAATTCTTGAAGAAGAAACAGAGTTTTTCCTCCATTGTTCTTCCGTAAAACATTCCCTAATGAGATTATATTGATGATTGTTCTGTACTTTATCCAGAATAGCAAAGAATCAAGACCACTTGTTTTGAAACATGTAATAACTTTTTTGCCGATGAGGATATATATATTTTTCCACTCTTTCTGATTTAATATTGTTTAGTTTGGTCGGCTACGGACATTCTCAGGGTTTATTGTTACTTTTGCTAAGAAAAACTCCCATCTCTCCTCTTTTAAAACTAATTATAATAAGGGTTTTTGTTTCATAAAGCCTCGCTTACTGTTAAATTGTTATGTTTATTAAAAAATTGGACTAAAAAAGTATTTTTTCTTAATTTACTTAAAGAGATAAAAATCAGCCTTTCTTTTATGAAGCAGACTCTTGCCATTTAATTTTCTCCAGAGCTTTGTGAGCCAGTTCCTCATTTACTCGTATATACTTGTTTTCTCAAAAGAATTTACTGATTTTTTAGCCATTTGGTGCATTATACCATTATCAGTTTTTTAAATGATTTTTGACAAATTTTTGTTGGAATATTTCGTCCCACACATATCTCTTATGACATATTTGTTTAAAACATAGTTTTCTAGGATTTTCGAAAAGTAAAGGTCATGAGACTCCATATCTTGAGTGTATTTATTCGTTTTCAAGTTATGACGTTTCTAGTTTCCGCCTGAAGTATATTTATTTCCGTAGACCTTCAATTTTGTCGCATAAATCGTTGGATAATTCAGTTTGCTTTAGAATATGGGCTGTTCCAAGGGATTCCATATTATTTATTCTAGATATAGTATTTTTTAATACTAAAAGGCATATTTAAAAATATTTATTCAATATTTTTCTCAATTATTCGAAAATTTTCTGCGACATCCGATTTCATATGATCAATAATTAAAAGTACCAAAAAAATTAATAAGATTACTTATTTATATATTTTGATGGTTAAAAGAAATATTAAAATTAGCTAAAATATTTTATTTCGTAAACTTAACGTATGCAACGGAGTTTTTCCAGTGGCTGCTAAAATGTTAAGGGATGCTTTAAAGAAAATTTCTATTAATTTATCACTCTCTGAGAAAAGCATACTGATATATAAGCCTTCAACTCAGTTTGTTCCATATTTTACCCTGATTTTTTTGTTGGAAAAGGCTTTCTCAAAGAAGGGATTTAACGCAACAGGAAATAATATGGGGGAAATGAAATCACCTTGACGGCACCCTTTACTTTTATAAAATTCATTATGTTAATTCATGTAGTGTAGATATACCTATATCACAAAGGCCAACTGCTATTTGCATTATCAGTTTATCGGTACAATCATGCACCTGTAGACATTTGATAATCCATTCATGTGAAATACTATCAAAAGCTTTTTGAAAATCAAGCCTTATCAATGCCATCATTTTTTTTGTCTAATTTTTACTTCTGTAATCGAGTCTATTATGCCTTTTCACACGTCTTCCCTTGCCCTGCCATTAACAAATCCTTTTTTGTGATATATGAAGCAGTTCGGGGGTCTCTTTTTTTAATCTATCTGCTAAAATTTTGTTGTAGATTATGTAAACCATATTTAACATATTGTTAAGGGACGACTTTTTTTCACAAAATTTTGGCAAAGATAGCAAGTTTTCCGTTTGAAATGTACTCTTCAAGGTGTCCCTTTTGGTCTACTTCCTCATAAATTTTTCCAGTGAATGAAATAGTTAAAAAATACTTTTTTGTGAACTCTATTGGAAAACCCTCGGGCCCAGGAAATTGTTTTTTTGTTGTTGTATTTTTTAATAAAATATTTATTTCTGAACAGGAGATATCTTTTTGTAGAAATTCATGATATGATTTATTTATCTTTTTTTAAAGTTATTTCTATATTCATTTTGTGATAAAATCCGCTGAATTAAAAATAAATTTTGTGCATCGGTGGCTATTTTTTTACATTAATCACAAGAAAATAGATTATAAAAGTAGTCCTTGACAATTTTGTTAAGCTTTGGAGGGATCTGTTTTCATATCTTTGTATATGTTTATTTCTTTATTTTTCAAAAGTATTTGTTCTTTAGGGATGGATCAAAAACCTTTTGTAATAGATGGCCATTCGAAATCGTATTGATTATTATATCTAGTTCTTCATTTTCTTGTACTCCATTACTTCCGATGTCTCTCCCGCTATATAGTTGTTCAATTTTTCTTTCTTCGCTTGATTTAGCACCCAATTTTATATATTCTTTTCTTGAGACATCCAAGATTAACGTTAGAGTGAATGAAGGATATTTTTGTGGGGATTTATTTAACTTAGAGAGTTTATCCCTTATTTTGTTTCATCATTAAAAGTGGTATCCTCCAATTATGTTATATTGAGGTGCCAATGTGTTTATATTTTCGCTTTAGGTAGATGAGGGAAATCAATATGAGGCTTTGGTCTGACTGATGAGGCAGTAATGTACGACAACCGGAGAAGTTCGAGAGAAGTCCATCGGATATTAAAAATTAATCAAGTCTTGAGCTTTCAAGAAAGATGCAACTTATTTTCATTGGAAAGTTATGGGCTGGAAATGAACTAAATTAAAGTACTATGCCACTCAATTAGTTTTTATTTATTATTTTTTAACCTCCAGCCTGTATAATAATCTTACTAATATTTATAGAGTTTGACGTGTCTCTCTTGATCCAGGGCAATATAAAAATTGCCAATTAATATAAAATACTCCTTAATAAGAACACCATTATGTGTTAATCTATCCCCAATAAATTTATAATAAGTCTGTATTAGGCTCGTGCATAGAAATATTTTTTTATGATTTTCCTCTTCCATTCAAAAATGAATACGCAATAGTTGCCCTGTGCGTCACCTTCTACTTATGTAGGATTTAGAAAACTTCTTATTAGCAATAAAAAATCCCCTTGAGAGATGTTGAGCCAGTTTGTTTACAGCAGAAACATTAAAAATGTTGTTATCTCGAGTGCTGCATTTTTGCAATTTAATTTGTCTCATGCATGTAGCACACATCTATAGAACATCAGGATAAAAAGATAAAAGTGATTAATAACATATTTTCGTGCTTGTTTGTCATGAAACGAGTTTACGTTTGCTGATATAAAATAAATTTAGTTTACAAGTCTTTCTCCACAACCTAAGAAATTATTTCCAAATTATTTTCTTCGATGTATCTGCTTGTTTATTGATTATATTATTATGTTTTTGTCTGAAAAAATGTACATGTACATATATAATGTATATATATATATATATATATATATATATATATATATATATATATTATATATATACTGTAATGTTTAAGACTTAGAGGATGCATTTATAACTAAATTAAATACACTCTTATAAAAAAGCAAAAAAATATTGCTTATGTCTGAAAAATAATAATGATTCCAAGAACTCAACCTTTTAAGTGGTTTGTCGCTGACAGGTGCATCCAATTATAGGATAAAAAACTACTTTCATGACTTTCTTGTATCTTCTTCTTATTATTATTGAATGGAGATAAGTGAGTTAACTAATACAAAGTTCCTTCATTCTACGAAGAATTACCCTCAGGGCAGTAGAAGGGACGTAAAAGAGATTGACCACTAATTGTTTTTTAAGAAGGAAAAAATTGGCAATATTTATTGCATTATGTTAAATTTTACAAAATGGGCACATGTCACGTTGGTCGGTCAACACTTGCATAAAATATGGAGCTAATCATTTTAGACGTAGAATAAAGGGACTCAATTACCATCTGCACTGATAGACACCTAAAGACACAAATTCCTCGCAAGGGTAGAAAGGATGCCCGGCTTGTTTGGAGTCAAGGCCAAAATGTTATCGAAAATGTAGGGTCCTCATTCGGAGGACTGAAGACTGAAAACAAGGATTATCGACTATGATCATTGGAGGATCTCTTATTTGATTATGTTGATTATGATGTCACTCTTCACTCTTTCTCGATGTTTATGCTGTGTCTAGTTGCTTGTGAGTTTTAAATTGTGTCTTGCAAGAAGAGCTCTTAGTTGTCTATCAGTACAAATGGTAGTTGAGTCCTAATACAGCGTAAAAATCAACATTTTTTGGCCTCAGATTGTGGCCATACGGCTTACGCCATAAAAAATATACAAAATATAATTAGCCTTAAATCTGTCTGCCCTATACTTTTGAAATAAATGTTGCACATTATTTTTAAACTATAAATCTTAACATTAAGAGTGTTTTTGATTTAATGATAGAAGTTTTGGATTATATATATTATTTTTTAAGAGTAAAAAACTTTGCTTTGTCTTCACTGTAAAAAGATAGTAAATTAAATTATTTCAAAGATACAAAGAGTTTCTTTGTATGTTTCGATCAACTAAAACATCCCTCCCTTTTTTTATTTTAGCTAATTTTATTTATTATCATTGAAGAATTTATTTGAAAATGATTAAAGAATTTTAATATTTTATACGATGAATAATAAGTGATAAAGTTTATGTCTTTTCGAAAATTGCTTGAAGATTTATCTGATTTTCGATATTTTTTTGTGCCACGTTATTCGGAAGCTTTAACGTGATTACTGGATACAATAAAAAAGTTGCTTTGAACATTTTTTGATCATTATCATCACTTTTCAATATGACTGTAAACATTTAATAGAACCCCAGTAGATGTAAATAAATATTCTTATCAGTTTAATAAAAACGACTGAGAAATTTATTGATGTTTTTGTAGACCGTATTTATAAAACAGGCTCAAAATGATCAAGCATGAAAAGGCATAAGGATGAGTGAAGCTGCTGTCAGGCAATGATGCTTAGAAATAAATATCTCGGTTGTAGTTCCTTGCCAATAAAAAAATGAATATGGGTTAAAAACTATCACTATTTTCACCAAACCTGAATCTTTGGAAATTTTATGTATGCCCGCGTGTTAAACTTAAGGACTGAGCCAACTCCAGCACAAAGAGCAACATTCCAATGTTCTACTAACAACGAGCAATACACAACAATGTCCACCCTTAATTTTTGCATACTTTCATGGACTTCAGAAAGATTATTTCATGAAAAGTTTTGTTTTACAATAATGCCAGAACTAGAAAATTACCCACAATTATCATAACTAGGTAATTTATAGTCTCCTATGAGTAGGGAAGAATTTAAGTACTCAATTCAAACACAAATGAATTTTTCGACGATCATTAAGTTAATAAATTCGAAGGGGTTCACATTTCATATCTCAATTTCTTGGTTCCATATATATATATTGGTTTATTATATATATTAGATATATTATTCTATATATATATATATATCTATATATATATTAGATATATATATATATAATATATATATTATATAGGGTTGTTCTTATTTTTCAAATGTTTGAAATGTTAGCAACTTGTGGATTTTCTGTTTCTTGGTGATAAAAGAAGACGACATACAAAGTTGAACAAAATCGGTCAACATACGAGGTCGCGCAACGAGGTCAAAGTTTTAAAAATTTAGTAAAAATATTTTTTTGCAAATTTCTTCAAAATGGTGGACGTTACAGACTTCAATATTAATAATTTAAAGGAAATCTAATTACTACCAGACGTATGTTTAATGTTTTTTAATAAAACAAAGTTTTCAGTAAAAACAAAGGAAAAATGGAGTGTGTATTGTTAGCTTATTTCATAGCTTTTTTGTATCAATTAACTTCACTCGCCTGTAGAAGATGACTTGTTCGCTTCAGAGTAAAATAGTACTTTTAAGTTTAGTAAAACTTAGATGATAAATCCAAAAATGACCTTGGTTGCATCTATCAATTCAGAATTCAGTACAATCTGAGTTTCATCATATGATTCAGAGACTGTATTGACCTATAAGAAATCGATTATGAAAAAAATAAATCATAATGTGTTTCTTAGATGTGCGTCAAGGTATCCTCTCAAATTTTACTTTGTCTCTGACGCATTTATATCCATTATATGCGTCATTTTGTACGAGAGATAGGCTTTTTTTAATGTACATATAACTCTCTACTTATTAAACTGCATGATTTAGTATACCAAAGTATAAAGCTGGTTAACCAAGCTTTCATTTGATATGTTTGGTGTTCTAAAAATCGCTATACTTTAAGAGATATAAGCAAATACGTACTCTCCCCCAAAAATACGATTACCATCTGGTAATGCTGTTAGTGTTACCTGGATAGAAAGAGAAAGAGAAGAGGGAGTATTTTGCCTCATTCTCTCCCTTCTTTTTTCCTATCCAGGTAACACTAACAGCAGTTACCAGATGGCAATCGTATATTCTCATATCAAAAGATCAATTTTTGGGGGAGTACGTATTTGCTTATATCTTTTAAAGTATAGCGATTTTTAGAACACAAAATATCAAATGAAAGCTTGGTTAACCAGCTTTAATATTTTGGTACACAAATCATATCATTTAACAAGTAGAGAGTTATATGTACATTAAAAAAAGCCTATTTCGCGTACAAAATGACGCATATAATGGATTAAAAATGCGTCAGAGACAAAGTAATATTTTGAGAGGATACCTTGACGCACATCTAAGAAACACATTATATTTATTTTTTCATAATCGATTTCTTATAGGTCAATACAGGCTCTGAATCATATGATTAAACTCAGATTGTACTGAATTCTGAATTGATAGAATGCAACCAGGTCATTTTTGGATTTATCATCTAAAGTTACTAAACTTAAGTACTATTTTACTCTGAAGCGAACAAGTCATCTTCTACAGGCGAGTGAAGTTAATTGATACCAAAAAGCCTGAAATAAGCTAACAATACACACTCCCTTTCTTGCTTTGTTTTTACTGAAAACTTTGTTTTATTAAAAAACATCAAACATACGTCTGGTAGTAAATTAGATTTTCTTTAAATTAATAATTATTATTGAAGTCGTAACGTCCACCATTTTGAAGAAATTGCGGAAAACTATATTTTTACTAATTTTTAAAACTTTGACCTCGTTGCGCGACCTCGTAATGTTGACCGATTTTGTTCAAACTTTGTATGTCGTCTTCTTTTCACCAGAAACAGAAAATCCACAAAGTGCTAACATTTCAACATTTGAAAAATAGCACCCTAACTAACATTTAATATATATAATATATATACTATATATAATCCATATCTATATATATATATATATATATATATATATATATAGATATATACTAGTGTGTGTGTGTATATATATATATATAATATAAAAGTCCACAATTATAAAAATACACCTTTTATAAATACACTTTTTTATTCATGGACATGGTAAAACAACGCACGGCCTTTCAATATACTTGTAATCTTCTTATACATTAAAAATACCTTCAATCGTAATAATCATATATGTCTCTAATGAATGATATACTCAAGTGTAAGTATTTATATACATTTTATTTTGAACTACTTGCGGCAGATTATTTTCAATTTTAAAAATATATGGGGAAGTGAACTGTAAATTATATTAATAATCTAAAAAAACTTTGTGTGTACATTGACGCCGGAGTCCTATCGAGATGCATTTATCATGTATTATCTTATTATGTTTTTGAAACAGTAACAACTGCCAAATCCGTATAGAGTAGTTTTAGCAAACCATTAGTCTTCCTATAGTGTAATTTTTATATTTGTCGTACGAAAATGCCTTTATTAAAAATTATTTTTGATGACGATTTCGTTTATTTAATTTAATGATCCAACAAATTATAAAAGTTTATAATTCTTTATCCTTAGAATATAAATAGGATGGAAAGAAGATATCACATAACGTGCACAACAAAGTCAGACTTCAACCCCGTCTAAACGAATATTTCAATTATATTTTTACACTGATGCAAAGATGGTCTTAATACGCTTGGAAATAAGCAGACATTTTATCCTATTTCCTGCCATTTTTCATATGAACTTTCATGCTTGAAGTCAGAGGCTTGAAGTCCCAAACTTCGTCTTAGGGATGTTGATACTTTTCTTGTATTTATGACGCAATAGGTCATTCAAATATACTGACTATTAAAAAATGACTTAAACCACTTAAAAATAGGACTTTCATAAGTTCTTAAGGGGAGTAAAACCATTCCTCCAATTTTTTCGTAACAATTTATTCGTTTCTAAATAATCTTCATACTCCTTCCCACAGTAAATAAAAAACTTTTGCATAGATTTTCTACTTTTGAGCATAAAGCTTCTGACAGAGGCGTTATAATTAAAAATGTGTTGAACTTAGTAAATGAGTTTGTCCTATACATGGATTCGTGCATAAATATTATTTTTCTGAAAGTAGTAAATCTTTTAGGCTCCTTTCAATCCTAGGTGGAACTTTCATTTTTTTTCCACAGTTCATAAAAATATATACAAGCATAAAAAAAACAGAATGTATATAAAAAGATGTAATGCGTAAAAACATAATTAAACATTTTAGTTTAAAATTTTAACATCAAATATGAACGAACACTAAAATACAATTATAATTAACAACTGACAATTTAAACAAAACATAAATTAACGATAAAATAGGTCTATTTAAATCCTTGAATTGGCGTAAAAGTTTTTTAATAATTTTTCCATAAGGCAGGGAACACGAAGGGAAGTAGCGAATACATCAGCAGCCCAACTCCACTTTCCATCGGTGACAGAGGGGATCTTGAGGTCCAACGCCGCGTATCTTGCCGCAGCCGCTAGAATAATTGCCCTTACCTCCCCGGACTGATAGTAGAGTGAGATGCTAACCTCTTAGCTATAAGAGCTTTGGCATTTAAGAGAGCTCTATTTATTGCTCTAGATTTTGCAGAAAGAGATCTGCCAAGACCGAAGAGGACGATGGCTTTGCAAAAATTGTTTGTATCTGGGGTATGAAGTCCTTTGACATTCAAACTGATGATTTTTTAGGATGGATACTGAATGACAGTCTACAAAGGCATGCAAAGTAGTGTTAAAATTTTCCCACAATCTTTGCATGGAAGTATAAAACAAGTGAGATCAGCGGATATCTGCAGCTGAGCCGTAAACTTTGTCCCCTCAGCAATCCCTATAAGAGATTTAAGAATCCGGTTTTTCAACAAACTGGAAGTTTGAGGAGGTCAACGTATTTTTGACAGATGTTCAAACTTTCTTCAGAACCGGAACGAAACTCCATTTATATTTTCCTTCCTATCCTTGTCATTTTTTTAATCCTACAGTTTTCATATATTTTAACACTTGAATACCTCTTAAATTAAAATTGATATTAAAATTAGACATGATATATGATTTATCAATATTACATATATGCAAACTGATTTTTTTCAAAAAAAAATCAAATTTATAGCGTTTTATAAACGGATTTCTTCTTCGCTAACAGTGTACATTACCGTCACATTATCTGCAAAAGTCTCAATCTTAAATTTTGCTTCTCCAAATTAATACCCTTAATTTACTTGCATGAATTGATTTCAACAAGAAGCGGATCATATATACTGAAGAAATAGGGGGAAAGTGGATTTTCCCTGCCTGTAGCATCTTTCCACAAAAAAATATTTGTCAGGTTTGTCATAAATGTTTGTATATTACATAAGTTCAAAAACATACAATTTTCTTTAAAACCATGGGATCAAAGATATTTTATAATCCATTGGTGGAATTTATAATAAAATGCTTTCATAAAATTAATTCCCATATCGCCTACTATAATTTTGGTTGCTTGAAATTGAGTCGCAAATGCTTCTGCAGACTACTTCGGTTTCTTGTCCTGGCACAAAACCTTCAGGGAGTCACTGATAATCAATTTTAGTAATTTTTAAATCTATTGCAACAATCCCATTGCATATTTTAAAAGACCTACTGAGCACTTTTAAACGTCAGATTTTAAAATTTGTTTCGGATATTTTTTAAGAATAAGTATTAGTTTTCCAATGGAATATATTCTTCAAAGTATCATTTTAAGTTATAGACATCTTCGAGCATAGGGTATAAAAAGTTCGAATACCTTTTAAAAGACTCCATTGGGAAACCATAAGAACCAGGATAACTTTTTTGGACGTATTTGTATATATGTTCTTGTATATCATATTTGTTATATTATTGTCTATTTTTTATGTAAAAGCGGGTTAATTGTTTAATGATACTGTGTATCTAAATTTTGAATTTTAGAGGTAAAATCTGCAGTATTTAACAAACATTTTAACCATTTATTTTTATAAAAGTTTTTTTTTCTGCAATCTCTAAATTAAACATATTTTGGTAGAAACTAGTTACTCATTTCTGGATTTGTGCTGGAGAGGTTTCTAAACTTTATTTAAAAGTTCCATGACATTATTTTTCCCTCCATATATTTCATCAGTTTTTTAATCTTTCGAAATAAAACATGTTCTCTTGAAACGAATTTGAGACCTGATCTAATTAAAATATCTTCTGTAAAAGTTGCGTGAATTTTATTAAGTTCTGTATCGTTTGATAAATTGTCTCCGTGCTGGCCAACCTTCTCTTTAAGCTTCTGGTATTGAAGTCGTCCTTCCTTACTTTTCATAACTCCTAAATTAATCAATTTTCTTATCGAGGAGCTTTTTCTTTAGAGCGGAGGAAGGAAATTTAATTTGTTTTGACTCAAGTTGAAGTATAACACTTTCAAAAATTCATTTGATTTTCTCATTGGTGGATTCATCCTCCAACAAACTTATATCTAATTTATATTGTTGTTTCCTGTACTTATTAAGAGGTTTCAACGACACCATTAAAGTCTCATAATCTGACAAATCATTCAAAATTACGTTGTAGTCTGTAGTAAACGGTATAAGTTCATCCGAAATAATTAAGTAGTCAAGTCTTGAACGTTTTTTACTTTTTCCCCCACATTAACAGTAAAGGTATGTTCCGAGAATGTATTAAAATAGTTTGCAACATCAACTCAATTATTATTAAGTAATATTTTTTAAGTTGCACTCTTGTTTTTCGGTTGTTATTTTCTTATTAATTGAGAGTATCTCTTCTCTGATCAATGTCTACATAAAATATCTCTTACAAAATGAAATGTTCGTCGGTTTGGTTTTGCTTATTTTGTTTTAATCATTCGATTGAAAGAATGCAGGATTGTCTCGATTGGGTACATAGATTTATACAATTTATTGTTTCTTAATAGCCAGGATATTTTACGAACAAAATAGTAATCACAAGTATCCCGAGCAATAAAATTTGATCATAATTTTTGTTTATAAAAAACAACAATTCCTCTGGAGGGATGGTTTATTATTTTGTTTACTGCAGAAACCAAGAAATTTGAATATTAATTTGGGATAAAATTCTTTCAATTGAATTATCTTAGGCGGGTGTCACAAATTGATAATATGTCAGGGTTGAACGATAAAAGATATTTGAGAACCTTATCCCTTTTCTGCTCATCAAGAAGAGTGTTAACATTGGCACACATTATTTTTAGATTCATTTAAAAAATCATTCAAATTAAAAAGGAATGAGGAATTAATTTGAATTATAGTTATTAAAATTGCTTGAAGGATTAAAATGGTTGGATTTCGAGGGGATAAAATGGTTATAAATTTAAAATAAAATCATGAAACGAATGCATTGTATCAATTAATGTGATAAATATGGGAATAGGGACATTCTAAAAAAAAAGGGTCTTACTGGAATGGATCTTTGTAAGGAGTGGGAGGCTCAAATTTCCTCAACGTCAGAAGAGTTTCCTTCACACGGCTTCTTGTTAGAGTCATCTAACGCATGGGTTCCCAACTTTTCAATCCGCGACCCCCCCCCCCCCCCCCAAAAACGATTCCTGAGACTGGTGACCCCCACTATCTTCTGAGGTGGCGGAAACCTAACAAAACTTGTACATAGGTCACAAGCATTGTGGCGTCTCGCGACCCTCAGGGTCGCGACCCCCACTTTGAGACCCCTGATCTAACAGGCTTCCGTAAACCCGTTTGCTTTATTTTTTTTCGTGGGCTTTTTGAATTTAATTTTGTTCTGAAATTGTCTGCTAATTTTTCTTTTTTTTTCCGGCTTCGTTCGGTTTTTCGGAATTTTTCTGTGTCTTTTTAGGAGACTTAGGCTTCTTCCTTAGTACCATAATCCAGTTTTCTCTCAAAGAGCTCCTAGATAAATGGTTTTCTTGCATTCTTTCTTCTTCAATTTCAGGTTTGAATGTTTCTTCGATAATCATGGATTCTTCTTCCTTTTGCCTTGATTCTTTTCATGGCTCTTCTTCCCTCTGCGTCAGTAATACGAATTGGGTCTGAATTATTTTTTTTCAAATTCGGAAAAGCTTTTTTTTTTCGCTGAACATTTGGCCTTTGTATGTCCTAGTCGCTGACACTTAAAATATTCCAGATGTTGATTAATGCAGGGCATCTCAACTTTACGCCCTCTCACAAAAACCAACATCGGGATTTTTTTAAAAAGTTTAATGAGGCACTCAATTTTTCCTGACATAATTAGATTAACGTATTGGAAAACTGTTTGTATTTGTCCTTTTCGGAAATTGCTGAGTGCGGGGCCCTTTTGAAGTCCTCTACAAAATCTCCAAATTCAATCAGCAGCTTCTTCAATGCATGAAGTTCAATTTCTGAGTCGTTTTTAAAAGTGACTATTTTAGGAATTTGTGCAGCTTAGATTTTTCAAGACCTCTGATGGAACACTTAAACTTCTAATTCAGCTCCAAAATCCCGCTGACCACTTCAAACTTTGCTACTACGTTAGTAGGCTTTTTAAATTCAAGAGTAATATATCCGCTTGGTCTCTTGCAATCAATAATTCTCAGAATTTCATATACCGTTAACTTTAATATTTCGGAAATTGTTTTGTAATTGGATAAGTTGGGAGAAAAATCCTTTCAGACTTTTGCCCTCCATATCCTTCAAATCCAGGAATATTTTGATCCGAAGAGGTTTTACTTTAATATCATTATTTTTATTCATACAAGAGCTAACCTTACTTGAGTAAAGTTGCTCTTCGTTCTTTTCTGTTTTTTAAGGTCTTTATTTCAATTGTAACAGGGGATACAAAGTAAAAAGGGCAGTAGAATTGTGTATAAAAATAATACATAAATATAAATTATAGTTTAAATTATACTACCTGCCAAAAGACCCACTACGTGCGTTTCATAAAAACGCGAAAAATTAAGTCCAAATTGAAGGTGAAATATCTTGAGAAATAATTTATTAAAACACATAAAATTTTCTGAGGTTATAAATATAGACAATAGCTATTTATGTTCAAATGTCCACCCTCTGCGGCCATATACGCTCCAAACGGGGGCGGAAGGCGGCACAGACCCTGATGATGGTGGCCTCGGATGTAGCGGCCCACTGCTCGTTGACTGCATCCTTCATGGCTTCAACATTTGGATGGCGGATTCTGCATGCCCTCCACTATAGATCGCCCTAAATTCCATAGTCCAGGAGGGCCAGGTCTTGGGAGGAGGGCGGCCACATTTGCCAAGGCCAAAAATCTTTCAACTTGCCCTTACACCCCTCGTGAGTTTTCTTGGCTTTGACTTGCGGTTGAGTTCTCTTCCATTCTTTACAAGGGTATTTACCTTGTACACAAGGGTTTTGCCCACATTCTCAGCCTTACAGATGTCCTGGACTTTGTGTCCAGCGGCCAGGAGAGCTGCCACACGCTCTCGTTTAATTTCCATTTTGCTCAATATCTCAGCTCAAAATACTCTAATTTTGACTCAAAATAGCTCGTCTGATAGCTGTGTTTTAATTGGTTACTGTGATTACGGAATAATTTCAATTTTTCTCTATTCAACTTATCAAAAAACTTGTTTTAGAAAACAAGAAAAAAAAGGATATTTTTGGCCTTAATGTCCTTGATGTCCATACTCATGGGACAATAATGGTGCAATCAATACTACCAATAGCTATCCATAATTGGCCAAACTTTCACTTTGATTGGTTAAAGCATGTTGGCACAGTATCCAATTTAATTTATAAATTGTTAATATTCCAATATGAACTTCATCCTGACCTTCAAGGCCAACCTGAAGTCTCACATCAATTTAATGGGTATCATCTGAAAGTTCTTTAAAGTTCTTTTTAATGAAGTATAAATTAAGCTTGTAAACGTAAGAAAAGCGCTAGAAATAGGCCATTTGTACGAGCAAGAAAATTTTCCGCGTTTTTTTGAAACGCACTGTACATTAAGGACATATCAAAGTGTTATAAAAGTTTCATAATACAAATATATACTAAATAATGTTGACAAGTTTATTTGTTTAGCTCCTAGATTGGACCCACCTCACCGGAACTTAATCTGGTATCAGCCGGTAGTGATACTCTCTAGGTGCTATCTTTATTATTAAATATTAGTTCATATTTTTAAGCGTTTAAATGATTTAAAAATAAAATCCTCGAGGGACAAACGTTGCTCCCCGATCTCTCCCTCAAGTGCCATCATTTTTTGTCTTTATGGCGGACAACCAAAAATGAGATGATACAGAGTTTCTTCTTCCTCTTCACAGAGTCGGCAGATTGGAGTTATGCCCTTTCCCATCTTTTAAAGATGCCTGTTGAGGCCGATATGACCGGTGACCATTCCAACGATGACGCAGATTTGGGCTCGTTTATACTTAAAAATCTTTTTGTTGACAAGTTATAAAACATAATATAACATTTAAACAAAGATAATATAATATAAAACTTTTGCTTGTAGAAGCAAAAATATTTTTTCTTTTTCCCTCGAGAAGTTCTGGAGGCTGTGTTCATAAAGATATAAGGACGTAAGAGCTTATTGGATTCTTTAGATTAAGACGTTATCTTGTCCAACAAAAACATTTCTTCTAAGCAGACGTAAATCACAAAACCTTTCATACTCTCTTTTTTTTTTTTTTTTTCTATCTCAGTCATCCTACATTTATTCTCAGCCTCGTAAAACTACTTGTAAAGCTAATATTATTCAAAACGAATTACCTTCGATTTCGGACTATTGTACTCTGTAGAAGTTTGTCATAAAAGTAATACTTATATTATATATCTTAACCATGACTGATTTTTTATTCTACAGTTCATAAAGAATATATTTTATTTGTGGATTCATTCTGTTTTGACTTTGGTTTAGGGGTTTAGTGCTAAACTATAATGTTTAAGTATATATACATATTAATATGCTATAACTCTAATAAAATAAAGTCATTAAATAAAAAATAAAAAATAAAAATATAATACAAGCACAAAAAAAGAGAATGTATATAAAATGATGTTAATGCGTAAAAATATAATTAAAATTTTAGTTTAAAATTTGATTTAAAGGATTTTTCCTAAAGTCAAAATGCATACTTGCGTGGCGTATAATTGTACCTCTAGAACTGACACCTTTTCTCTGTCTCGCAAGACTAGGAATCATGATGGTAAATTATTTTTCCCTGCATTCTTTATGATCATGAAATGGAGGATCATGGATCTATACATTTTTCCTCGTAAGTAAAGATGAAGAATTAATACTGGAATGCAGTACATATATGAGTATCAAATGAAGTAGATAATATTTACTAATGTAAACTATTCTATCAGTTATTTATTACCCTCTTGGAAGTGTTTTCAACAAATTACAAATTTGATAAATTTTTGCTACAGATTCTGAGGATCCTGTTTCCAGTGTTATTGGTGATATTTGAAAGAAACAGATAAAATGACCGAAGAAAAAAAAGTAATGTAAGAAATGATCCTAAATACAGTCGTCCCTCACAAAGTCGCGACGGCCCAGATCCACTATACAACCACCGCGATATATATGAGGGTCGCGATGTTGATATATATTTTGCCATTGAGTTAATATGGGGTCGTTTTGCCATGAAAAACGGGAGCCAAACCGTCGTCGCGTAGTAAAAGAACTGCGAGATGTCGAGGGGCGAAGTAACGAGTGCCGACTGTAGACAAGGAGAATAATGACGTACGAAAAAACGGTCCAAATACATCGGTAAGTATTTGAGTTGAATACATCTAAATATTATACAAAACATTATTCTCATCTTCATTGAGAAAAGTAATATCAAAAATGTTTTGTAGTTATTAATGCTCTACATATTGTTTTACATTAATTTAAATTACATGAATTACTTGTGAAAATTGGGATTGTATATTTATGGATGTATATATACATATATACAGGGTCGTGTAGGTAAATCCGCACAAAGTTCAACATCGTCCAGATCCATAAGGAGTGCAAATAGAGCTTAGATATTGCACATGTGAGAGGTTTCGTGAATGTACTCTCGCCTGAAAAAAAAAACAAATACACTGATACGGATATGGAGCAGACCCGGAGGGACACGGTCATCTAGTTGCTGTGCACAGGCACCGTCCTGCAGCCATCATCAAGTTCCTCAAGTACCCCAGGAGGACGGTCTAAGACATCACCAAGAAGTGGGAGGAGTCCAGAATATTCAAGAAGAAGGACCACAGTCTCAGGAGTGACCGTATATGCACGCCCACATTTGTGGCTGGTCTCAAGAGGTCAATCAAGGCCAATCCGGGGACACCCATGTCCATCCTCACCAGGAGCCGTGGGGTCCACCTGTCGACCGTATCCAGAGTCATCAAAAAGACTTGGGATACAAGAGCTATGTCCTGAAGATCAGACATCTCCTCACCGATGCCCAGAAGGCCAAAGGGTCGCGAAGGGGAAGAAGCTGCTCGTGTCTCTGAAGACAAATGCGCCGGCCATCTGCGATTCTTCAGTGATGAGAAAGTCTTCACCGTGGATAGGAGCAGCAACAGGAGGAATGACAGGTGGATCTGCAGGGACCCAAGGATATTCCCATGGTCTTCAGGACCAAAAACCCGGCTGGCATCATGGTATTGGGGGTCATCTGCAGCAATGGGTCAGTCATGCCCCCACACTTCTTCGGCCCCAAGGAGAAGGTCAACACAGAGGTTTACCTCAATGTCCTCAAGACTGTCGTCGTCCCCTAGATGGACTCTATGGCCTCCGGGACCCCGCAAACATTCCAGCAGGACCCGGCACCCGCCCACAAGGCCAAACTTGTGTATCCTGGCTGAAGAAGAATGTGCCCACCTTCTGGGACTTCTACACCTGGCCCTCCCAACAGCCCCGACCTGAACCCATGCGACTCCTACTTGTAGGGGAAGTTGGAGAGGGAGGTGTGCGCCACACACCATAGCAATGTGGCGTCCCTGAAGGCCTCCATCAAGTCAGAGATTAACAAGCTGGATCCTGCAGAGGTCTCCACGGCCTGTGGGAGGTTCAGGCGTCGTTTGGAGGGCATCCTTGAGGCTAAGAGCGGCCATATTGAATAGTAATCTTGTATTATGTCTTATAAACAACTTTCTTTTTCAAAATAGGTATCACTTTTGTTCCCATTTTGGATCTGGAAGATATTGAACTTTGTGCGGACTTACCTGCCAGACCCTGTATATATATATATATATATATATATATATATATATATATATATATATATATATATATTATAAATATATATTATCGATATTTAGTAAATGTATAATAACTTGTGAATAGAGGTTTAATTACGGACGCATGCGGATAATAAATCACTTTAATAGTATAACATAATGAATTAATAATCTGAGTCTTACTTCTGATGTGTTCAATTGTTGGAAAAAGAAATATTATAATTGATTTTTTTATTTTCATGAGCTCAAAAATATTTATTACCAATCATTAACTAAAGGTTTTATCCGTTTTTTCCATATTAATTAAAATACTATTTTTGTTCATTTATATTGTGAAACGCAATATTATAGTCAATAAAAAATTATTGCACAGGTCAAACTTTTGATTGTTTAGCGTTAAATTGTTAAGAGTTATCAAAATGAGGAACGAAAAAAAATCTGAGACGACTTTTTACAAATAATTAATATGCATGGTGTCAATAGCTTCTCCATGGTATTTTGTCTTCTTTTTTTTCTATTTTTTTACCAAGGTAAACTTTATTCACATGATATTATATCTTATAATATTCATAAAAATACATTAAAGCGTCGTGTTATTAACAATATGATCAACCAGAGAACTACAAATTTTAGGTAAAGGAACTCGAGTAGATCTCATATATATATAAAATATTGGGTTTTAGTGGTAATAAAATTAATCTCTTCTTGGTACGGTCCAGTATAAGAGTAAATAAAATCCTTACTTCGTATTGTATATTTAAAAAAATCATCAATTAACAATTTTAGATATTTAAAATTTCTACCACATATATGCACTCTAATAAAAATGTTTTGATGTCTCCACCGAATCCCCGCAAAAAAGCATAATTTTTCCTCCGCTGTAGTCCCATATATACTACCAAATGTCAATGTGCTGGTAAGTACTCTTTATTTAAACCAATAGAGAGAGTGATTTAACATTTTTGATTTTAAACCATGAATTAATATATTTACTGGTGTTCTCAGCCCGTCATCTTCTTTTCTCCTCTCAATTTGACTTTAAAAATGACTTTAAAAAAACTATATTTTCAATATAATTTCCAATAGCCTACGAATGAATTTATTCTAAAGCCTTTATAAAACTTTAACATTTAAAAAAAGACAAATTCTAATTTCTTTAACACATTTAAAATATTGATTGTTTAATGAATAATTATTGTATCTTTTTCCCCAGCTATTTGATATATATTTAGATGAGAAATAGTGAATAAGATATTTAGATGTATTTAATTCCAATACTTGCCTACCCATACCTATAGTTAGACTGCTTTTCAATACCCCATTATTTTCCTGCAAGGTCTTGAGTGATTTCTTTCTGGGACTTTTTATCATACTGTTTCTTCTTGACACTGTTTGTGGTATCTCTAAAACATATTCATCAAAGTATTGAAATCTTCTAGAAGTTTCTCTCGTAACTCTATCAGACGTTTTGTCACATCAGGGGAACAGTCAAAAGAACTAATTTATACCACTTTCTTTGTAATACTGAAGGATGGATGTAGCCTCAACTCAGCTGTGAATTTAATCCCGACTCTGCAATTCCGTTCACTCCAATCCATTGATCTTAAAAATCGCTGAACACCAAAACATACATCCAGATCTACGAACCTTGATTTTTAAAGCCTTTTTCAATTATTTATTTTTATTCTTACTGCGTATTTCAATGTCAATACTTTGATTGAATATAAATATAACTGTCTTAAATGTCTAATTAAATAATACTTTAATAAATATTTCGACTTTGGATAGGTCATTAGGTCATTACGGGGACACTTATCCATTAAGGGATAAAAGCAAAAAAATCAACTGATGTATTGTTATCTAAGTAATTTTTTATATCAACCATTTAATCTTCTAAATAAAAAATACCTCATAAGAAATATGATACATAAAACATGCAAAGAAATCGATTAGCATATAGGGCTAAGCAACGCTTTTTGTCAATAAGATTTATTAATGTTATTAATAAATCTTATACATATTTAAAAAGTATATATAGGTAAAACATGTTTTGATGTGCCCTATGATTTTGATTGTCCTAGGGAGATCACTGAAAGGGATTCATTGCAGAACCCGAAGTTCCGGATAAATTTCCACGTAAGAGAAAGCTGACAACGTGAGAGATATGCTCCCATTTGAGTACTTTCACAAATATAATAATACTTTTTTAAACATATATCATTGTAACCATATCAGAGAACGGAAAAGACTTCTGCAGAACTGTCTTGGTCCTTTTAGATCTGCGAGGACACTGCATAACGTCAGCATGGTATTTAGAAATATTTTCTACCTATATTAAGTTATTAAAATATTTTAGAAACCTATATCATATTGAAGAAAATCATACCACCTTTTTTACTCCCACCAATCATAATCCAATTTAGGTCAACGTAATACAGCCGTGACTTGAATTATCTTGATTTCTTGTCACTACGTGTAATAGTAGTATTCTTTTGGATAAAAGTAAACATTTGGCATGGAAAAAATATGTCTTTAAATTTTATATACTTTATATTTTTCATCCTAATAAGTTAATGAAACTAAATAAACGTGTCTTATTTCTCTGAGTTTGAAGAGTTGTTTTGTTTCATTAAAAATGAAGAGATGACATGGAAAGATTCGAATTCAAAGCTATAGCCCCATGAGAAAAAAGTGCTTTAAAAATGAAATTCTTAGTTCTAAGTAGATATTCAGACTATTTCAGTAGCCATGAGTGGAATGATTCTGGATTTCATAGTATGCATTGCTCAATTTCATTATTTCTGCTTAAATCATTTCAGCCAATCGTGCTAAAAGTCCAACTTCCTTAATCATTAAAGATTTTTCAAGGTACCATTTTAAGGACAGGTCGTTTCACTTCCCTATGTTTAAAATATGCAACACATGCTTAATAGAGTTTCGAATGATTTTTTTAAATGTAGATGATTGTATTGATTCCTACCTAGTGAGTTAATTACCTGGGCGATACTTGCTTTCCCAAATAATAATATTATTTACTAAATATTATTATAGAATAATGTTAGATGATATTTGCGTTTTATGTATTTTCACCACAATTTTTTTCTTTTAGGTAACTACAGTGTGACAGGTTTTGAAATGGTTTTGACGAGACGGATGTCCCATTATATGATAACCTACTATCTACCAAGCTCCCTCTTCGTTATCGTGAGCTGGACATCCTTCCTTATTCCCTGTGAGGACATTCAAGGTCGAATGGCACTTCTCGTCACCCTGTTTCTTGTGCTGGTAATAATTGTGTCTAGTTGGACTAAAAAAAATAACACATTTTATGGAAATAAATGTGCACATTTATTGGACTACCTCAAGTCAAAATATTTTTAAAAATATGTCTTTTGGCATCATGCATAATAAATGTGTAAAGTGTCATGGGACAACCAAATTACAAATACGAAATACGGTGCCATATGGCAAAGACAGTGACATCAATATATGTAAATATCAATTATTGATAATATAAATATTGACATGTACCTATATATATATATATATAGGTTTATATATATATATAGGTATATATACACTGGACAGAAAATTTAATCACTTAACCTTTCATTTATCAGGGGAAATTCGAATAACTAAATTATTTGCACTATTATTTCCCATATGATTTAAAAGAGAAAATACATATATTATGACTGATGAATCGGCGCAACACAAATCCTATTTTACCAAAATAACTTTTTGTGTTCTACTAGATAAATAGTAGGAAATGGCAAAAGAGATTTGATTATAATTAATTATATATTTTATAGATGATAATGCTTCTTTTGTTAACATGTTTGTCATTTTCATCCAAAAACTATGGATACTATTTATTGACTGAAAATTCCCTTAAAGTATAAAATGACTTTGATTTTGTCGTTGATGCCTCTATTATCTAAACCCAAACTATAACAAACCTTCTCTGTCACTCATAAAAGTAGAAGGATATGCCATGGATAAATAAAATATTATAATGTATTAAAATGACATCGGTCACTCCATTGTACTTAGTACTTATAGATTAAAAGTGCAGAAAAGAACCCAATACAAGTGCAGTGCATTCCTTTTTTTTTATTCAACAGTTCAAATTTTAAAATATGTAAAAGGAAGTAAATACATAAAACCTAAGAAAATACGTGAGAATACACATAAATAAACATTATAATTAAAATTTGGTCTTAGCAGCTGAACAATACAATTTTTACATGATGGACATGCTAGACTAAAGAATACAAATTTTATGAAAAAAAATTATTATGATAATAAG
Source organism: Caligus rogercresseyi (assembly GCA_013387185.1). Lineage (NCBI taxonomy): Eukaryota > Metazoa > Arthropoda > Copepoda > Siphonostomatoida > Caligidae > Caligus > Caligus rogercresseyi. The sequence continues at coordinate 16,577,852 of CP045895.1, read as the reverse complement.
ATCCTAACATGTATACTTCCTAACATGGCATGATGACATAAAGAATACACAATTTAAAAAAGACTTAATTATGAAATAAAATACAGTCATTTAGACTTCTTAAAATGCTTTAAAATTGTTGATATAGTCTTCTGGTGGATGGAGGCAAGGGATGGGAAGAATTTGACTTCTTTCGACGCCGGAGTCCGAAATCCGTTGAAGGAGAGGGTATCTTGAGGTTCAGAACTGCATATCTAGCCGCAGCTGATAAAAGCACTGGTTTAATGTCCGACTCATTAATAAGATCCCCAGTTGTTATTTTATTAGCGATGAGGGCCTTTGTGTTAAGAATAGCAAAATTTATTGCCTTCTCCCAGGGTTGTTCCTATTTTTGCCCAATCCAAATAGAATTATCGCTTTGCTGTATTTGACAGAATTTACCTTTTGTAGTCCTTTGACATTTAAGCAAACAAACTTCTTTACATTCGACGGCGTGGCATTCCACAAAGGCATGGATGGTGGAGTTAAATATCTTGCTGCAATCTTTACAAGGCACCCAGAATTTAATTGAATCGGTCGAGATCTGAAGCTGAGCTGTGAATTTTTTGTCATCGTTAATATTGGAGAGGGAGGTCATTATATTTATTTTCCAGTTTTGTGGAAGGTCTAGCAATTTTAGATGCTTATTTACAATCAAGTCCACTTCTTCGCCGTGGCACATCCTAGACGACTTAAGGTACCAAGGTGTAAGGAGATAGTGGTTTAAAGACGATCTAAGTAATGGGTATCTAAACCTTCCATCACTGAAAGGCCCCTTAGGACCCCAATCATGGAGAGTCATAATTCCTTCCTCAATTACCTTTTCTTCTAAATCCTCCGGATTCCCAAGATTTGGAAAAGAATCTCTTATTTTTATTTTTTCCAATAATATCCACGAAGGAATCGCCTTGAAACGATGGTGTATAATTCCAAATGATTCGTTGAGCAGTCCCCCAGGTTGGAGAGATACTTGAAGTAATGTTATTTGTCAAATCAGTTCCGAACATGAGCCACATAAGTAACTTATTACCAGTAACTGATCTTCTCCATTCAATTCTGCATTCCTCGTTATATCAATAAAAATATTTATGTAATTTTTTGGTAAAATCACTGAAAGTTGAGAGATTCCTCCTCCCAGATGTTTTTTTTTAAACCTTTTAATTGCAGGTAAGTAGCTGCGGTGAAACCGGTTATTCAGCCATATTCCTTCCTCATTGATAGCTTTCTCTGCAATTTCGGGGCAAGCCGATGATTTATAAATAATTTTTGGTACAATTTGTGTGTTATATAAGTCAATTCTTTTCTGTAAATTATATGATCTCCACTTCAATGTTGATTGGCCCGCTAGAGATGAGATAAAAGTCCAATTGTTTTCATGGATTCTGCTTCCACACCAATCTATGCACAAGATGTTGACCTGCTTCTTAATCTCACACGAGGCGACCTTCCTCCCCTCCTGCAGACTCCAGGCTCCAATAGATAGAATTGCTGTTTTATCTTTGTTTAGGGAAAGCCAAGACATTTTCTCAAATTTAGAAAAATACTCAATTAATATTTCCAATCGTTTTGAGACTTGTGCGGCCGAGTTTCCCTCCACCGTTAGGGTGATATCGTCCGCATAAAGGTCGATTAAATGTCGGTGACCCTCAAATCTATTCCAAAACCTCCAAATTTTCTTACAACTCTTCTTACAAAGTTCTCAAGCGCAATGATAAAAAGAAGCGGGGCTGATGGAGAGCCTTGCCTACAACTTTTTCCTAAGGTTATAGGCTTACTTTCACAACCATTGATGGAAATTGTTGACGAGCCATTATAAAGCAACGCTCGCACTGGGTTGAAAAATCTTTTAGGTAAGATTCTCGAAACTTCTCTGAGAATATGACGATGATGAATTGAATCAAATGTTTTGGAAAAATCGATGGCGACTATGGCTCCATATTTTTGCCTTTTTTTTACCGAGTCAATAGGTGCTTCAATATTGCGAGAAATGTCAGCGTTTTTCCTGTGTTTAAAAAACCCTTTTGATTAAAACTAATAGAATTTTGAAGTTCTTAGGCCATTTCTTGGGCTAGAATTCCTGATAATACTATGTAAGATTCATTTGAAATTGTCATTGGCCTCCAATGGCTAAAATCTGTCCCGTTACCTTTTTTAGGAATGAGTATGATCTTTCCTTTCGTTAAAGACTTTGAAATTTTGCCTTTTTTCTCCATGTCATTGCCAATCTTTAGAAGATAAGGGACAACTTCTTTAGGGCAGAGTGAGTAAACATTGCCTATTATTCCATCGGGACCACATGCTTTGTTAACCTTTAATTTCTTCTTTAGATATAGAGATATGTTAGACGATGAAAATATGAAGAGTCTTGAGTTTTTCTTGGTTTTGGTCTAGGGAAACGACCCTCGCTACACCCGACTATAGCTTGGAAAGAGACTCTAAAATATTGAACAATATCTTTGGAGTTATTTATTAAAGCACTCCATTTTTGGTATTTTATTTATTATGATAAATTCTGCATGAAAGCCGTTAGTTACAAGACTATAGAAAAGACATAAATATATATTACTAGAGGACTCAGAGAGTGCAAACCTCCGCCGATCCCCACCAAATGAATCACTTGGTCTTTTAGTCATTTCCAACCCTCTACGCACTGTCCCTTTAACTCTACATACTGCTCCTTTAACTCTACACACTGCTCTTTTAACTCTAGGTACCGCTCATTAACTTTACACACTGTATATATATATATATATATATATATATATATATATATATATATATATATATATATATATATATATATATATATATATATATATTACGGTTGTTCTTATTTTTCAAATCTTTGAAATGTTAGCTACTTTGTTGATTTTCTGTTTCTTGGTGATGAAAGAAGACGACATACAAAGTTTGAACAAAATCGGTCAACATTACGAGATCGCACAACGAGGTCAAAGTTTTAAAAATTTAGTAAAAATATAGTTTTCCTCAAATTTCTTCAAAATGGTGGACGTTACAGACTTCAATAATAATTATTATTTAAAGGAAATCTAATTTACTACCAGATGTATGTCACATGTTTTTTTAATAAAACAAAGTTTTCAGTAAAAACAAAGCGAGAAAGGGAGTGTGTATTGTTAGCTTATTTCATGGTTTTTTTGTATCAATTAACTTCACTCGCCTGTAGAAGATGATTTGTTCACTTCAGAGTAAAATAGTACTCTTAAGTTTAGTAAAACTTTAGATGATAAATCCAAAAATGACCTTGGTTGCATTTTATCAAATGCATATATTTTGTGTTCTAAAAATCGCTATACTTAAGAGATATAAGCAAATACGTACTCTCCCCCAAAAATTGATCTTTTGATATGAGAATATACGATTATCATTTGGTAACGGCAGTTAGTGTAACCTAGATAGGAAGAAAAAAGAAGGGAGAGAAGTGAGGCAAAATACTCCCTCCCTTCTCTTTCTCTTTCTATCCAGGTAACACTAACATAATTACCAGATGGTAATCGTATATTCTCATATCAAAAGATCAATTTTTGGGAGAGAGTACGTATTTGCTTATATCTCTTAAAGTATAGCGATTTTTAGAACACAAAACATATCAAATGAAAGCTTGGTTAACCAGCTTTAATATTTTGGTATACTAAATCATGTCAATTTAATAAGTAGAGAGTTATATGTACATTAAAAAAGCCTATCTCGCGTACAAAATGACGCATATAATGGATTATAAATGCGTCAGAGACAAAGTAAAATTTTGAGAGGATACCTTGACGCACATCTAAGAAACACATTATGATTTATTTTTTCATAATCGATTTCTTATAGGTCAATACAGGCTCTGAATCATATGATGTAAACTCAGATTGTACTGAATTCTGAATTGATAAAATGCAACCAAGGTCATTTTTGGATTTATCATCTAAAGTTTTACTAAACTTAAAAGTACTATTTTACTCTGAAGCGAACAAGTCATCTTCTACAGGCGAGTGAAGTTAATTGATACAAAAAAGCCATGAAATAAGCTAACAATACACACTCCCTTTCTTGCTTTGTTTTTACTGAAAACTTTGTTTTATTAAAAAACATCAAACATACGTCTGGTAGTAAATTAGATTTCCTTTAAATTAATAATTATTATTGAAGTCTGTAACGTCCACCATTTTGAAGAAATTTGCGGAAAACTATATTTTTACTAAATTTTTAAAACTTTGACCTCGTTGCGCGACCTCGTAATGTTGACCGATTTTGTTCAAACTTTGTATGTCGTCTTCTTTTATCACCAAGAAACAGAAAATCTACAAAGTTGCTAACATTTCAAACATTTGAAAAATAAGAACAACCCTAATATATATATATATATATATATATATATATATATATATATATATATATATATATATATATATATATATATATATATATATATATATATATATATATATATATAGATATATATATATATATATATATATATATATATATATATATATATATATATATATATATATATATATATATATATATATATATATATATATATATATATATATATATATATATACATTAGGGGGTATAGAACCTAATATTAAGATAAAAGTCCGAGGTCCTTTTTGTGTGCCATCTAAATTTTTAAAAACTTCTCTAAAAGGTAACTCATTCATGTGTAGAAGACAAATAATCCACTGAAGTGGTCTTTTAAGACATAACTCGAGTCTTTTTATTACAACCTTACCATATTCGGACATTGGTGTTGCATCTGTAACACACAACAGTGACCAAAGTGTCAAGTCTTTAATGTTCTTCGACTACTGAAAGTAGTTATTTCGCTTGATCTTCCGCTATGCCACTTTTCAGTAATACGTGATTCATGGTGGAATTCAAAAATATTTTTTTTAGAAATACGAATTAAGTTTTAAAATAACAAGTTACCTTTAACAATAACTTCTTTTTATCAGTTGAGAAAACATTTTTCGTCATTATATTATTATCTGCAAATTTTATGGATATAATCAACGTCATAGATTTATATTCTCAACCATGTGAGGGAGTTACTGTATGAAAATTAAGATGTGAAAAGCATACATATTTGAAAAATAACTTAAAACCATCAACATGAGTACCCTCTTTTTCTTTTTCCTTCTTGAAACTATAAAAGAACACTTGTAGGAGCTGTTATTTAAAAAATTGTTGGTGCGTCAGCACTTATGTTCATATATTGGCACTAAATATTATTTGAAGAAATTTGCAAAAAATAACAAAGTCATACATTGATCATAGCTAAATTTTGTCAAACTTAATTTTACAAAATAAGTAAAAACAAAAAAGTTTTGCTTCATAACGAAACCTTTGAACGCAATTTTTTTTTTGGGGGGGGTTAGGGGGGGGGGGGTCAAACCAAATCCATTTTTCTACGATCATTTAGTTTTCTTATGACGCAACTTTCGCGAGGGGATAAATTTTGATATCTTAATATTAGGTTTCTATAATACCCCCTAATATACATATATATATTATATATAAAGGAGCACACGTACAACATAAAATCATATTTCAATTATTATTTATACAACAACCTATCCTTTCACCTCAAATGTGTGGGGAACAGTCATAAAAAGATAACATGGAAAAAATGATGTCACAGGGTCCTTATGAGCCTTCCGAGGCGGATTTTTCACGACTGGGGCGGCGTAGAAGGACGGGGAGGGGTTCCCCTTGACGGAAATTCCGAGAGGAAGACGCTCTCGGCACCCGATTTCCTGGGGAAGTTCCAAAAACCCCACGGAGAGGGACGAGGCGGAGATGGGGGGTTGACCCGACAGAGCAGGCGAGGGGCTCCACGGGGGGGGGGGGGCAGGACCTTCACAGGTAGTCCCTTGGATGCTTACCCATTGATTCCTGCGGCTTCTGGGCCGAAAAAAGGAGGAAAAACCCACATTCCGAAAAATTATTTAGGAGAAAAAGCCAGGGCATATGTCAAAACATATCATTGTTTACACTCTAGAGGTACATGGAAAGAAAAAGAAACTGACGTCATCAAAGAGGAGAGCACAGCACAGTGACATCTATTGGCAGAGTAGGCTAACTTGAATATTTATTAGTATTAAGCTCATTTTGCATCTTAAAGAAGCACTCAGAGATGCCAAAATCTAATCATTTGTTCCTTTTGAAATTTCCAACAACTCCACAAAGTTTCATCCGAATCCGTTCCGCACTTTTGAGTTATCCTGATGACAAACAAACAAGCCAACCAACAAACCAACGCCAGTGAAAAAAATACCTCTTTCGGCGGGGGCAATGATGACCGTAATGTTTTCTCTACTATTTAATAATAATAACAACGTATACCTTTTATCCTGATCAAGCCTTCTTCCATATTAATGATGTCTATTATTACCACCATCATTTATGGAGAGATTAAAACACGTTAACCAAAGTATGCTATAAAGGAATATCTTATATGATAGGCGGATGTGGGGGAATAATATGCGTCCTGCATCCTTGAGAAATATAATATTACATGCCCTAAGAAGCTTCCTTTGAAGAAAAAAACAACAATGAAATAGAATCAGTTAAATATCTCAACTGATATGAATAGTATCACAGACACACTCTACTTTTTTTCATTTTTATCTGATTGGCCTAACCCATGAAGCTGTAAATGAGTCCTACTCATGAACCTATATATGTAGAAACTGGATGCTCAATAGACTAAATAAGAGAGCAATATAGGACTCAGCAGCTGACGAAAGACAGAAGAGAAGGAAAGAAATGATTATTATGAAGTGCCAAAGTCTAAATCCCAGATGAAAAGGAAAGTTGCAAAAAACAATGATAAAATATTACTGAAAAAAAAATGTAGAAAATTAACAAAGCCTGATATCATTGGTTATCTTTTAAGGATTGAAAACAATAGCACAATGTTATAGAATAAACATTAAAGTGTTTTATTTTTTAAAAAATCACACATCCTGATATACTTGGTATCAATTGTAGGATTCCATTTTGGAAAATGGACAAAAAAAGTAAATTTATCGCTTATTTTTGTATAAACATAAAAACGAATAACTAATTAGGAATCCTTTAAATCTCGTTTACCATTACTAGGAATGGAAATCTGGAGCTTAGTCTAAGTGCTTACAGATTCTATGACTGTTTTTGGCCGTGAAAAAGGGAGATGTGTAAAGGGATAGAAGGAAAGAGAGAGGGAGAGAAAGAGGGGGAAAGTTTGTCTCTTTCTCTCTCTCTTTCCTTCTACCCCTCTCTTTCCTTCTACCCCTTTCTCTTCTTTACGGCCAAAAAAGAGTCATAGAAACTGTAAGCACCAAGGCTAAGCTCCAAATTTCCATTCCTAACCATTACCAACAGCCCATCAAGGTTTCTTTAATGACTTAAAGAAGGGAAAAGAAAAAGAGGTTATGTGGATGTTTTTAGGTTATTATTTAATTAAGTTCTTTTTACAATTTAATTTCATATAGTAAATTTACCCTTAAAAATTTGTCACATAAAATTAAATAATATTTTCTTTCTTTGTCTTAAATGTATATAGGGAGTTTTTCTTTCGACTTCTTCAGTGTTGACTTTTCAGATAGATTACTCCCCATAAAGAAAATAGATACTCTTTTTTCTTGAATCAGAGACAAAAACAATATTTTCTAATGCTTCAACGTATGTTTGAGTGCTCCACGATCATTAAAACTAACAATAATAAATGGTCCATCTAACATCTATATTATTATATAATAATATTAATAATAATAAAATATCTCATCTCCAATTCACATATATCTAAATGTTCTGCATATACAATATTACAAAACTGCCCCAATACACCAGATTAAAAAGAATCGTAAGTCCAATGACGATGATCTTTCCGACGAGCGTAATGTTCTTCCGTAGGTCCTCGTATTCTTTAGCCTTCATTTTCTTCTTGTTTTTCTGCAAGCCTTGTAGCATTAGAGAGTCATTGACTTCAACGGTAAATACCAAGAAGGGAAGAACCAAGCAAAATAGGAGCCAAATGTCCATCATGGAGTTGTAGGGCGTTCGTGGCATTGTCTTTGAGACGTTTTGAAAGATGGAGTACATGACGAGTGAGGTTGTGGAGGTAAGAAGGAGAATGGTGTCGGATCTCTCCTGGGGTATGAAGAGAATCACGAGGGAAATGAGTTGGAGAGAAAACGTAGGAAAAAAGATGGAAAGAAATATGTTGGGAAGGAGACGAGCAAATCTAACGTTTACGAGGAAACCCTTTCCATCAGAGGTCACCTCCTCGTAAATGTTCTTGATGTAAAACTGTGGAAGGTAGATTCCCTCCATATTACTTGAAAGGGATGTCATGGGTTTCAAATGTGCTCTTTTACTTAAGAAGGCTCCAAGGCCCATACGTATGCTACAGACCCCGGCGTCGAAGGGGTAGGCCTCATTTGTAAAGTCGCAGAAGAATGTGTATTCATATTTGTGGACATAGGTTATAACTACGGATTTTCCCGATATAATATAGCCATCCATGACGTCGCTGAGGGGAGACAGAATATGCTTGACATATCCACTAACAGAGGCGTAGATCTCCGTCCGGTTATTCACTTCTTTCCGAGAGGCTCCATGTGCGGAATTAAGAAAACTAATCCCGGGTGTCCAAATACTAAACTTTTCTTCCTCTGTAAGGATGCTGAATTCGTCTCGGTACATGTTTTTGAATAAAAGTCGAGGGTCTCTCCATTTGATCTTCAGTCTGAAAATAAAGTTGAGGACATTTTGCTTCTCTTTTATATTGGTGACGGAAAGCAATTGAACCCCTATTCTATAGGGTAGGTATCCTCTCCTTTCTTGAGAGAAGGCGGAAAGGTCTTTCTGTAGTTGCTAAGAATAATTGTTTCGCAATCTTCCTCATCGCTCCCATCGGTACAATCGACCATGTTGTTACATATCAAGGTCAGTTTGAGGCACTTACCGTTTTTACATGTAAATTCATCGCTTGCACACTAAAATATTAAGTAGATATAACTAAGAATCAGTTAAACATATAGGTACAGTGATATGAAAATGATATTATTAATTATCATCAATAATAATAATAGTAATTTATTATTTTATGATTGTAATCATAATATTAGATTAAAAATGTTCTTAATAACTGTACATAAAATATAGTTAAATACATACCCTTGTTAATTTCAACATTATTTTCCTTTCGCCAATTACGTCTCCGTTGCAGAGACGGTTAAAGTACCATCGCTTTGTACCGAGTGGCGGTAGGAAAGAACTGTTATAAAATGCAATAGTATCATTTTTGGAATACTGCGAAATTAGTCTCCATCCAAACGTATTTTTTTCAATTTTGTAGTGAGAGAAGCCTAAAAAGCTATTGTCCAGCTCACTAAAACTATACTCTTGATCGATGGTATTTTCTTCTAGGCATGGACCTCTTAGGACAAATGACCTCAATTCTCGAAGGCAACAGATGAAGTTTAATCTCCTATTACATTCTACGTTCCAGTAAGTTAATTTACTGCGAGTACGAGCTAAACAGTCATAATATGGAGATATACCCCAGAAGTTTAATGGTGCATTGATTCGCTTGTCACATTCTTTGTGCATCCAAATGGCCTTGATAGTGTCTGGTACCTTAGGTGCACAAATATCCCCTCCCATGTCCACACAAAGATCCAAGGCATCATAGAAATTCATTGTTTCCTGGCTTTTCATTTGAACTTCCTGGTTTCCATCGCAAAACATGCCTGCATTGTTCTGTAATCAATAGAAAAAATGTTTTACTAGCTAAACAATCAAAGAAAGATTTGATTTTTCTTAAACAATATTGAAATGAATAAAAAATTATTTATGTTTTATAATAGCTTGAGCTCGGACAATAGATCTCAAGTTCTCAAGAAGTTCTTCATAGTTTTCCTCATGACTGTTTCTCATTCTCCACACATCATTTCGTATAAGCTCAAGAATTTGTGGCTCAAAAAATTTGCCTTGCTTAATTCATTATGTTGATCATACCTAATGCATGTCAACAGTGTTTTCATATTTTCCTAAGTTTCCTTCATATGATCAGCATGGCCAATGGGTATAGAAGGTAGAACATTGCCTATGCGGAGTAGGACAGCTTTTAAACTTGCCTTTGATGAATCGATGAAGAAGCACAAATCCCTGAGATCATAGTGAACACCAAGAGCTTCCATCAATACAGATACTCTATGGCACAATACGAAGTCACCTTCCTTGGAAAATAATGGTTCAAGGTACTTTGGCCTGGTGCAGAAGCTGGAGATGGAAACATTCACTACTCTATTGCAGTCTAGATGCAAGCAACTACGCCATGTACTTAGGCAGATCCAGATTACGAACTAAATCGTTTATTTCATTCTGTGTGATTATGTGAGACTCGCAAGATTTTGCATGTGATGGATTGAAGTCAAGATCCACATTTTTTTGAGTTTTCTGAATGTATAGTTAACTCTTCTAGTGGTATAGGAAATGATGGATCATCTTCATGGAGTACTGGACGTCTGACTGAGGGAATGTCAGGGTACTGCACACTCTGAAGACTCTTTTTCGCCAAATCTTTGTCGATTGGTGGAATCAAACAGAAGTAGCAATCGATGGAATGGTTAGAAGGTTCCCTCCAGATAAGTAAATGCATAGACTCTCTTTATGTTCAGCCACTGTTGAAGATTGGTTGCACAGATATTGCAGCAAATATGTTGAGCCCAGCTTTTGTCTTTTTTCCTAATTCTTGCAGCTAAAATAAAGGTAGTAGGTAGGCTTTTTAACCATCGCACTCATCTTACGTTTCTGGTCCCAAATAACAAAGCTATGGTATTTTACCACCATTCATCATATTTTGTGCATTAAACCAACTTAATACAGCTTGGCATAGAGAAGTTTAAGTCTCAAAGCAATTTTTAGGAGGGTGAATATATTAAAAATAAGAGCCAATAAACTGTTTTATCAACATATTCTTGTTCCGTGACCTTGATTTGATACAAATCCGCTCAATTGGGGTTGGAAGCCTTTTGGTTGTTGTCCTTTGTTATTATTAGTTGGTTTGTATTAAATATCGAAAAATCTAAATGTCGTTATTCAGGTGAATAGAAACCCTCTTTAATGAATAAAAAAACACATATAAGGATCAGCCTTGGGCTCAAGCTTTGCAAAATGTATAACCGATTATGTTTTGAAAATAATTAAAGCTTTCTATACTGTATCAGTGGAGCCGTATTCCGAAAGACTCCGGCGAACAATTAAAAATTTTAAAGGACTGGGCACTCTTTGAGAGAGATTTTCGGAAGATACCTTGGATCCGTGGTTATATATGAGGCAAGTTTTTACATTTGTTTTTCAGTATTTAAAAGAAGAAATTGGGCAGTTCCTGATTGGGAGGCAATAAAATCTTTTTACATCGGAGGATACATTGGATGCGTGGTTATACGCGCGGCAAGCTTTTACATTTGTTTCTTCCTTTTTAAAGAATAAATTGGGCATTTTCTGATGGGAACAAATAAAGAGGGGGCTTTATCCATAACTAGAAAAGCATCTAAAAATGAAACCTGCTGATTCGGATGGATGTGAAGAATATATCATCTACAAGCTTAAAAGCATAGAGATATAAAGACATAGAGAGCTATTTGATTCTTCAAAGAAATACATCATTGTGCTTACTATAAAAAAATCTTTATATTTCTGTTATCAGCTTTCGATGACGTAGTACAAATTACTTTGTTTATATTGGGCACAGGCGACAGCTGAACGATGTTTCCCTGCTATTGAAGGGAATAAGCTCCCTATATCTTAATGTCTCTTTGGCTTAAGGGAGTTGAAAAATATACCTCGATAAAAATAAGAAAAAGGACCATTGACTTATTTAATACTTTTAAAAGAGTTAGCGAGTCTCTTTTGGTCAGTTTCATCAGTCAATTTGGTGAAATGGTGAGGCACTATCCAAAGAACAACCCAGGGCTGAAGATAAGTACGCTAACTCCATAGAGGTATGGAGGGACAGTGACTATTTAGTAGAAATATACACTTATCTCTTTGTGACTGAAATTTGTTTAAATACCCCTGAAATGGTAATATATGAGGTATTTAAACAAATTTCAGAGGGCAATATTGTGCTTTAATTTTGGCCGTATGAAACAACACTGTGATAAAAAGAGTGAAGACTTCACAAAACGAAAAAGCTTTGGTGAAAAAATAGAGGAGCCTTCTAAAAAATAATGATGCGAAAACTGATGAAGCTAACTTTGACACATGGAGGAAGAGCTTCAAAGGAGGAGTGATCAAAACGAAGAATTAGAGTCCTCTCGAGTGTCCGAAACCTCTGATTCTCGAGGAGACTTATATTAAGTGTGGTGGAAGAGAAGAATAGAGAATTAAAATAATCAGATTATATTTCAAATACGGAATCGAAGAGTTTGTTAATTGGTTTAGTAAATAATGAAGGGAATGTGGAAGTGGGAAATATGGGAGATGCTGACGGATCGGTGATTTATCATGACAATGAATCCTTGAACAACGCCCTATCCTCTGACTAAGATGGTCTACATCACGTAAAGTTTCCATTCACAATAATAATAATAAAACATTAGGAAATTTAAAAAACATATATTCTACCAACTATGCTCATATCGGGTATAAATAGTGAAGAAGCTCCAAATGTAAAGCGTAGAGAAAAATTACAAAAAGCCTCCTCGTCCAGTATTCTCCATGCCCAAAATTTCGACTCTTTTTTTAACCTCGCAAGAGGAATTTTTCATTCCCAGAGAAGGGTTCCAGGATCCAATTGGTAGAATAGCTGTTTTCGCTTTGTTGATAGAGAGAGAGAGTCCAGACAATTTTTAGAACTTCGTAAAATAATTTATTAAAAGTTCCACACGTTTTGTAACCTGGGTCGCTGAGTTCCCTTCCACAGTTATCTGTGACGTCATCTGTGTAAAGGTCAATCAAGCGGCGATATCACTTGAAGTCAATTCCAAAGCCCTCAAATTTTCTAAGGACTCTAACCACAAAGTTCTCAAGTGCGGTAATAAAAAGAAGAGGAGCTGAGGAGCAGCCCTGTCTACAGCTCTTGACCAAGGTAATTGGGCTACTTCCACTTCTTCATTGATTGATGGATAGAATCAAAAAACTTTTGAGAAATCGATCGCAATTATGGCCCCAAATTTTCGTATTTTATAAACCGAATCAGTAGACGCTTGGATTTTACGCGAGATATCTGTTATCTATCTTTACTTTAAAAAATCCTTTTGGTAAGTGCTAATATTTTTTTGAAGTTCTGTAGCCATTTCTCGAGCTAAAATGCTCGATAAGATTCTATTAGATTCGATTAAATTGTGATTGGTCTCCAATGGCTAAAATCAGACCCATTTCCCTTTTTTGGGTATTAAAATATTTTTTCCTTTTGTTAATATCTTCGGCATTTTTCCTTTCTTCTCCATTGCATCGACTATCTTATGCATATAAGGTATGACTTGCGCCGGTAAAAGAAATACACTTTTCAGATGATTCCATCCGGGCCACAAGCTTTGTTGTTTTTTATCTTTTCTTTAGATAAAGAGATATGTTAGCCGAAGTAAATATTTATGAATCCCCTTTATTCAAATGTTTTGCCCGGGAAAAATTGCCTTCTCTATTTCCCACTATATATTGGAAGCGAGATTTAAAATATTCTACGATAGTTGTCGTCTCAGTTATGAATATTCCTTCATGAACAGTCTTTTTAATGGATGACGCATTTCAAAATTTCTATTGAAAGCACCTAAAAGAAAATTAGGCCTGATCTAATTCCTTGGGAACTTGGTGGGGTTATCGTTTTTGTCTGGGAGTCATGGGATTCTGGTTTGTTTCTCTTTCCTACGGACTGGGAAGGAGTACGATGCCTCAAAATAAGGCCAGCGAGTAAGTGAGAGGGATATTTTTACTGGCATTAAGAACTGTTGAGTCTGCCTCCGGATAAGAAGTATTTCCTTGCAATCTTTTTTGTTCATCCCTAAATTATCCACCCTCCGATGGATAGATACTCTGGACACATGTATTATCTCTGTCCTGCGAAAAGGGTGCAAGCAGCCCTCTAATTGTTTGTTTCCCGATAACGTCTTTGTTCGTAAAATCACTTGAGAGACTTAGTGACCTTAAATATAACTCTCGACTTCTAGCGCCCGTAGTTTCAGTTTCCAAAGGAAGTGAATCTTCCTGCAACTCCTTTTCATGAGAATCTCCGTCTCTCTCCGGCTCTAGGGGTAACTCTTCATTCCTTGCAATTATTGCTCTCCTGAAGTAGGCACTGTAGTACAATCCTCTTGTAGGTTCAGAAGCATGGTTATGGACAGCCTCGTCCATTCCACAATTAGCTGACCTCTCCACATTAGCCAATGAAGAGTCCTGCTCTGATAAGGATTTTTTAAGTGCACGCTCATAATCAAAAAGCTTCACTCTCCTTTGAGTACAATATTGCTTTAGGTGTCCATGGCCAAAACAATTTTTACTTTTATCCCCATCAACTTGACTTTTACTAAGTTCCCCTGAAAAGACAAGATTTGAGTTATAGTGAAGAGATCAGCTATAATTTATATAGCATATCACTCCAATATTTTATTATTCATAAAAAAATGTTGAACTATTTTTTAATGAATAATAAAATATTAGTCAATAATCACTAATCACGATAGTTTCTATATTTTTCTTTTGCCTCATAATATTCCATAAATAAACAACTTATGTACTCTTGCTTAAGGGGAAATCAAGTATTTTCCAACGAACTGTCACAGTCAGTTTAAGATAATCAAAAAGCTATTAAAATTTATTGGCTTTTTAATTTTAAAATATATGTTTTAGTCTTTTAATTCAATGTCATGTTTTAATATTGTCATACGAATTTTAAAAATTTAAATACCCTAGTCTATTATACAATTGCAATATTATTGTTTTTGTTTAGTCGAATGGGATTGTTTTTTTATCTTTGTATATATTTAAGACTAAAATGTCCAATATTTCAGAACTGATATAGAGAAACATTTTGTTTATTATTGACAGTCGAGAGGACATCAAAAAGAATAGTTCACCTTTTCAAAGAATATGTTTTTTCCAATCTCTTCCACTGTCTTCACGTCCCTCAAGTCGAACAAATTCCCCCATTCCTTAATTTTACATTCTTTCATGTTCTCCATGATTTTTTCTTCAGACATTGCTCTATTGACGGCCCACAATCCCATGAGATTGCCTCGAAAGAGGCCATCCGAATCATCGTACAGAAATGCATCGACATTCCCGCCCAGGGTGACGCTACGGAGAATGTTTCTCCCAATGAGGTTAAAGGGCTGCTCCTCCATTATGTTTGATGCATATGCCCATTAAAAAATACTTGAATTATGGTCTCATAAGCTAGAAAAGATAAATGACTTAAGGGTAGGGATTGAAATGGTGGGACGAGAATTGAAGGGCACATCATCAAAATGTTGTTAAAATTATAAGTTTTGATCAGGAGGGCTTTTGGAATCTAAAAACAAAACAATGTCATTTATTCCTGAAAATATGAATGAAAGATCTACTATTCTTGTGGGGAATTAATAAATATGAGTAACGATTAAACATATTACATTCAATTTTTTTGTCATACAATTTCCATTAGTCTGTTTTTGACAACAAAAAGATATTTCTTCTTATGTCTTGTCTATCGGACTGGTTTCCTGGTCAGAAATACTATTAATATCGGCTGTTGAAGTTCAGGTAACTCTCTAGCAAAGCTTCTGCAGGAGAGTCAACTTATTTGACTACAATGAACGTGATCATTTGATTGCTCACCCATGGGCGTCATGAAATTATGTACTAATCTTTTTTTTTGATAATTGCAAAATGTGATTATAATTATGCAAAATAACAAAAGACGATATATCATGAATTGTACTGGAAATATACAGATCAAGGTTAAATAAGCCGCCTTGCGTCTAAAAGCTTGTAAATTGCTAGAAAAAAATAGATACCAGAGTCTACACCCCTGATGATTACGGTTGAACTGTAAGTAATGTTTTTTATTTGTTAATATCATATATACAGACTAAAAAGCCTTACCATGAATAACTTATCTTACTTTTTTCGTGGGTGGTGTCCTTCGACTTTATGACTACACACAAATGTTTCCATATCCCAGGCTTAAAGGCCTGATATTGAAGATTAAAGAAAGAGCTTCGGTGAGACTTCAAATGTACAATTAAGTGGCCTTTATGAGGCTGTGATAATTCGAGTCCAAAATCCGGAGCAGAGAGAATCCAGTATCTTTCCAGATTGAATGCTTTGATCCAGAGACAAAAAGTGAATTCAGATGGAGATTAGGCATGGAAGGATTTGGTTGAAATGCTAAAGATATTGTGCCGTCCTTAAACATCTGCAAGTTCCGATATCTTTGAAATGGTCCATCAAAGAGAATGGATCGTAATTCTCTATCACTATGTCCTTTACATAAAGTTAAACTCATATTAATAATTACGAAACCATTATAGTAGATAATACAAAATAATTTGAATATGGCACTAAAGTATTTTTAAAACGTTAATGTGATTTAATAAAATATATCTAGAGAGATCAAATAAGAACAAAAATAAAATGATAGATATATGTAAGCATGTCCTATTGTTGAAATCATCACAAGAATGTACATTAGAAAATGGATTGGTACGTTTCATAATCTCTGAGCTTCCTTCTCCAGCAGAACGCTATATAAAAATGTTACCAATAGTAATAGTGATAAAAACATTGATACCTTATTTAGAAGCGGAAAGGGAGCTCAGAGAAAATGAAACGTATCAATCCGTCTCCTATGAGGACAAGCGCCTGGGTCACACATGGCAGGACTCGAAACACGAGTCCTCACCCCAAAAGAACCCATCCAAGTTTATTTCAATGATAGTGAAGGTACAGGTGGAAGATCATAGATTACTTGACTCTTGAGATCCTCAAATTGATTTTCTTAAATTAAATCTATAGTCTAAAGTCACACTATAAAAAGTCGTCATCTACACCTTTTTCAATGCTAGGACTTGTAATTCAGTGCTTGAACTCAAAAGGCCTACCAACCAGAGCTATTTGGTTTTAGCGAACCTATCAATAAATTCCTCAAGAATAATCTCAAAAGGGCTAAGACATTGCCAGAAACCAAAATGAACGGCTTTGAAATACGTGGTTACAGCAAGAATTATTTGGTCATTGGAAAGTCTGATTTCTTCTGTTGGTTCTTCAATAATATATATCTAAATAATTTTATTTAGTATTTTGAACATGACGAGACTATAACAAAATGTAAGGTGTAAATTCAAATGATCTTAATAAACGTCAATACAACAACCACTTGAGGAGAGTAGAGCATACAACCTTAATTTTCAGCTATATATAGGTTTTTTCGTCCCTGCAGTAAAGGCCTACTTTGATATCATGGAGTGTCCATTTATAAAGCCAAACAAATCCAAATAAATGCAAAAAAATAAAATACTTTTATAATTTTTATAACCCCAATTTAAATTGTGATCAAAGAAAATGACAGAGATTAAAATATAATAGTTATTATCCAAGAATATAAGTTAAATTGCATCGTCGTCAAGGCTAACTTGATTATAATTGATTACCAATTGCTGCCATGCTTCTTCCACACAAATTTAAAATATCAAAACAATAATCAACTTTCATTAATACCTTAAATATTGAACTATTGCTTTTCATATTTTGCATTGGTGTATCGACGGAGGTCTAAATATTTTACCCCCCCCCCCCTTACCTTCCATAAATCTCCATTGACGCCCAAAAACCAGGAGCAAACCAAAAATATAGGTAGAAAATATTTTTTTTGCCTTGAATGCCATGGTACTTTGCTTTGATTAACCAAAAGATAACAACTGTGAAAGCCTTTTATAGATATTTTAATATTGATCATTATTGTGGCAACAAATTGGATACTAAGCAATTATTTCCAATATTTTTAATTAATAAGCTGTCAGCTGTGAAAATTGATTTGACACTTTTATTAATTAAAAATAAAAGAGATAAGTGTAATTGTTTTATTTGTTCATAATGTGGTCACATTATTTTTTCATAAAGCAGTCATGCTTTTATAGCACTTTGGCATTTTCATAATACTCTACAAAATAAATATATCCGTCATATAAGCATTCGATCGGAAAGACATTAATATTTTTTTCAACTAACTTCGTTTTTAAATATTCAGAAAAGGGTATATTTATATTATATTATGGGAGAATTTCATGTTCTAGAAATCAAAATTCTGATAACATGCTTTGAGATAACTTTTAAATATATATATCTAGCATTCGGTTTGAATATTTGGTAGTTTTTAATAATATAAAACATTGGTCAGAGATTGCAACCTATGTATAGAGTAACACGCCTCTTGTGTTGCTCCGTGAATAGTTTTGGTTTAGTGAGGTTTAATAGTGCATTTGGCCTCTTTAATAACTTAAAAAGTGTTATAAGTGCATCGACTCTCTAACTGTATCCGAATATAAGAGGAATTGGGACCGGAGATCCGTATTTTTGGGGATCGAAGCCGTGATCTTGGATCTTTTGTAAGAAGATTGATCTTTGTTTTTCCTTTTTTCTTATTTACCTCCCTTCTTCTGTCGTGAATTTCTTTGTCCCTTTAAAGTTTAATTAAAGTGGTGCAACATGTCGTTGCTCCCGCCTGATAGGCCTCCTGACTGGCGGAGAAGAAATAATATATAATATTGTGGGGGCTTCAATAATGGAAGAGGGTGCTTCTTCTTCTGGGGAAGATTGTGATCAAGGTATATAGAATACCAGGTATGTGATATTAAAAAGTGGCGCGGACACTTATAAAAAGATGTACCGATGACGTCATACTCTCTTTTATGATCATATTTATATAAAATGTCGGTCACAAAACCTCAATCAACTATAAATAATTAATGTATGTTCATTGCGTAATCATTTAATGTTAGATTATTGTTGCAATAAATAATAAAAATATATAACACAGTCAATATACTTTATTTAAGCTTTAGGTTAGATCTACTTCATATATTGTCGTATAACAATTGACTTATGTAATAAGTTTAGCAATATATAAATAGCTCTTTAAAAAATATTTGTAATTTCGTACTAAGGTAATGTTATTAGTATAAAATACAAGGCTAAACTTATTATTTCAATAAGTTTAATTATTTGACGCCGATCTTATCAAAGTTTAGTGTTCTGCTATATTATTTTCATTAGTGGTTAAATTTCGATAAGAAGGTTAGACTTTATTAATTTCTAAAGCATCAGTGAAAAATAACTGAGTAAATATTCTTCAGGTTAGTTGAGTTAATAACAATAACGAGTTCACGATCAATAAAGCAAGAAATGTAAAACATATTGAAACATAAGTAGATTTCTTTAAAGCAATACTAAATCTTAATATATTTAAGTATCGCAGCAATATTTTTTTGGCTCTCTAAACTATTATTTTTGTAGTAATTTTTTAAATCTTTCAATAATGTCGTTCATAAAAATTGCTAAGATAATTTAAATACTTTTATTCCGGTAACTAGATTTACTAGTTTTTTAGTGTTTTTAATTGTTGACAATTTCTATGTTATTATATAATTGAATGATATTTTATATATCTATAGACAAATTGTACTTTTTTACTTTTAATATTGGCGTATGTAAATATATTGGGTTTAAGGATAAATAATCTCTAAAAGGATATTAATATCATATTTGGATTCATTGAGTATTATTTCATATTTCATTTGCTCAATCAAGTGAGTTCACCACCAAATTTGTCGATGAGTGATATTCAAGTTCCGTATGATATCTCAAATCCATTAAAATATAGCAATTTAGAATAGGTAATTTGTACTCAGAACATTGTTTTGCTAGTAAAAATCTATTAAAAATTGAAAAAAAATTATTATCATCTTATTAGACTTATAAATCAGGTAATATATATTTAACTGTGTAATAGAGCTCCATTTATTTTGTTAATGTTAATACTCCAAGGATAAATACAATGTATAAGGCATATTAATTTAAAGTTCATTACCTTTTCAAAATATTGGCTTACATTTTTTAGGGTTTTGAAAGTGGAAAATCAATTCACCCATATTGGCGTCTTTTCACTCGATTAAATGGATCTGAAAAGTAGTTTTTTACTATTTCTTATCTATTGATCAAGTGTGCTGTCCGAATAAAAGAATTAAAGTTGCCATGATCCGTGGAAGATTTTTGCCAATTTTATCTTTGACATCTCGATGTCTCTTGACATTCTTTTCACACAAATGAGATTGAAAGAAGGGGCATTGCAGTCTTGACTTTAGTTTCTGATATGCCCCCATCAAATGTTGGACTGCGTAACTCATTGGAAGTCTCAAAAGATTTGTCATATTTTTGAATAAAAAGATAATTTATATGTTTCAAAATGTCTCTCATTTGATCAAATTCTTAAGAAATCATCTTTTAGACAGAGGTCATTATCTGATTGAGGGATCAACCATTATAAAAAAGATTTTTCGGACTTAATAAAAATAAATCCCCAAGAATTATAAATAGCTCATAAAATCAAGGAAATGCATTAATAATGCCAGAGCAATTAAAAGCCAAGAGTTTGTCTAGCGCCTCAACTGTTGAACCATACGACAGCTTCTGCTATTAACTATATTTTTCTGAATAAAAAGTCTCAATCCGATTTTATTGCTACACTTAACTCGGAATAAGATGTACTACACTTATAAATCTGAATGCCTCCATG
>CP045895.1:16483435-16556964 GCA_013387185.1 Caligus rogercresseyi | reverse complement strand
ACGCATTATTAACGATCTTTATAAGTGATTCAGTACTCAATCATAGCATGTGGATTGAAAAGTATGTCAGGCAAAACACAGCCTCTGTTATGCATGGACTTATTCCAAAAACTTTTTTTATAATTTTCGTTTTTTTAAGGTTTAGATTGTCCAAAATTATACCTTTGAAGGCCTTCAGTTAACTGCCATCCTGTTATATAAAAACGACAGAATGCATTCGGATTCGCCAATGTAATACCGCTGAGTTAAGTCGATTCACGTCCTCGGTTCATGATGGTGAGATTGCTTACATCTTTAAATGCGTCTAGACTTTCTCTCATGAATAAGTGTCTTTGCTGAGACAATTGGGTATTGAATCCATGGGTTAGGAGAAGTGGTGCCTGCTTTTGTTCACAATGCTTCACAAGGACTTATTAGTGTTTCATTTTCAACTTTAACATCTGATCTGAATAGGCTGCACAAATAAACGAGACAGGACCCTCAAGCTTGAAACATAATGTACAATTGTCCCTGTCAGAATATTCTGGGCGAAAATTGTGATTCCGTATACTTAATTTATGTGTGTTTACAGTATTTATGTATCATATCCAGGGAATACTCGTAAAAATTATGATATGTTGAAGCATTGTTTAGACTATTTAGAAATAAATTAATTAAAACATCAGGTTTCGAAGGACATAGTAGTTGTTAATATAGTGTTCAAATCCTCCATCAATGAACCCTCAGATTTGACAAGCTGAATTCACTGGACCCTTGGGTTATGCATGCATCAATTATGACTGCTTGGAGTTTCCACATTCAAAGAAAAAATTGAGTCCCGTTGTTACAATATCGTTGTTTCAAAATAAGCGTCTGCTAGTAGTTCTCGGGTTCCACATGTCACACAAATAATTGCATATTTTGATCTGAAATATACTGCCCGTCGTCCTTTATACACGGGAATCCCTAGTTACCTGATCTTACGCTAACCAAGATGTATTGAAATACATAGTTTAATATATTGCCAAGAGAGCTGACTCTCGCTGCCGGTGTGACTCATCAAAAATTTCCGGCAAGCGGGAAGAATAACATCACAATATATTGATGATGACTCCAAAATAATAAAAATAAGACTTATGACGTTGGACTATCACTAAAAAACATTGATACACATACATTGTATGCTATATTCCTTGACAGTAACATATGTTCTTACTAGCTAAATGAATTTGTATGTAAAATTAATCAAATATTCTTTATACTATTTGAAAAAGACTATAATTTTATCTACCCTCCAAAAAATAAAAAATGCTCTAAAGACCTCTTAGAATATATTTGCTTTTGAAAATTAATGCTTACGAATAATGAGTAAATTCTGAACTGATGTATTTTCTCTGCTCTGTCGATTAATTTGGAATGGCAGTTTCTCTGGAAAATTTATAGCTATAAAACAAACAAATTAGATACGATAGAGAGGAGGGGGGAAAGGATATAACATGTAATTTATGGGATGCACAAGATCCTCCGATCTTTTTTCTAGCAAATGGGAAGTCTCTTAAGAGAATAATGACAATGAGGAAGTGATTGGAACATTACTCGGATGAAAGTGTTATTCAATTATAGGAAATAGTTACTTTTTGAATTTAATGAAACTAGTGATATAAATACAATTATGTGAAAATATTCATGGCATGCAATTCATTCTCAGTTATTTCTTTTGTAGCACTAGTTTTTATTTTATTTGATTGGATAATGAACTCAATCCAACAAAATTATTTATATTAATTTACATAAAAGCACAATAAAGATTAAACAAATAGTACTGAATAAAAAACATGGAAAATGTTTCTTAACAGTTTTTTTTAGTTTAACCTTTTGAACATTAAAATACACTTTAACAGATAAGCTTGCCACTTGCCTTTCTCTACGGAATAGACTATATTAAAAAATACCCGTGAATGCGAAAGCTCAGTAAGTTAAGACGTGTTCTACTTTAAATGTTGGGGGCACAGGTTCTAATTCCAATGGCCAACCTCATTGATAAGATCCTAGACTCGATAAACTAATAATAACGCTACAATACTTAATTATATCCACGCGAATGCAATTCTATCGATCCAAATAAGCAAAAAAAAGTTCATGAGCTTCAGATCTAAGGAAAATAATGACTGCAATCCTGTGACCCAAAAATTAGGAACACCTTGGTACTTCTTAGCTGGGTGTTAGAACACCTTGCAGAACTTCCATTGCGTTTTACACGTAATTGTAGCAATCATGAGGAGTATTAATCAACAGTTTATAATAAAGAACTACCTTACGGTAGCACATAGATTAAGCAAGTACCCGCCAAATTAGAATAGCCGCATAAGTACGCTATGTACAATTAATATATAGCCACTAAATGTCACTAGTACTTTATAAATGTTTCAAATACCTTTTGGTTCTGTATGAATCCATTAAACGTGACGTCATAAATATTGTTCAAATGATTGTTATGTGCCAGATACAATTTAATTAAAAAACTCTCAGGAACTAAAATCAATATTAATTGTACTCTTATCCACATTCTGATGTCATACAAAATGAAGTTAACTAAGGGCTTAATAATTTTCAAACTAGCTTCCGGCTATGGTTAATATAATTACCTTCAGGATAAGTCATTATCTCATTCAGGACGTCAAATTTTCAACTCATCATCTTGTTGCATATGTTAAATACCTTTAAACAATACTTTTTCTCTATGTACATACACCCAAACAACATCCAAAGCAAGTTCCCTCAACATTCAATTGCCCTGAAGGAGAATTGTCCACGTAAAAGGGTAATTAATGAAGTTATAGCTTGTTGAGCAAATAAAATAGGGTCCCTTGAGTCCATGTCAACATCGTTTACCTACCTTTCGGTCACCAAGGGAATATTTGTCCTAAAAACGAACTAGAGGGGTAAAAACCTTGCAAAGGACCCAGGCATGCATCCCAAATGAATTGAATTTGCATGTAAATAATATGCAAGTTAAAAATGACATTGTAAAGTATCTGCAAAATAGATTCTAACTTTTTTTGCAGCTGCTCAATATGTCTTTATGAGTAGTCTTTGGTAAATTTTTTCCAGACATGCAAACGAGTAAACATGTGCATAAATATTCATTACAAGTTATAATAATTACAAGTTAAAAATCAAGTATCCAATTGTTAGTGAAATATATGTAAATGAATATTATCTTAATAAATAAAACAAAACTGAAAAAACAATGTAGGTATAAAAATGCACGAATAAAATAAAATATAACTGTAGCAAAATATATAAAATGATTGATGAGTGATATTTAACTCATTCCATGACGTAATAACAACGGGCATCATTCTACTGTAGTATATTTAATTCAAAGGTTAATTGCCTTATCACAGAGTTATAAATTGTTTTTTTTGGGTCAAAGGTCATGTTAAGGCAATTTATGTAATAAATATATAACTTTAAAATTGCTTTTATATAAGAAGCAATAACATAAATGACTAGATGCTCAACTTTGCTAAATAAGTGTAGATTCAGTTATTTATGCATTCATTCAATAATAGCAGAATTTACGAACCTCTGAACCACAACCCACGGTTTGGTTCTGGTCAGGTTTCAAGTGAATCAAACCGATAACTTCAGTAACAGGATTCTGGCAACACAGCGAATAAGTATGTGCCATGAATTTTATCACCTATCACCGAATCAGAATACCTTCTGATACATCTACAAGGAAGCGATAGCCCCCCTTCACCGCTCTATCATGCTATCGGAGGCACTTCCTCGAGAGGAGTACGGGAGGGAATCATTTCTCAGAAGAGTACCAGTTCGGCTGGAACACTTGTGTCAAGACGATGTGAGAGGATTGGTGTTGAAAATAGAGATTTGGATCCGAGAGTCATTATGGCCAATCCCCTAACAACACAGGTTGTACAGGATAGAAGACATAATTTCTCCCAGCTTCACATTCAAAAGCATCTTCGAAGCGACAGGTACCGACTGATAAGAGCTTCGATCCTTTTAAGCACTTCGTCCTTTCTCCACCGAACGCCCTCGTGATCCTGTAATAGGTCCATCCGAATTCGATTTAAAGCGTCACATGTTGTAGCAAAGTGAAGTGGAGTCTCATTTTCCAATCCACAGAGCCTGCACAAATCTTCTTCCGTCAACCCTATTTCCTTAGATACTTTTTCATGGGAATAGGGCCTGAACTTAGACTCATTTATTGATGTTCTACTATACGTATTCAACATCCATCCATTAGTAAGGATCGTGAAGAAATACATCGTCTGTCGACAACTATTGTCATTCTTTTAGCCATAGCGAGCGAACATTGGCATTTACCGTTATTTGTATAACTTCTAAGTAAGATAGAAATGTTACTACACCCCATTTTAGCCAAAGCATCAAAAATTATGTTGCGAGTGTGATCTAAATGACCTTTTAACCATAGAATAGTTATAGCAGAAAACTATGTTGAACCAATTAAGGTTTCTGCATTCTTCATCAATACTGTATGTATCTCCTAGGGAAATGCACCATCCATAGCCCCACTCCATACTCAATTTTGTTCCATATGGAAGCTTTTTACGGTTCCACAACAGTCCTCCCCTTAACTGTTAAGAAATGGACAAACAATAAGCTCTATGGTAGCTTTTTTTCTTCGGCGGAGTCCATACAGTTTTATATAATTCCTGTTGAAGGATGCTTCTTCCACCCTAGGTAATATATATATAGCTTTATTGTTTAATATGTACAGACAGCAGAAAAGTACTTGATAATATAAAAGTATCACAGTTAATATATAACAAATACATATATAAATAAAGATATATATATATATATATTTATTTATATATGTACATATATATGTATAATATATATATATATAAAGAGAGATTGTAAGATCTACTTGATTTCTAGGGATGTCGGGCTTGACATGTACTATTTATTCATCATATAAAAGATATCATTCGGAAAATCAATATCATTTCTATCAGTCAGCCATTTGTATATAACAATTACTTATTTATGATAGACGTTTGTTTTCCCATAAAATATACATAGTGTATGAATCAATAAATATGTTTGATTACCCATTTTGGGTTCGATCAGTGGTTTATTCATATTAAATTATACAAAGAACTTGCAAAGAACAAAACCATTTGAATTACTGATTATTTTTGTTCCAATCTACAGCTGTGCCTACGATCCCAAGAAATGTAAATAGTACTTTGCACATGATTCTAAAAAAGTTGAATTACAAGAAACATTTATATTGAGATCCGTATTACCCATATGACATATATTTATAATCTCTTTATTACCAACCATATTTGTATTCGTAACGACAATAGACAAAACAATTTTATAAAAACTGCACTCAGATCATGTAGCACTTAATGGGCACACCTCCCATATATATATATATATACAGGGTGATTCACTTAAATTGAGACTTACATATTACAAACTACAATCTTTGTATTAAATTTTACACAAATAATTTTTAAACAAAAATGATAGCACAATGTGTAATTTACAAAATGTATTTCATTAAATTTTCACATATTCTTCTTTGGCCTTCACTACAGCTTTGAACCTCCTCACGGTGGAGGCAACACAGGCAGGAATCTTTTCCTCAGACAAAGAGGCCCAGGCCTGAATCAGCTTCTTCTTTAGAATCTCCACCGATGGCCAGGACTTGCTACACACCCTTGTCTCCAGAATGGACTATATTCCAAAGTCCATTGGGTTCAGATCTGGGGAGGAGGGAGGCCACAAGTCTTTGGACCAAAAGTCTGCAAACATATCAGTGCAGAAGCTTTGAACCAATTTGCTGGTATGGGATGGAGCTCCATCTTGTTGGAACAGTAAAAGAGCCGTAGGATACTCTCTTTGTACCCATGGGACGACCTCCTCTGAAAGAAGATGCAGGTATACCGCCTGGTCGATCTTCATGCCCTCCTCGACAAAGATAATTGGGGCCTTCTTCCCGTCCGACGATACTCCCACCCAGAACATGACTGAGGGTGGATTTTTCTTTCTGAAGAGAGTCCTCAGCTGCACGGGGATGTCTTCCTTTTTCTAGATAAAACCCGGTCATTCTGACTGTTGTGGGTGGCCTGGACCGTGAAAATCTTTGTCTGAGGAAGAGATTCCTGCCTGTGCAGCCTCCACCGTGAGGAGGTTCAAAGCTGTAGTGAAGTCCAAAGGAGGATATGTGGGAATTTATTGAAATACATTTTGGAAATTACACATTGTGCTATCATTTTTGTTTTAAAAATTTTGTGTAAAATTTAATACAAAGATTGCAGTTTGTAATATGTGAGTCTCAATTTAAGTGAACCACCCTGTATATTAGGGCTGTTCTTATTTTTCAAATGTTTGAAATGTTAGCAATATTGTGGATTTTATGTTTCTTGAAATTGGTGGGCGTTACAGACTTCAAAATAATTATTAATTTAATGAAATCTAATATACTACCAGACGCATTTTTGATGTTTTTTTACCTTTAGTATAGTTTTTCTGTAAAAACAAAGAAAAAATGGGGTGTGTAATGTTAGCATATTTCATAGTTTTTTTGTATCAATTAACTTCACTCGCCTGTAGAAGATGACTTGTTCGCTTCAGAGTAAAATAGTAATTTTAGTAAGACAAAATAAAATTTTGAGAGGATACCTAGACGCAAATCTAAAAACACATTATTATTCATTTTTTTAATAATCGATTTCTTATAGGTCAATACAGGCTCTGAATCATATGATGTAAACTCAGATTGTACTGAATTCTGAATTGATAGAATGCAACCAAGGTAATTTTTGGATTTATCATTCAATTGGTTACTAAACTTAAAATTACTATTTTACTCTGAAGCGAACAAGTCATCTTCTACAGGCGAGTGAAGTTAATTAATACAAAAATACTTCTGGTAGTAAATTAGATTTCCATTAATTAATAATTATTATCGAAGTCTGTAACGCCCACCATTTTCAAAAAATTTGTGGAAAACTATATTTTACTAAATTTTTAAAACTTTGACCTTGTTGAGCGACCCCGTAATGTTGACCGATTTTTGTTCAAACTTTGTACGTCGTCTTCTTTTATCACCAGTAAACAGAAAATCCACAATGTTGCTAAAATTTCAAACACTTGAAAAATAAGAACAACCCTAATATATATATATATATATATATATATATATATATATATATATATATATATATATATATATATATATATATATATATATATATTTCTCCTATGAGGTGGTATGTCAAAAACAGAAAGTTTTAAGGATAATACGAGTATTAAGGAACAAAGTACTATTAATAGTTCGTTATACTTATGTGGTATTACATTTAATTATTGTATCATTATCGTTGAACAATGTGTTTTTTCTTATTGTCTGGAAACGATTGTTCTATTCAAAGAATAGTTCTGTATTGTGTATATATATGCTTATTTTATATATATATATATATATATATATATATATATATATATATATATATATATATATATATATATATATATATATATATATAGTCTCATTCCTCACAACTACAACATTTACATTAATTTGAAATATAATCACTCACTGTATTTTTATCTATCCTTTGAATGAAGTACAGTTCTTCAATAATACATTCTTAAAGCCAGAAGTAAAATTAAAAGCACAAGATTGACGTGGATATATAAGCAATGCCCATTCTCAGCTACAAGTTATGTAACAATTTTTTGGTCAGCAAACAAGTCCTCACTTTAAATAACTTTTACTCAATGATAGAAAAATATTTTTTACAAATTTAAATTCTATTTCAAAATACGATTCAAAATGCTTTAAAGTGTACCAAATCTTCCATGTTCAGGTACTGGCCATATGATTTTATACTTAATAGTTTCTTCAGTATTTTTAACAAAAATTTTGAACTTTATACGTCTTTCTAAAGAATACAATAAAATGAAATGAAGCACAGTTTTTTGGGAGATTATCATTAAGAAAAGAGAAATCTAAATAAATGAAAAATTAAAAAGAGGAATCTCTAACTTATACACAAATAAATATGGCTTAGTCTACCAGATGAAATTTCTATTTATATATTCTAAAAAGAGTTTTTAACAAGCGAAAGGAAACAAAGTATGAGATCGGAACCCTTTTATAACTATCCAATCATCCTTTTTTATCAAATGCCAAAAATAATATAACTCTTCCTGTCAGAAACTTCCTTATTATAGTTTGTATTTATAGATTTCAAGAGTTGACCTTGGTAAGTAAGTAAGATGCCTGTGCTCAAATTGAATCCACTTTATACTAATACATATGACGACAGAGTAGCTTTTTTTCGAATATAATCAACGAATCAGTACGCTGAAATTTATTCTCTATAAATGAAAGACATGAATGACGTAGCTTACAAGTGAGCTTAATAAAAAAGAAATGCAGGCCTAAATTTACTTGAATTTAAAATCATTGAAAAGAGAAGAGAAATCTAATTTATAATTTAATTGAAATGGAATGAATGTTTATATATAAAATATACTATATGTATGCAAAATATTTCATCTATGTAAACGTAAGATCCTTTAATTTACTTAGGGGTTTCCCCAGGAAAATAATATAAATGTACTGATATATAATCTAAGGGGGATTTTTTGTAGAAAAAAAGTTTTCATTATGTTTATAGCGTGATATATATAGACATATATATATATATATATATATATATATATATATATATTTATACATGTATATATATCAGGCTTGTGAGCGTTAAGCTTTTTTTTGCGTTCAGCGTTATAAAAAAATAGCGTTCCGTTCAATGTTTTTGCGTTCAGCGTTCCGTTAGCGTTCAGCGTTCAAATATTTAAAAAGTGACGACGGTTTTTTTATTTTTATAAAAGAATCTCCAAAAAAGTAATGCGTAGTGAGGACGTTTTTTTAGAAAGAATTTCCAAAAAAGTAATGCGTAGTGAGAACTTTTTTTTTTTTAAAGAATTTCCAAAAAAAGTGATGACGTCTTTTCCGAAAAAGTCCAAGAAATGTTTGGAAAAATTGAACACTGAACGCAAAAGTCTTTTTTGTGTTCAACGTTCAGTGTTAAAAAAAAAGTTGCGTTCCGTTCATTGAACGTGCGTTCAGCTGAACGCCGTTCGATTTTGCGTTCCGTTCACAAGCCTGATATATATACATACATATATATATATATATATGTTATACACACATATACAGGGTGATTCACTTAAAATGAGACTCACATATTACAAACTACAATCTTGTATTCAATTTTAAACAAATAATTTTTAAACAAAAATGATAGCACAATGTGTAATTTACAAAATGTATTTCATTAAATTTTCACATATTCTTCTTTGGCCTTCACTACAGCTTTGAATTTCCTCACGGTGGAGGCAACACAGGCAGGAATCTTTTCCTCAGACAAAGAGGCCCAGGCCTGAATCAGCTTCTTCTTTAGAATCTCCACCGATGGCCAGGACTTGCTACACACCCTTGTCTCCAGAATGGACTATATTCCAAAGTCCATTGGGTTCAGATCTGGGGAGGAGGGAGGCCACAAGTCTTTGGACCAAAAGTCTGCAAACATATCAGTGCAGAAGCTTTGAACCAATTTGCTGGTATGGGATGGAGCTCCATCTTGTTGGAACAGTAAAAGAGCCGTAAGATACTCTCTTTGTACCCATGGGACGACCTCCTCTGAAAGAAGATGCAGGTATACCGCCTGGTCGATCTTCACGCCCTCCTCGACAAAGATAATTGGGGCCTTCTTCCCGTCCGACGTCACTCCCGCCCAGACCATGACTGAGGGTGGCTTTTGCCTTCTGAAGAGAGTCCTCAGCTGCACGGGGATGTCTTCCTTTTTTCTAGATAAAATCCGGTCATTCTGACTGTTGTGGGTGCCTGGACCGTGAAAATCTTTGTCTGAAGAAGAGATTCCTGCCTGTGTTGCCTCCACCGTGAGTAGGTTCAAAGCTGTAGTGAAGTCCAAAGGAGGATATGTGGAAATTTATTGAAGTATATTTTGTAAATTACACATTGTGCTATCATTTTGTTTTAAATATATTTGTGTAAAATTTAATACAAAGATTGTAGTTTTTAATATGTGAGTCTCAGTTTAAGTGAATCACCCAGTATATATATATATACACTGTTTGGAAGCAAAAAGCGGAATCAATTTTAAATGCTAATATCCCACTATTTAGGAAATATATTGAGATTAATTTTATTTTTGCGAAAAGTTCCGAATCTTATCTTTTCAACAAGATGCAGTAGAGTTATGTAGCTTGCTTAGTTTTTTAAAATGGATGCAAAAAGGCAACGAGAGTCAGATCTACTCCGTGCGATAGTAAGTGTGGCGGAGATTGTTAAGATTGTGGGGGTCAGCTAGACCATGGTATACGACACCAAGAAAAAGCTTGAGGCTGGGGACAGCTTGAAGAGGAAGCCTAGTAGCGGTGGCCAAACAAAATCCTGACAGATGAGTTCCTGGTAGGCCTCTTTGCTGAAATTGAAGAAGATGCCTCCATATTGGTTCCCTAAGGGCCTCCGGGTGGGGGTTAAGAGTCCCTGAGGTTATGAGGGACATTGTAAAGCCCTGTATGGATGCAACATACCCTGATGGCAATTACTGTTGGCAACAGGATGGAACCACGGGGCACAAAGCTAAAGCTGTGCAACAGTGGTGTCAGGATAATTTAGCAGATCTTTGACCTACCAACTTCTGGCCCCCGTCCTCACCCGATGCAGCGCCTTTGGACTATGGAATATGGGGATTTTTGGAAAACAAGCCTGGCAACTCCTCACCCGAGTGCTAACGCCCTGAAGGCCTCCGTGGAGAAGGAGTGGGCCGTCAAGTCAGAGGAGCACGTCCGTAAAGTGTACCGGGCCTTCCGATCTCGTCTCGAGGCCATGGTAGCTGCCAATGGTGATCATTTTGAAAATTAATTACTTAATACTGTCTTACTTAAGAATAAATAAAGCTACATGTTCTACCCTTGTTGTTCTAGTTGAAGTCAACCATTGATATTATCAGTCAGAATTTTCCGTTTTTTGCTTCCTACACTGTATATATATATTATATATATAATATATATATATATATATTATATATTAGATATATATATATATATATATTATATATATAATATTATATATAAGATCTTCTGGTCTTTCTTGTATAATGTGTGTCCTTTGATCAATCTATTTATTATCTATCCATCTTTTAATATATTTGACGAAAAAAAAAAAAACACATTTCGGATGTTTTTGCATTGGCATTTGGGGTTAGTCCAGGGCATTTCAAGTAGCCAGGGTCGCCTCTGTTTCTACTAGGTCCTAAAAATAATCGAAAGATTTGGGATATTTGAAGCACATTGAATGGTGCTTAAAAAATAACGTAAAAAGTTTTTATATTGTTGTTTGTTTGTTTAGCTCCTAGATCAGCCCCACCACACCGGAACTTAATCCGGTATCAGCTGGTGTGAACTGTCTAGGAACTACTAATTTTATTTTAACCAAATTAAACTTGGACAAATAATTATAACTAATTAAAAGAAATTCCTCCAGCGTCTTCTTCCTCTCTCTGGTTTCCAATATAAGTTCGTCCATTCCAATCCGTGTCCGTGGACATTGTAGATTAGATGAATAGGAGTTTCATCTTCCTCCTGGTAGAGACGGCACGTTGGAGTTTTCGACCTTCCCATTCGTGAAGATGTCCATTTAAGTTAATGTGGCCACTGCCATGGAGACAATTCGGGTCATAGAAGCCCTCCTATAATGGTATATTTTCTTCCCAAGATAGGGCTCGGAAATGAAATATTTTGTCTGCCTGCAGGAACTCATCTTCAGCCAATTGGCCTTTCACATGTACATGGATGCCTCCCTCGGCTTGACCAATTGACGTGGGCACTGAAACTGCAATGCCCGTATGGGCACCTGCTTTTGCTAGAACATCTGCATATTCATTTCTGGTGGTGTCATTATGACCTCTCACCCACCCAATGGTAATGTCGCAATTGCTCCAATCCAGGGCCTGCTTGCAGTTCAACACTTCTGCCGTTAGAAGATCCCAGGGCTGAGTGTCTAGACTGTTGATGGCCAGAGACTATCCGAAAGGACAAGAATATTCTTATCCTTCGTTTATCTAATGGCAGCCCACTAACTAAATTCCGAATCGCCTCAATTTCGGCTTGGAATACAATGTTGGTGTCATCAAGCCTGAGGGAGCTTTGCTCTATGGCCAAGTAACCCTTCGTTATGACCCATCCCACGCCAGTTTGACCGTTAGTTTTTGAGCCATCCTTATAGCCAATTAAATCAAAGTCCTTTAAGCTCCACTCCCGTGCCACTTTGTATCCCCGTTCATTTGTCCACGACGTTGAACTCTTAATAAATGTTGGAATATTTTTTGTTTGTATATAGTTATTCAACCATCGAAAATGTCCCTTAGCGGAAGGGTCGGACCACGATTGTTTGTTGTCTTCTTTTGTGTGGAGTCTAGCTATGCAGGCGCGCTCCATTATATAGAGATGAAGTGGTAACAAACCACATAGCACCTCCAAGGTACTTTTTGGGGTTGAACGCATTGCCCCTGTGATCGACATGAGACCCAGTCTCTGTAATTTACGAAGAGTCGTCCTCATCCACTGATTTACTTGAAGTCTATGTGCAAAGACTACCGCTCCATAGCTCACCAGTGCTCTCACATAAGTTTCGTAGATCCATTTGGATTTTACAGGACTTAGGCCCCAGTCCGCTCCCACAAATCTTTTCAGGGCGAAGAAGCTTCTTTTGGCTTTAGAAGTAACATATTTAATGTGGTCATTCCATCTCAGTTTGTCATCTAAAACTAGTCCCAGGTATTGAAGGTTCTCACTCTTTCAATTATGGGGTCGCCCAAATAGAGAGACTTATGCGTCCCGTTTTTCTTCTCTTAGAAAACAACATTAACTTGGTCTTATTGCTGCAGAAAGTGGTATTCATATTTTCAGCCCATTGCAGTAGTTTGTCAAGAGCTTCTTGCATTATACTAAATAAAGTTGCTCGGTCTATGCCTCTCACACAAAGAACAAGATCCTCCGCGTAGGCCACTTTATGTATAGGTTTACCAATAAGATCTACTGCTTCCTGGAAGGCAAGATTCCAAGCCAGCGGGAAAAGATACTTTTCTGAGGGCACCTTTCGTGGGTATCACGGACAGTTCTTCACTGCCAAGTCTTGCAGTTACAATTCTGTTTCGTAGTAGATTTTTATACCACATAATTATTCTATGGTCAGTCCTAAATTTGGTCATGGTGTCCATTATGTGATCGAAGGTTACCCTATCAAAGGCACCCTCAATGTCAAGAAATACAACAAGGGCCTCTTCTTTTGAATAGTAACTACTCTCACAGCAGTCCACAAGCCTACTTATTACAGTGTCTATAGACTTCCCTTTGGTAAACGCATACTGGTTGTCCAGATACCAATCACATTTTTCGAAGATTTGCCATTGAATCATTCGTTCGAGTATTTTCAGAGACACGTTTGTGAGAGTAATTGGCCCTTCAGGCCCTTGGTTCACTATAGTTGGTTTTACCCTGCTTTGGAATAAATATTAATTTAGACTCCCTCCAAATTTTAGGAGTGTATACTGCACTAAAAACAGCATTGTAAACTGTAACTAAGCGGCTCACAATGCAGTCAGGTACATGTTTATATACTTGGGCAGGTATTTGATCAGGACCAGGCTTTTTGTTTGATTTCAGACTTTTTATTGCACTTTTGACGGATTCAGCACTGAAGTAATCTGCCAGCGGCTCTGTGATTTGAAAGCTTGATTGCTGTGCACTGCCAGCTGGATCATTTTCAATGGATTCAGGGAAGTGCTCGTCAAGTAGAAGTTTCAGACTCTCCTTTTCGTTATCTTTGTTTTCCATGATCCCTACACGAACATTTGTGTGATTAGCTCGTGATTTCATAGTTCTAGAGATGTCCTTTGGTCCTTCTAAAGATGTCACCCACTCTCTGAAGGCCTCCTTTTTCGCTTTAATAATCATTTTCTTATATATTATTTCTCAGCTTTGTAGAGGCATGATCTACCCTTCCGCTCGAGGTATTTAACCCTGCGTCTTTGCATCCGGAGATCATCATTCCACCAGGGATTTGCCTCCTTAATATTCCAGATCTAACATTGGAAGAGCTTTTTAATGCCCCAATAGCTCTGTGCAATGTTATTGCTTCTATGTCAATTCATTATCACATAGATAACGAAACTGTCTACTTAGTTGTGATGATGATAAATGATCTCTGAAGGAACCCTAATTGAATCAATCGTTTTCCATGATGAAACAAGGGACTGACTCCATGGATTTGTGAGAGTCAGATCAATGATTGATTCTCCCATTCCCCCGACGAATGTAGGGATACATCCCACATTCTGAAGACTGAGATTAAAGTTGGCCATGAATTCTTCCAGTTTCTCACCGCGTGGGTTTGTTAATTTGTCTCTCCACAGGGTACTTCTGGCATTAAAGTCACTGCAGATGAGAAGAGGTTTATGATTTGAATTACAATATTGAACTAGGGGTGTAATCAAAGCACAAGAGTCCTCTTTTGTATGTAATGACAGAATAATAACTCGCCACAACTAAGTTCTTATTGTTTATGGTTTTTATTGAACAAACCACGAGGTCCTCCGAGGAGAACTTGGGATTTGAGATATTATTATATCAGAAGACACAAAATTATATTGTTGTAATTGGTAATTCAATTTTAGATTAAAAATAAACTTAAACATTGTTGAATGTATGTATACATACCTTTTTACTACGTATTTAATTCATTACAGTGTTAAAACTATATCCTGGCTTCTCGAGATCGGAATAAAAAAATGGAGCAATTATAAAAATATAAAGAGGAGGTGTTTTTAGGGACATCAAGAATAGAGAAGATAAAGGTATTTTATATTCTACTTTATTGCGCATCCATAATTAGTTTCTGCCATAAGTTTTTGCCATCTTGAAATAACGATCCAAGCTTTCGGTATCAATTGTGATAAAAAGTCAAAAATAACTTGTGATAAGCGATAAGACAATTACATATAGGGGGGTTGTAATTCATTTCATAGGAATAAATATTAAGCTATATTTTTTTTAATACAGTCGGAACTTGGATGAAATGCCTCCAGATGGTTCTCGGATTGTAGAACCTTAAAAGCTCACCTAGAACAATCATAAAAATATTTTTAAGTATGTTTAAAAGTAATTATAAAAACTCAATAGACAGTTGCACAAATACAGTATCTAATAAACGTAATAGTTCAAAATTACTATCTAGTGATATTTCACGAAAATCTACATGAATTTTAGTGTAGTATCGGTATTTACACTTTCAATGTTTAAAAATTAAAATAACCGAGAAAAAAATACATTAGATTGTCATATTTCATTGGTGTAGAAACCCACCGCAGTTAAAAAAATTTTTATAAAATTTAAAAAAGAGCCATAAAAATTTATTAGATAAAGTGACAAGAACCAAATGGGTTGCAATGAGAGTGAGACTTGAACACTTTGTTATTATTATTTGTTACAGTATTGTATATTTTAATATATATTTTCCGATATACACACTTAAAACTATCTTAGAAGATAGAAAAAGAGTAATGCATAATATATATAGGTATAGAATATATATATATATACATTAGGGTTGTTCTTATTTTTCAAATGTTTGAAATGTTAGCAACATTGTGGATTTTCTGTTTCTTGGTGATAAAAGAAGACGACATACAAAGTTTGAACAAAATCGGTCAACATACGAGGTCGCGCAACGAGGTCAAAGTTTTAAAAATTTAGTAAAAATATAGTTTCCGCAAATTTCTTCAAAATGGTGGACGTTACAGACTTCAATAATAATTATTAATTTAAAGGAAATCTAATTTACTACCAGACCTATGTTTGATGTTTTTTAATAAAACAAAGTTTTCAGTAAAAACAAAGAAAAAAATGGAGTGTGTATTGTTAGCATATTTCATAGCTTTTTTGTATCAATTAACTTCACTCGCCTGTAGAAGATGATTTGTTCGCTTCAGAGTAAAATAGTACTTTTAAGTTTAGTAAAACTTTAGATGATAAATCCAAAAATGACTTGGTTGCATTCTATCAATTCAGAATTCAGTACAATCTGAGTTTACATCATATGATTCAGAGCCTGTATTGACCTATAAGAAATCGATTATGAAAAATAAATCATAATGTGTTTCTTATATGTGCCAAAATTTTACTTTGTCTCTGACGCATTTATAATCCATTATATGCGTCATTTTGTACGCGAGATAGGCTTTTTTATGTACATATAACTCTCTACTTATTAAATTGACATGATTTAGTATACCAAAATATTAAAGCTGGTTAACCAAGCTTTCATTTGATATATTTGTGTTCTAAAAATCGCTATACTTTAAGAGATATAAGCAAATACGTACTCTCCCCCAAAAATTGTCTTTTGATATGAGAATATACGATTACCATCTGGTAATGCTGTTAGTGTTACCTGGATAGAAAGAGAAGGGAGGGAGGGAGTATTTTGCCTCACTTCTCTCCCTTCTTTTTTATATGTACATTAAAAAAGCCTATCTCGCGTACAAAATGACGCATATAATGGATCATAAATGCGTCAGAGACAAGTAAAATTTTGAGAGGATACCATGACACAGATTTAAGAAACATATTATGATTTATTTTTTTCATAATCAATTTCTTATAGGTCAATACAGGCTCTGAATCATGAAGCTTAATTAAAAAGATTTATCCAGACTATTTAAATTTGAACAGATTTGTAATTAATGTTTTTTCTTACCAATTTTATCAGAAATTTATATTTGGTTTTAATATTTTGAGTTATAAAGAAATATATTTTTACGTGCATAAGCAAGATTTTTTCGATTTAATTCATATTTTTAGTAAATCTGTAAAATCAAATAGTTACAACCCATAGTTCCTCTTTTAACTATCTTTTGCAGGTCACATTTTCAATACGACAACCACCAACTCCCCCAAAGCGGATGGTTTGAAAGCCATGCAGTCCTGGGTCATATGTTGCATTTTCTTTGTGTTTGGAGCCCTTGTGGAATATGCCATCATTCTCCTTCAAATGAAGATAAAGACCTTTAGAAAGATTCCAACCCCACTTCAAAAGGACGAAACATGCTTCCTGGACATGGCCGTTTTAATCGCTTTCCCTCTCGTTTTCTTCATTTTCAATGTGGTCTACTGGATGGCATTTCACTTATAAACAACAAAATATCAATTGGAAGGTCTTAAAGGGGGGGGGGGGGTCATTCAGGATTTTAAAATGTAATTACTTTATTCCAATGCCACCTGATTGGCTCATAATTGGCCAACTGTTGATGAAAGTACAAGATGAAATGAATCGTTTGGCATCCTCCTTTTAAAAAGGATAATAGCGGTGGAATCTCACCATTTCTAATGGTCCTATTTTTTCTATATCATAGTTCCATGTGCCATATTGACCTTGAATCTCTTGCTGGTATGGAGTTAAAATCATTCTATCTCACTGTCATCCATACTTTTTAAAAGGGATAAGGCTTAATTTCAGCCCGTCCCCTGCGAAACTTTTGACCAAGGATGATAATATAGATATTTAATATAAGAAGTAATGAAAAAAACGCAAAACTCTTTATAATTTTATTAAAAAAATAATTGATAACTTGATTTACACACAGATTAATGATGTATTCAAATTAATACGGTAAATAAAGTAACTTCATATGTCAATTATAAATAATTATTTTTATAGAAAAACACGTTTATGTAGCCCATCGGTCGATTTGATTTATTAATATTATAATAACTATGATTTGTATGTTATAGATTACATTATTTTAGAAATTAAATTGTATTTGGCTAAAAATATATAACTATTAACACAAACTAAATAGCTTAGTTTTCATTTGTGTATTTTGGGCAAGGAATATGTTCATCCCAGGCAATGGTTTATCTCGTGGCAAGCAGCTGCTTACAATATAACAATGTTTTTTTTTTCAGTTCCCATGCAATCATATCATAAGGCAAATATGTGTTTGCTCACAAAATTAATTTTCAGAATTCAAATAAGTGATTGATTATTAGCAGAGCTGCGACTACCGAATGTAAATCTGTATTCGATACTACCGACAGTAGATTTAAATACCGAAGCGATTATACGATATTCGGTAGAAACTACAAAATACCGTACCAATTGACAATCGGTACGGTATATTTGAAAGTATGACTTTTGTAACATTCACTTAGAGACATAAAGATATAGAAAGTTTATTCCCTTCAATAGCAGGGAAACATCGTTCAACTGTCGCTTTGCCCAAGCGCTCCCTTGTGTGAAAAGCTTGAACTTCACAAAATAAATAAACAACTACAACTTATAGTATTATAGCACAGATACATAAATAGACATTCAATATAAGCTTATGCTATACATTGAATACTAGAGTACTTGAAAGTGCATTTAATATCGGACAATAAGAGACAGTGAATGAACAAAAATCTATAGCCTTCCGTTTCCTAAAAAATCCAAGTACTATATAATTGATATAAGATTAGTATGTATTAAATTTCCAATAATCTCCAATGAATTTTAACAAATGATGTATTTAATGTCCTTTGTTATAAACTGTCCAATATTTAATGCATACGAAGAAGTAAAAGCAGATACATAAATGAATTTCTCTCTCTTTCCAAACTACAGTACCGAATATCGATCGATACTGTAGACATATAATAAAATCTATCGAATACCGATATCGATCGGTAGAAGGTATATACCGAATACCGAACCGGCGGTAGATTTTTCTACCGAATCCTTAGCTTTGATTATTTGTTATCTTTCCAGTACAACAATTTAGTTTGCAGTTTATTTCAAATCCTTGGATTAAGTAATAAACACATACATAAAGCTAATCAGCATCCATCACAAGTTAGTCACCCATAGATTCAGTTTCATTTTATGTTATGCTCCAAGATGATTAATAGACATCCCAAAGGATTTATGAATAACATATGCATCATGCATATATTCAAAACATAAAGGGAGCTCGTTAGCCGTGCGTGCTAAGGCGTGTTCAACTCTCAATGTTGGGGGCGCAGGTTCGAATCCCGAGAGGGGATGGTCATTTTTGGTCTACCTCATTAATAAGATCCTAGGTTCGATAGACTAATTTTAACGCTATAACGCTTATTTATATCCTGTCGGATGCAATTCTATCAACCATATAGGCAAAAAAAAAAAAAAAAAAAAAAAAAAAATAAATAATTAGAAAAATAAAATCTGTACGCACTGACTGGGTTCTGTGATGAGTTATTGAAAAAATTAAAATATCTGAACACTTGGTAGCCTTGATGCCGCTCACCTGGCTTACAGAAGGATGTTTGCTACTTCAGCTCCGTAGGGCAGCCCATAGAATTAGGTCTATCGCTCGTCTTCTTCTGAAGTCGGAGTTGCAGAGGACATCTTTATAAATGTAATTGTTTATCATATACACATTTTTTTACTAAATGAATAAATTTATGAAACTTTTATTAGTCAACCTACACTTTAAAAAATTCAAAAATGTTTAAATGAGAATCTCAGAAGCATATAAAACTATATTTTGCCTAGATGGTTCGATAGAATTGCATCTGAGAGGATTATAAATAAACATTATAGCATTAAAATTTGTCTATCGAAACTAGGATATTATCAATGAGGTAGACCGAAAATGGCCATCCCCTCTCGAGATTCGAACCTGCGCCCGCAACATTAGGAGTTGATTATGTCTTAACCTACTGAGCTATCGCAATCCCTCGCAAATATTTGTTTAGCTCCAAGGTTAGGCTCACCAAGCTGGAAATCAATCTGGCATCAGCCGGTAATAAATAATCTGCCCAGGAGCTGATGTTTATTACAAGATGTATCAAATTTATACATAAGTTCAAAGGTCTCTTTATTCATTTGTGTCATCACCTTAGCCAGCTCGTCCATCCCCATCCTCGTAAGGGAAACGTGGATACAAGGTGTATAGGGTTTGTTCTTCTTCTTTGTAGATTCGGCAAACTGGGGTTGATAAACTCACTCATCTTTTAAAAAGTATATATATTAAGGTAAGTAATGATTTAAGACATGGAGTTCCTAAGGTAACAATTTTAATTTGTTGATAGTTTAAATCACCCAATATGAACCAACTAAAACCATGGCATATTGGAGTTACAAACCAAGGATCACTTAGTTCTTATGGTCTACAGACTTCAATTACGGCAATTTGAGGAGTTGAATCTACCTGCAATTGAACACTGAGTTCTGAGTGTCCCAACTATACTCTATTGGAGTTTCAAATATGGAATAAAATGTAAACTCATAACATGTTTGCTGTTCATGGGTCCTTTGGATATTTCGCGATAAATAGGTACAACATCGGTGATATTGAATGAACTTCTATTTAATTTTAGATCATCCTCTATGCAAAGGCGTCCCTAATTGACGGTTGTGGCTCGAGTTTCGACTCAAATGCCATACTATACATACTTAAAGCCATTAAAACATTCAGATCCTTGGTTCGATGGACTAATTTTAACTCTATAATGTGCATTCATATCTGCACGGATACAATTCCCTTGAGCCAAGTAGACAACAAAAAATAATTCAGGGATTTAAAATTTCCATGGACCGCTTATTTATTAACTGGTAGATATTATTTAGATTTTATGTCACCGGCTAAGACGACCACTCGTAAGCGAATAAAGCTATCCTACATTATGTGACATGAAGATAAAAAGTTAGCCTTCCAGGCATTTACTTACAACTTGGACATTGTATTTTTTTTGTTTTGTAGGCTTCTATATAACTAGCAATCTTCTGTCCACAACTAGAAAGTAATCAAATAAAGGATTTGAAAACTGTGATGTGCTAAAAATTTCGAAAATAATATTCGGTAAAATATGAAATTCACAACAAAAAAAATTAGTTCCTCCACCAAGAATATAACTCCTTTAATTAAATAGTTTTTTTACTTATGTTTTTTTTAAAGTAGCTATAAAAGTGAAAGCGAATACATTAAAAGTTCTTTTTTATTAATATATCCTTTAGTTATTGCGAATATCTATTTTTTGATTGTTGATATTTTATTCGGAGAGAATGCAATTATAAGTAATTCCTAACGCCTTGTAAATCACCAGTTTGGAGTGTGAAACGATATTTTCTTTTTTTTATTGCACTGATCAATAGATTAATATGTATCTAATGAAAAAGTTAAAATGCAATAATTTCATAAATTCAATGCAACATACAACATTAATGGCTCGAGCTTGTCGACGTCTGACAAATAGCAATTATATATACAAATATACTGCTACACATATGAAGTTCTTAATTTACATTTAAGCATTTTTAAATATTATCAAGTGAATTTCGTTTTATGTTTGAAGAAAAATGTATCAACTATTCAAGGTTGCTAATAGATTCAAACCTGTGTTAACGGCCATCTGTCTATAGCGGTCACTTGTACATATTGGCCACCAAAAAAAAATCTGAAAAAATGGTACTTAAATATTCCTTGAATAGCAACCGCCTGTCACTTAGGGTCTGTCATCTGGGGTTTCTTGAGTTGCCACTATAGACAAGTTAGTCTGTATATGTCTATGAGGCATATATATATACATATATATATATTTATTTATATGGACCCTATTTTTCCAATTTTGCTTGTTTATTACCCCAAAAGACCAACAGAGATCCGTTATTTTTGTTCAATTAACTTGTATTTTGAATTGTAACAAAATAGCGGGCCAATCCAAGGGCTATACAACACTAAAAAGCCCTTTGTTTTAATCCGTGTATACAATGTATTCTTAAGCACTTTAATTTTAATACAAGTACATATAACAAATAAATATTTTACTTGTCGTTCTTTAAATGCTACGTATCTTTCTCGATGAGCCGTAGATTATATTTATCATAAACAAAAAAAATACAAAATATATATGTAATTTAAAATCAAACCCAATGAATTCTCGGTTCGAGTCTAAATATATATGATTTATTAATAATAAATAAAAACTTATTTTATTCCCAAAAACATGTAAAAATATGTTTACCTATAGTAATTAATAGAACTATCTTATTGTTGTCTTTAACAATATCATGATTCATCTGCATAAAAAAGCAAATCTTTGTATAGATAATGTTGCCCCTAAATGAATAATGCTATAATTTTATAAAGTTTTCATAGCTCGGTTCGAGTCGTGATACAATGTTTAAGTATCTGATTTAAGAGGCAGTTTATTTTATTCACATTTACGATGGAAGATATTTTGTTAGTTAACTACGTTTTTGTATTATTATAATACTCATCCAGAGTATTTTAGTTTTGCATCATAAAATATTAAGATTCTTTGCATACAAAATAAATTTATGTTTAGATGGTCTGTACCCCTAAATATAACATTTTTGAAAAAGTATACTTTCTTGTAGGCTTTTGTTTACATTCATGAACTGACCGAAGGTTTCAAAGTAGCAATAAAAATTATAGAGAAGATTGTTATTTTTGTGGCATGAAATATAAAGTACACACTAAATTATAAAAATAATACACAAAGTAGGTATCGCTGCGGTAACTAGATATTTTGTTTACTAACTTTCTTACTCGTTCAATGAGGATAATTTATATCTCTAAGTGCCTATATGAAACTTTCTTGTTTTAAAATTCTCCTATTAGCATAATGACTATTCAACAAACCAAAAAAGTGAATATAATAGTATC
Organism: Caligus rogercresseyi; assembly: GCA_013387185.1. Taxonomy (NCBI): domain Eukaryota; kingdom Metazoa; phylum Arthropoda; class Copepoda; order Siphonostomatoida; family Caligidae; genus Caligus; species Caligus rogercresseyi. The sequence goes on along the minus strand of CP045895.1, from coordinate 16,534,168 downwards.
CAACTTAAACCATTAAACCAACCCTATCCACAGAATAAAGTATGTCGGAGGATAGTGTATAGAATATAAAGAGTATTTGCTAAAGCCCAGGGCTGTTTGTACCAATATTTAAATTCAGAAACTTTGTATTATCTCCAGGGACTCTTGTACAAATAAGGAAGTCATGATTCTTTCAAATATTCTGATGGAAATGAAAATTTGAAGTTTGGCATGCTCACCTATTTATTTTCCAATTGGAGTTCATTTCTACTGACACAAGGCCGTAAATTTAATATATGATCCTTGGTAGGGAGGTCTTCTCATAAACTCACGCATTATATTTAGAAAAAATTATAAAGCACATTTTTTTTTCTACGTTTTATATTCAATGATCAAACATAAATTATCATTAAATTCCGAATGTTATTATTTACTTTTAATTATTCAAATGGGTGATCTTGGAGGAGATAAGAATTTATTAAGGATATGGTTGGAGGCCGGGAAAGAGTCAATTTGTGTTTCTAAAGATATTATTCTTAACCCTGATGCTCAAACTTCAAGAATGAGGTTATGCCTTTATAAATGAATTCAGCTCTGAAGAACAATCAACTCATGTTTTCTCTTCTATTGAGGGAATGGTAGCATCTACAATATATGCCAACATGGGCTATCCAATACTAAGATATGGCAACTAAAGCTCACAAATATAATATGAAATATACATAATTTCTTCTGTTGTTAGGGTTATTTTCTTTTTTATTATAAAACAAAATAAGAGTCATTATTTTATGGCGCGTAAGGAGTTGCTTTATTCATTGAAATTAATAGCTAATATAGCAGTAATCTATTCAAAGAAGTGAGAAAAAACTATAAATGTTCTTTAGGATGAAATTCTTATCTCTTTTCTACCCACAATCATGTTCGTAAAAAAGGGCTTCAGAGTTTTATGTTGATCATTGGAGATACAAGGGGTATACATGTTTTATGGTTGTATTACAAAACGTCGACTTACAAAATGTTTGACGAATAAAGAGAACGAAGAAACCTATTCCATCATCTTCAACTACATCAAAAATCAAAGAGTAAATCCACTCTCAATCACGGTCGACTTTGAAAGAGTAACAATAAATGCTATCAGAAGCGTGTTTCCTGAGACAAAAAATTTGGATGTTTTTTTCATTTCGGGCAATGTTTGTGGAGAAAACTTCAGAGTATTGGACTCCAGAATTGGTAGAAGAACGATGGCAATCAATTTACCATCAAACAATTTCAAGCTCTTGCCTTTGTTCCCCCTGATAAAGTCAAAGATGTTTTCCATCTCCTATTAAACTCTATCGATGAAGAAACGGATGACATTCTCGTTGACTTTCTATAATATTTTGAAACAACATGGATTGGAATAGTACAAAGGGAAGGTGGTGTCGACCGATATTTGACATCGATTTATGGAATGTTTTGGCAGGGTGGAAAACAATTTGCCAAGAACAAACAATTATGTAGAGGGATGGCAAAATGCTTTTCATATGCGACTTAAAGACAATAATCCAACTTTGCACAAACTTATTTACACCATTCGACTTGAAAAAGTTTCAACAGAAATTTATATTCGACAAATTCAAGCGGCTTTGATTTAGATAGAAGGAAATGAAGTGCCGAAACGTAGATTTTTCTACGCGGCAGTAAAACAGCTCTACAGCACATCTAAATGCATAAATTATATGCAAAATGCATGTTTATGTCTTAGTTTGAGTATTTAGAAACCACGAAAAAACAGTTGATCCCAATAAGTTATTTGTTTCAGTTGAAATTAAGCAATTTTTTGCGATGGTTTCAAGTACCTCAATACCTCACCTGTTTGATAGTGGTCTCATGTCATAAGTAATTTTAATTTTATTTCTTTAAATTATTTTAAAGATACATATCTTTCAAATATATTACATACTTAGACCTCACATTAGAAAATAAGAGTCTCTTATTTTTGTTTCAAAATGATACGTCGAAAAATCTACGTTTCCCGCACTACAGCACAAAAATCATAGTTATTAAAAATTGTGTCTACATTCAATCTAAGTTACTTTGAACTAAAATTATACTTTTCTTTTTCATTTGGGTTTACAAATTCAATAATTTTATTAATTTTTACTACAGTTTTAAAAATAAATCATTTTTCTAGAATCCCCACGAAAGAAATATTGAGTATTCGAGAAAATATCGATGAAAGTGGGAATGTGTATATGGGGCTACCAAAAGTTAACGTCTTTCCGATGGAGGCAGTGATAATCAGACGACGAAAAAGTAGTTGATGAATTAAATGAATTTAAGTACCCAAAAAAAGACCCTTTGGATCTAATTGTGGATTAATCGAAAGTATTTTTTGGTGGATTGTTCTCTCACATCTTTTTGTACATGTTCAGCTGTTATGTTTTCAAAATTATAATCTTCACATGAAGTATATAGACGTGATGGACCGGGATATTAGCACATACATACTCAGAATAAGGCAAAAAAGGGTTTGGGCTAAATTTTCTTATATGATTAGTACAACAGTACATATATAATGCTCATCAATTTATGAAAAAATGGATTTAAAAAAAAAAAAAAAAAAAAAGGATCAAAAATGTCTCAATATGAAGTTATTGAACTGTTGACACTCTAATTTTGCAAATCTTTCGGACAAGCACCATTTCGAAGACGGAGAAAATCTTCAAAGTCATTAAAAGCTTGTCGTTTTGATGGTAAAAATCATTGCATGGAAAGCTCCAATCTTGCAAAAGTTTGTAAGCATTGCAGTGGAAGAGCATCATTTTTTATATGAAGTACGATGTAGTTCTTCATTACCTCCGCCGAAGGAGGTATTGTTTTCACTGGCGTTGGTTTGTTGGTTTGTTTGTCAGCCGGATAACTCAAAAAGTACGGAACGGATTCCGATGAAACTTTATGGAGTTGTTGTAAATACCAAAAGGAACAAGTGATTAAATTTTGGCATCTCTGAGTGCAGAATTAAGATAGAAAAAGGGCTAAATACTAATAAATATTTCAAGTTAGCCTACTCTGCCAATAGATGTCGCTGTGCTGTGAAATCGGGTGCTGGTAGCGTCTTCCTCTCGGAATTTCCGTTGAGGGGAACCCTCCCCCGTCCCTCTGCGCCGCCCCAGTCGTGAAAAATCCGCCTCGGAAGGTTCATAAGGACCCCGTGACGGCGGAGGTTTGCACTCTCTGAGTGTATATATGCCTCTAGTTCTAAATGTTTTGAAAATATTCATCAAACATCTTAAAACTATTATATTTTATATCTATTTCATTGTTCTAAATTTATAGAAAATAAGAAAACTCATTCATTTCATTCATTTTTTAATGTATTGTAAATTAAGATTAACATGCATCATTTTTTTCTTTTTAATTGAATTTTTTGGTCCCTAGTGCCGAAGCGTAGATTTTTCTACGTGCTAATTTCTCAATAAGTAATTACAGTAATTAAATAATTTTTGGCATTTGAAGTCTTTGCATCATATTGGACTTGTGCGAGAAGTTTCAAAGCTGTGGGATAATTTTTAAACTTTCGGCTCTAATGGGTTAATATAAAAAATCAAAACTATAATGAATTCTCATTATGATATGGAGTCATTGGAATATCTTGATCTTATTGCTAATAATTATATATTATAATAATTAATATAAATTTTAATTTATGATATAGTGTATTTTCGTAGTGTTAAACTGAAAATAACCAAACTTTTTTATCTCGACTTTTTAAGATTACTCCATGTTTGTAATAGAAAATTTAAGAATAACTAGAGGACTCAGAGAGTGCAAACCTCCCCCGATCCCCACCAAACAAGAGCTTGAACTCAATTGTACCATTCAACATTCTCCCTTTCACACGCCCAAATATCCCTCGATTTTCTATCTCTAATCATTTTTTACACTCTAGAGGTACATGGTATGAAAATAAACTGACGTCATCAAAGAGGAGAGCACATCACAGCGACATCTATTGGCAGAGTAGGCTAACTTGAAATATTTATTAGTATTTAGCTCATTTTGCATCATAAAGAAGCATTCAGAGATGCCAAAATTTAATCACTTGTTCCTTTTAGCATTTCCAACAACTCCACAAAGTTTCATCCGAATCAGTTGCGCACTTTTTGAGTTATCCTGCTGACAAACAAACAAACCAACGAACCAACAACCAACGCCAGTGAAAACAATATCTCCTTCGGCGGAGGAAAATATGATATATAAATAATATATTGGTGTTTTTTTTTGACGATTTGAATACAATTACAACGGATCAAGAGTCGATGAGGTCTGTTCCTATAATAGAAGTGACTCTTGAAGGCAAACAAAAAAGTGACAGTGGGGTTAGAAATATCACAATGTAGAATACAAAAAAATGAAACATAAATCAGACAGTTATTTGGGATTATCTGGAGGACCCTGAACCGAGGAATGTTCGACGTTTTGTAAGTTCGACATTTTGTAAGGTCGACGTTTTGTAAGGTTGACGTTTTGTAAGGTTGACGTTTTGTAAGGTCGACGCTCTGTAAGGTCGACGTTATGTAAGTCGACATTTTGTAAGGTCGACATTTTGTAAGGTCGACGTTTTGTAAAGTCGACGTTTTGTAATACATACAACCACGTTATATATATATATGAGCTCATATATTGTGGCGTAGGTATTGTTTACATTGATCCCAGTAGACTACATAGTAGTCTATTCAAATATGGTTCGTATATAATGAAAATATCCACTAAGAGGACGGATCGATTCCTTGTTCAAGCACCGAATAATGCATAGGCCAATTTTCCTCAATGGAAACAGACTCCTCATTCAAAGTTAGATTATCTAGGTCTCGAATCGGTTAAATCATTCTATACTGAACAAGGATTAGAATACATTATATTGAATATTAAATTCCATTCTTACCTATTTATTCATACAATTAATTATATAATTGACAGATAACAGATGATCAACACCATTTCTAACGTCATAAAATGAGGAATCCGAAATTAGCCCATCTTTAGTAAATTTGAAACTATAATACGAAGAAAACAAATTCACTTAGCCTAATTTATAAGCTTGCAATAATTATAAAGTTTATTTTAGTTCAAATCCGTACTTTTACTAATATCTTGACAGTATTTAAATTTTTAATCCGGTTTCTTCGTGCTAAGTAGTGATTACCGATGGAAGTGTTAATGTTTCCATTACCAATAAAATAATATTTATGTAACGTAGATCTAAACCAAAATGATAAGAGATACCCACAACAGACGATTTTCTAGTATAATCTTGAAGAAGAATGACTCTAGGGACTTGTCTATGAATACATCCTAAATAATGAAAAATAGATTTGACTGAGGAAAAATTTCTTCATACATAAAAATAAGACAATACGAAAATATAACTTAGCAATGATATAAGATCTATAATATCATTTGAAGCCATCATGGATATATCTAACTATATTCAAAGATCCATTCAAGAAATGCTTCTGATTGACAGTCCTGCTCAGAGAATTAATGGTTATTCGATCAAAAATGACAATCAGGAATCACATTTATTTATGCGCTGTTGAACATTCAGAAATCAGATTTGGCCTTAATGTTAAGAATAACATTTATTTGAAAGGGGTTGTGTTTTATTTAAATATGCATAAAGAGGAAATTGTTGACAGTCTGTGGAGTGTCACGGTTCATTCACTTTACCATTGAATATGAAAAATGATATTTCGATAATTGCTGCTTCATTTAACATCATCTGATGAAAAACTATTTTGCTTATTATAATTTCCCTTAATAGAAACGTATAAAAAGAGCAACGAGCCAAGTTAAAATAAGTTATTGTGTCGTGTATATACCCATGTTTTTAGATATATTCTATGGGTCATATATATATATATATATATATATATATATATATATATATATATATATATATATATATATATATATATATATATATATATATATATATATATATATATATATAATATATATATATATATGTATATATATATATACAGAGTGGCTAGGCAAAAATGTCCGGTTGATAAGTTTGTTTCTTGTGCGCAGAGCGTACGTAAAAATTCAAAACAAGTAAATCAGCTACGCTTTTGAAACAATTAGCTACAATTTATAACTATAAAAAATATCTCTCAGACCAAAAATGAGTGTTAAGCAAGCGAAAAGACAACGGATTCACGATTTGCTTGACGCACAAATAAATCAAGTCGATATTGCCCGGATCGTTGGTGTTGATATCCGTACTGTCCGTCGTATCCAGCAAGCCAAAAATGATGGTAAAGGCTTCAACAGAGCTCCTGGATCTGGTGGCATAACAAAAAGCGGACAGACCACTTTCTCAATGAAGTTAAGGCCAAAGTTGAATCGGACCCCACCATCAGCCTAAACCGTCTCTCAAAAGAGTTCAACGTGTCCAGGCGCACAATCCAGCTGGCTGCCAAGGAAGATTTGGGCTTGCAATCATTCGTTCGGACCCACAGACAGCTATTGACAGCAGCAGCGATGGAGAAGAGGCTCGATAGGTGCAAGATCATCCTAAATTGGTTGAAAAAGAAGCCGTGTCTCAATATTTTCAGACGAAAAGATCTTCACGGTGGACCAAGTTTACAATCGCAGAAATGATCGATGGTTTGCTAAGCAACGTGAAGATGTCCAAGGAGTCTTCAGGACCAAGAATCCCCAGCAAGTGATGGTCCTTGGTGTATTCAGGTCCGACGGAAAGAAGATGCCTCCATTCTTCTTTCGGCCGGACGAGAAGATCGACACCGAGGCCTACTACAAAGTCCTGAGGTATACTGTTCTGCCATGGTAAAAAAAAAACTACCCCACCGGAAACTATGTGTGGCAGCAGGATGGTGCACCATCTCATATGGCGGCTAAGAACCAAAGTTCTGCAAGGACAATATGGCCCATTTCTGGCCGAAGAACTTCTGGCCACCGTCATCCCCGGATCTAAATCCGCTGGATTTTTTCTGGTGGGGCGCAATTGAGAGCAAGACCAACCGGACCCCTCACCTCAATCTTGACTCTCTGAAGGCCACCATCATCAAGGAGTGGGACAACTACCCTGAGAAGCACATTATAAATGCCTGCAAACGCTTCCGGCCCCGCCTCGAAGCCGTCGTGAAGGCCAATGGAGGCCATATTGAATAATTTAGATCCTTTTATATATACTTAAAGCCAAATAAATTTCAGTTCCATAGAAGCAACCAATTAAAAGTTAATTAAGTTTAGTATATTAAAAAGTGTGTGGATCTAAAGGGAATGCATGTAGTAAGATCCGATCTATTCAAAGTAGTGTTGAAATGGTTCCTATGCATGTTTAAAATCATGATTTCGAACATAGAGATTAAAAAAGTAGAGATAGCTTATTCAGAAAAATACATGAACTCCTCGGCTTACGAGGATTTAGACCCAAAACAAAGAGATCTTCACTTCCTATCCTGGAATAAATGAATAAACACAAAAACGACAATCACGAAACCTTTCATTCCTAATATGGTATTTATTTGTTTGTTTTGGGCCGTTATCGATAGCTGATTGATCATAAAATATCACCTTATTTTTGAAGAGAATAAGTTATCTATATTTTCTAATCAATGTAATCTAAATGATTAAAATGCAAATGCTTCAAGAAACGTTTTGCAGTTTCAAATGAAGAAATAACAAAAAGATCCAAGGAAAAAGTGCAACATTTGAAGAAAGTATCTATGTAGATACTTCGAACCACTTACTTGCCGAATCTCTTAACTTGATTCTAAGGCCTTGCACACAATAAGCATAGGAGACAGTACTCAACTATAAAAACAATATTCATTTATTTTCTCCAAAATTACAAAAAAATCATAGTTAAGAGTATAAATATATGACGCTTGACAAAAATGCATGTGTTGCGGTGGGACTGTATCACAAAGAGTCATGAGGAGTTTGGATCTAGGAGTAAAATATGGAAGGAGGAAAGTTTTGGGAAGTATAGTAGGGATTGGAATGGTAGGGATGGATATATTGGTGATGGCGATAGGTTTGAGGGGTGAGTGGGCTAACTTCTACTCGTCGCTGGTTGGTTGGCTGGAAAAGGGAGGAAGGATTTGGGTAATAATAAGGAATATGGGTGAGGTAAGAGGAGGCTGTCAAGAAGGGGTACCTGTCACGTTGCCTTAAGCGTCGTCGAAGCACCCTGGGTCTTGGGGGGGCTTGTCTGTGTCTTACAACTATAATAAACAAATTGGAAAGGAGACAAAGATTAAAGCATAGAATTGATGAATGATAATAATAGTAGGTATTATATTTTAGTAAATATAAGAGGAATCGGCGTTTAGTGGACCATCAAAGGGAGTATTAAAGTAGGTAGATTTTCATGAGTGTGGGGACTCCTGAGTTTATTATTTTCTTCTTTATAAAAAAGCGACATACAAATAATTAGTTTTATTGGTGCACTTTAAGTTAGTAGGAACGAAACTCTTAGGAATCCTGGGATGAGTGAAATCCTAGAAAAAATGATGATGTTTTTAAGAATTATTGTTAATAAACCAAGCATTAGGGACAAGTTTTGAAAAAATTGCATGAAGTTAAACTTTATTTTTGGGGTTCTCCTACATATCCGCTATGTTAGGCTTCAACTCTCATTACGCTACCAAGCCAGACAACAGCATGATAGTGTCGACCTATCTTTGTATATTGGCTACTCAAGGGAGCTAAAAAAAAAAGAGCCGATATAAGCCTGTGGCTGCTACACACAGAAGTTTTTTTATACTTCATATTTCTACTACAGAGGAATTTGGTGTGGCTGCTATCGGCTGCTATAGACAGGTTTGACCTTATTCATACTTTAAATTCCCTTGAATAACATATAACAAATAACTTTCTAAGAATAATCCAATTTCCAAATCATTAAAATACAAAGCTTTACTGTAAATAAAAAAGGAAAATATTTACAAATAATATTTCATTTATAAACTTCCATAAAAATACTTCCTTAATTATTTTAAACCAAAATGAAAAAGGAAGGATTTTGTAGAGTAAATCTATTGTTAAAACAATTTTTATCAACTTTATTGGAAGTTTGTCTTTGATAGTACTTCAAATGTGAATGCTTATTTAAGGACAATGTAGATATTTCATATGATTAAGTAGGTAGTTATTAAACTATCCAAAGGATGCCACCATAAAACGTACTGGGAATAAAGACAATATATATATACATCATTCATAAAAGTTATAAAAACCCGGTAACTCTGTTAAAAATAAAAAGGTATGTAAACATTGAGCCGTCAAACATCCTCTATAGTACTTATTTACACATCTATCCCTTACAAACATATAGGTATTTAACAATAAAGTTGATTGTGTTAGTGGACCATTTATTAAGCTCGGTTAAGATGGAAGTTTAGATCCATACTGTCTAATATATATTGATGAGTAAGTCTTAGGTTTAGGAACTCATTTTAAATTACAATGCTTATATATACATTCTATTATGTGACATTTTTCTGAATAAATACAGCTTAAAAAAAGTGGAATGGCCATATTGTTAAATGGGGAATTGAGGCTATAACAACGAAAAAGGGCCATTTTTGAATATGTGAAATCTTCGAAGTAACTTTTTATGGATTAATTCTGTCGATTATTTTCAAAGGAGTATACACAGAACATAATTATTTTTAAACTGGTATAAATGTAGATCACAGCTATCGCATCCCTTTTTAACACATCTTTTTCAATCTAAAAGTACTGTGAATGAAGATACTTTGGGAAATATTATATTTATTTTTGCTGTATAAACTGTTGAACTTTTCATTCAATAGCAAGCTGTTACAAAACGTTGCATAATTTAATTTACAAATATGTATATTTGATCATGTTTGGATCAATTTTTCATACTTTATCTTATTTTTATGGAAAATGGATTTGATTTATGATTTATGAGACTTTCACACAAAAAAAATAATATTCTGATTCTGTAAAAGCTGTGAATCAATTTAATATATAATTTTTAAGACTTGAGAACAAAAAACAAGTAATATGTATTTAGAAAATACTAACATGTGTTTCTTATGTATAAGAGCATAATTTGTTGAAGAAATAATTATTATATTATATTATTATAATAATATTTTTTCATAATTACTTCCTCATTTGTATAATTTTAGCTATTGTTCATAAAAATATTCCAATTGATTAAAAAAAGTTGATGTGCTTTAGACAACCAATGAAAACTACCAAATATTAACTGTATTATGTAAAACCTTTAAAAATACCTTGAACACGCCTAAACCTGCTGTCTGTAGAACCGCGATTATTTCCTATGGATTAAAGGATGACTTGTAAGTTAAAATGACAAACAATATATACTAACGTACCTCTGAATGTCCGATCCTTGGCGACGCGTGGCTCCATGCTCTGATCGTTGGCATCTTCTTTCAATTCTTCAGTTGATTCTGAATATGAGTTAATAATAAATCAATAAAATGAAAGCCTTATTAATGTAAAAGCTATTAAAAAATATCTACCATTAGAGGGTGTGATTCGAAATCTTCTTGGTGGGAGCTTTCGTCGATTGCCCTCAGTTTTATGGGTATCTGACTCGGTGTCTTCATCAGGGGAGGCATTATGATGGACTAATGAAGAAGCATATTTGGAATGTGATTGTTATTCATATAATATTTATGTCAGGAAACGACCGGGTCCCCGGCCCGGTTCCCGACTGTTTTTTGAACGGCCCGGTCCGGTGTCTAAAAATCACTGGCCGGGGCTTTAATATTTTCGTTCGTTCGTCATTCTGTAAGTGATGAGGTTTTTTAGAAAATAATTCTTAAAATAATATATATTTTTTAAAACGTCATCACTTTCTTTTAGAAAATATATTAAAGTTCTGGCCCGGGTCCCGCAGGAAAAAATTGTCCCGGTCGTGTCCTGATATATATATATATATATACTTATTTATTTATATATATTACCTCTAGATCCATTACGATGAAGTCGTCTATTATTCAAAGAGTGGTGTGTATCATGGTCCTTTGACACTGTTTCATCGCCTAAAAATGATTTTATATTAATTTATGCATAATATATAGATTTTTAATTACAAAAATATACCCATCGGTTATATTGGAAATAAGGAAGCATTAAGTCTGCTTGTATCTCAGTCACAATTATGGGTAATGAATTATGTTGATCTTGTATTGAGTTTTAGTCTTATCTATTAACAGCTTAAGTTATCTATAAGTACAATGAACCAAAATATAATAATTTTTGTGTATGTAAAATGGTATTTTTGCTCAATCAATATTATGTTTTTAACCAGTTATTTTCTTTAAAAATAACCAGCTTTTTTTTCAAACATAATTTTGGTTTTCTTAATGACTTTTCTTAATAATTACAATTAAATTAATACATGAAAAAAGTTAGAATATTTATATGATTTTAAACTAATACAGATCAGTTATTCTTACCATTGGATAAACTATGAGATTTGGGTCTATTCTCAGCTTTGAGTGTTTTATTTTGTGTCTGTGGTCATGTTCATGGGACTTATCGGAATATTTGCTAGAATAAGATTCTTCATCGGCATTAGCTTCTGCTTCAGATTCAGCCTCAGATTCAGCTTCTGATTCAGATTCAGCCTCAGATTCAGCTTCTGATTCAGATTCAGCCTCAGCTTCAGATTCAGATTCAGCCTCAGATTCTGATTCAGATTCAGCCTCAGACTCAGATTCAGCCTCAGATTCAGACTCTGATTCTCCTTCTAATTCGGATTTATTCTTATTTTTGGATTTGGAGTATGCTTTGGTTTTGATTTGGTTTTAGATTTAGCTTCTGATCCTGCCTCAGACTCAGCTTCAGATTCTGCCTCAGATTCTGCTTCAGATTCAGCGTCAGATTCTACATTGGATTCAGCTTCAGATTCAGCTTCTGATTCAGCCTTGTATTTGGATTTAGGATATGACCCAGCATTTGATCCAGCTTCAGATTCGGCTTCAGATTCAGCTTCAGACTCGGCTTCAGATTCGGCTTCTGATTTGGCTTCAGATTCGGCTTCTGATTCGGCCTCTGATTCAGCTTCAGATTCGGCTTCCGACTTTGGTTCTTCAGATTCAGGTTGTGACTCTGCTTCAGATTCTGCTTCAGATTTTGAATGTGAGTATGGATAGGGTTTTCGTTTTGGATGTATTCCTGCTCTTGGTTTGGCTTCTATGGAAGAGTCCTCTTCTAATTCTTCCTTTGTTCTATGTCTCAGTTTTGATCCAGGATGATGTTTATCTGAAAGAAGTAATTGATTAAGAAATAATTGGGGAAAAATATAAATAATCACTTAAGATCGTACTTTTTATTCTTGATCTTAATCTGTTGATACCGTTCCTTGAATGTATGAGATGAGAATCAGTTGGGTCACTTCCTGGCTCTTTTTCAAGTTCAGAATCTATATATAAGATAGTCTTATTTGCGTTCTTTAAGAAAGAGGACAAAAAAGATTACCTGCTTCGGTAGGATTATGAGTTTTCTTTTTCGATTGAGTAGTCGTCGGGGTCTTAGTCTTGTCCTATGTCCTTTTTATGATCGCTTTCCTCTTCAGGGCTGACACTCTCAGCTTCAATCTCTGCTTCTGATTCACCTTCTGGATAAGAACTGTCGGCCTTGGATTCTGCTTCAGATTCGCTCTCTGCATGCGCGCTTTCGGTATCTGATTCTGCTTCTGATTCGCCTTCAGCAGATGCACTTTCTGCCTCTGACTCAGCCTCACTTTCTGCGTAAGCACTAACGTCTTCCGGTTTGACTTCGGGTTGTGTAGAATCAGGTTCCGCATTCTCAAAGCGAGGTATTCTACTTTTTCCAACAAGAGCTTCAAAATGAAAAATAAATTTTGAGAGAGCACTATATAAATATCAAATGAGAACCTACGGCAATTGGAAAATGTCACCGTTTCTTGGGTGACAATTGGGGTCTCAAAATGTTTCGAAACCGGTTTGACCTCGTTTTCTTTTCTGACCAATCCACCCGAATATGGGAAAAATAGATAAACAGATCCTTCTTCTAATGATACATCCTTCTACAAAATGTTGGGTTATAAATAAATGTTTATATCACTTTTGGAAAATAATACCTCAGTATCTGGTGATGAAATTGGTTTCGAAAATTTAAGAGTTGCCACACCGTTTTCTCTTTTATACGTCATATCCTTAAGGTTCTTCTCTTCATCAGGACGAGGAGAAGTATAGGTCGTAACCCACATGTCGTTGACGACTGCATTTCCGTTGCCATCAACATAACCAGCGATAATGTCTGAACTGGGCTAGGAAACAAAATGAACTTGAGTATTTGTTGAATAAACAATGAATTTGGCATATCAAATACCATGAATCTGTCATTAGATATTCCAATTGCCGTCCATACGTCCTCGTCAACCTTATTGGTCACAATGAAGTCAACATAGTCGTCTCTTCGACTCCACTTTGCTGTGTAGAGACAATCATTCTCGTCTATGCAATTCGAAGGGTATTTAAATTGTTGATTCTCGCAGAGGCCATCCTTATTTGCCTTTGCAAAGAAATTTAACGTATCGACTCCTCGATTGCTCTTTCCATGATACTTAACATGATCCTCACGGTAGAACTCTGGAATGCTCGCAAATCCCATTTCAAGACCAGAGGATGGCCTGTGATCGTACATGTCTGAAATATGATATTGTTTAAGTAAATTACACACCTTCATAGGTTACAATACTTAATATTATGGACATGAAACTATAGTTATGTAAGTTTCGTGGCTTACTAAAAATATAACATAAATACAACAATTATGAGTATTTGGTTGTTTTGTGGAATATTGAATGTGTAGCATAACGTCTTTGGCGTTGGGTAATTTATTTATGGAATTTAATTTAAAAAGTAATTTTAGTTTAGTATTATAAACATATATTATAAGTTACGAGTATTTGTTTATTAATACTGTCTTAAAGTAAGTTATTAATCATTCTTGGTCTTACCAAGCTCTTGCCCAAAGGCCCAGATAACGTGCATGTCCTCATCATCGATGGAAACATCCGCCTTGTCATTGGACTTCATTTTCCTCCTAAATGCGATCGTAGTTTCACCGTCTTCTTCATAAGCTAATGCAGCAGTAAGATCATCCTCTCCACCCCAAAAGGAATCCCGTCTAGGTCGGGACCTGTCCCTAGTGTATCCATCAAACACACGGTTCAAGTTGCCTCTCGCCATGCCAATCACCATGTCAGTGCAATCCATGGCATGAAGTCTCCCCTTTGGAATGAAGGACTGCAGGTCTAAGTCCTGATTAAACTTTACCGGGCCCTCAGGGGCACCATCTTCCAATATGAGAGGAAAGTTGCGACAAGAAGTGGAGGTGCCCTTCTTTCTAAATCCAACGGCACCGTAGCTAAGACCACGAACCTTAAGAATGACTTCGACCTCCTCAGTCGCAAGAAGGGGCTTATAAAACATTTGCATCTTGTCGTTAAAGATACGGCTTGATATGATGTGAGATCGGTGATTTTTGAGTTTAAAGCCGAGCTCTTATCACAGTAGCGACCAAAGTATCCCATTTTACAGAAGCATTGCTTCACAGTTGATCCAGTTGACTTGATATCAATACACCTGAGTAATTATTAAACACAATTAAGAAAAAAAGTAAATCAATGGGAAATTAAAAACTCACTTTCCATTTCCACAATCATCATCGCTATCACACTCAAGCTTATATTGGCATCTTCTCCCTGTGTATAACCTATCGCATTCACATGATCCAGATTGTCGGTTATATTTCCCGTTGCCCGAGCAGCGAACCGTTAGTTTCCCACGAGGAACGATCTCGATATCCGCACAAGACCAAAACCTATATTTACCTGCAAGATATAGCTCCGTAAATATTAATGAAACAAAATAATAAAAACTGCACTAACCCCATTCTTTGGCTTGTCTTTGAAGTCGGATCTGTCAATCGCATAAAGAAAGAAAGAATCAATGAATTGGAGGATATTGTGACATTATGGTTTTATATATTTACTGCACAGTTTTCACAGGTGAACCCACGAGGTAGACGAATCTCTTGGTTCTGAGCAGTTGTATCATCGTCGATCCATCCATCTCCTTTGCTTCCCCCATTCTCGGGAGTCAGTGACCGAATCACTTTATCATTGGCGTCAAGCAAGTCAATGCGATGCCCCCCTGCAAAAAGGCACATATAACATTATGAAGCATTTACTTCTCATAAAATCAAAACGCCTACCTTGGTGAGGATAGTTTAGATGCCAGGATACGTTTAAACGCGTCCCAGCTTCAAAAACAGAGAGCGGCTCTCCTTTAGGCATGCCACAAGGTCCTGGGGTTCGAACTGAGTCCAGAAAGTCGAGGTTGAGGGGTCTTCCCTTTGGGAAGTTCAGGTTTACGTGAGCATTGCATGTGTTAATGAAGGCGGCCAAGAATAATGTTGACCAACAAAGGATCTCCATTTTTGCGGATAGAAACACCAATCTGGCCTAGGAGTTCTGTAAGGAAAAAAGAGAATATAGAATAATGTTTTACCAGGCATAGTTTTCTATATTTTGCAACAACAACAACAACAAAAAAGAACGTTTTACATATTAGGTTCGAACAAACGATACTAACTATTATATTTCTAGTTTTATTGTTTCATATTGTATATGTAGGTCATCCAAATTTAATGATTAAGAAATATTATTATTTCGATGTATGTTGATGAAAAGGTAACGTAACACAACACTTATACTCAAATGAACCCACGTTTCGAAATAATAAAATGCATACATTTATCGTCGGGATAAAAAACATAGCTTATATGCAGCGTAACAATTTAATTTAAAAGTCCAGTTGTTAGCATAATTTTATACATTGTATTTAGATACAGGAATGAAAGTGGTTAGAAGTTGCTGTCAGTACTCGCTATTTTTAAATGGCTCAGAGGTTCTTTAATTATTTTTTTTTATTAAGGCTTCAGGAACTGTATTGATCTGGAATCTTTTGTCAGTACGGCGTTTCGTATCGATCCGCCTCAATTTATCCCATGTATAAATAGTAGACTTTCCATTTGTGCCTCATGAATATACAAACAAAAAGTCCATACATGCCGGTATGTTCACAACATCTGTTCTGATACTACAAATGAATCCTTCCATGACTTACCGTTAATGTTGGCTGATGATAAATGTCAAATGAACTGGTTACTTCTTGGCCTGCAATGATTTTATGTTTGTTTTGAAGTAACCACATTTATTTTCATTGATGGGGAAGTCTTTATAAAGTCCAATAAGTGGGAAAATAAGGATTAATATTCTACATTCATCTAAGTAATTAATTGATTTATACAACATCTCATATATATACATATATTGCTGTGCTCAATACATATGAATCAATATCTAAAGGTTACTTTATTAAAAGGACTTACTTAATGAACACATTTTAGTGCGTGCCCAGGCAAATCAAAGAGTGAGCATAGCAAATGGCTGAAAATAATAATCAGTGATCTCTCAACGTTTGTAAAGCAAATGATGGATTCAATATTTAAGGAGTGCTTTAAAAAAAATTAAATTCGCAAATAAAAAGTTAGTTTGTCTTGCATTATACTTCAAATCAACATTTTTTAAACTCATGTATGGATCAAAAATCGAATATTTTTATCGAATGCAGAATCCCTCAAAAGATCCATATCATCCTAATAAAAAATGAACGCCTGATCTATGAGTCATACAAAGGTTTTTGATGGTTACTGACTTTTTATATAAAATATGTTTTACGTAGAATAAATTAATGAGAAAGAAACAAATATATACATTTTTTAGGAGTGTTGCTGAATGCTTAACATTATTGATTATATAAAACTCTCTGTTCCTGCTACTTATTGTTTCCTATATTTTTTTTCAGTCCTCGTCAAACATTAATAATGATTGAAGATTATGACATATGCTGAAGCATATGTGAGAGCGTGGTCACATCTTAATTTTGAGAATTCAAGTTAAACTCCAGAAGGCCAATTTGATCAACCTAAAGGAAAAGAGTGTATTGTTTAAAAGGCAAAGGTTAATTTTATAAGGCCCATTTATATCCATTATAGTAGAGCATCAAACTAAAAAATAATTTAATAATTACTCATCTATGTAAGACCCAAGGTCGTTGTTTGTTCATAAATCAGGATTGAAAATCCTGAGGAATGTCCAGCAATATGAATTTATCAACAAAATCCTATTATCAGCTGCAGCTCGGTACACAGCTTTTGCTCTAAAGATTTTGACTCTCGGTGGAGGATCCTGGGATAACGTGTCTGTACTCGTCAAATACTTCCCGTCAACTTCTCAGCACTACACCAAGGCCATCAGAATTATTTTAAAAAAGCATAAGAAATTTAAAAAAGAATCTTAGTGTTACTATAAGAAAATTTTGTATTTTGTTCTTGTTTTACTACGTTTTTAGATTTAATTGTCAATAGAATTTGAAGGCCTTACGGGGTATATTGATTTTAAACTATAATGTTTATTTATGTTTTTACCAAACACAAATCTCCCCCTTTTTAATATCTATTTTTATTTTATATTATTGTATTATATATGAATAAAATAAAGACCTTTTCCATAAAAAATGATGGTACGAAGAAAAGTATGACCAATTAATGTAATTGTTACCTTTTTCGATATACAACAAAATAGAGTTCAACTGAACTGAAACACTCAGGCGTAACTTTTTCTTGTTTTTTATTAGCAAATATATTTAGTAGGTTTTTTATATCTCTGCACTTCCTCATATACCAACCATCTAACAAATAATAATAATAATCCGTTCTTCTACTATATGTAATACAACATGAAATGTCTCCTTTATTCAACATCAAAGGTTCTCTCAATTTAAATACTGTTCTATCACATATGTTGAAAAAGAGTAGTACTTGTACATATATAATTTCCATGTCTCAAAGATATAATATACATCCATGTACGTACATACATACACAAAATAGGATTTCAACCTTTTAAAAAACTAATCCCCCCTGGGCTATGGTCAATGGTTATAGCTCTCCTTTTATTCTCTATTTTGTCAAGTTGAATGTATATTTAATAATAAAAAAGACTCATATATGCAACCAGCAACAACACTTTAAGCTATGTAAATAGTTGTGGTATGCACAATCAATTGAGCGTGAATTTCGAGAGATGCAAAGAGGGAAGTGCTCAAATCAATGGCAAGTGTTTTTCTTGTGTGATCTCAAGGTAAATGAGCCAAGCAATGCATTGAAACAATGTCAAACTTATGTTTCTCTTTAGGAAAGAGAGAGAGAGTAATATAACTTAGAGAGAGAGTAATAAACGTGAAGCGTACAAATGTTTTTGAGACATTATTATCCTTCTTTGGGTACTTTGATAAATGAGGGTTTTGTCTGAGGAGGACTTAAACGGTTACAACCATGTCTGACTATGTTAAAGCTGTAATATAATGAAGGATAAGAAGAAGAATCGATTTGGTTGAAATAATAGCTAAATAATAGGGATGCATGGGCTTTATATTTCTTGCTAGTTTTTTTTATTATTTCAAACAAACTTCACTGCAAATAATTTATATGCATAAAAAACCATGTGTGTTCATATATACAAATAAAGTTTTTCGATAATTTGAAATAAGTTATCGGTACTAAATTTAAAAAAAACAATATTTAGAACCCGAGGAGATTAAGATAATAGTTTGAATCAGAAAAATCTAAGTAGAAAAAGATATTTATTCTTATCAATGAAAAGAACCATCAAATAGGTATAAATACCTTTTTTATATACTCATCATATATGCAAGAAGAGGAAACAAAATTATTTTGAGAAATAGAAGAAGGATTAAAGTGTAATTGGAGAATGTATCAAATTCACAAGTAACTTTTTTATGTGTTGAACTGAGATAATGTTCTATAATGTTTGCAAATGAAATTGGTTGATAAATGTTTAATAGTTTTGATAACAATCAATTTTTTTAAGTTATAAATAGGTTATATTTATATGAAACATACAAAAAGGCATTTTCTTAGATTCTTTGAGTCAATATTCATATAAAAAAATTGTATATATATATATATCAGAAAGTCGAATCTGCAAACTGCACTAAAAACGATAATTTTATTGCGTGACGTATTTTCAACTTTATTTCAAATAATCAAGCGTAATTAAACTTTAAACTAGATATATTTGGGTTTCGAGGCAGGATCCAAAAAATATGAAGAGATCTTATTAAACGATCTTAACTTATTTTTCTCTCAAATTTACTTTAACGGTGTTATATTTATTTATCAGTTTACTCAATTATGATAAACATAGGGCAGGGATAAGTTAATACGGATCAATGAGATAACAAATAGTTACATAAACTTTTATTTTTTAAGTCTCCCTTTATTATCCGTACTTTGGTAAGTTTCTACATGATTCACAATGCAAATAAGCAATGTTATGACAAAAAAAGAGATTTTTTTGTTTAGGCAATATTGACACTTTGTAAATTTCTATTTTAAATCACGCAAAATTAAAAGTTATAAGCATAAGAGAGCCTATTTATTTTGCAAATGCTCCTTCAAGTAAAAGAAAGGTTGCACGATTTTAGTTTTTAGAATTAATCTGTAGTTATCTTAGGACAATTAGAGAATAAAATATATACAAAATGTATAGAAGAGGTTGTATAATAATATAAACAGTGTTGATTAAATAAAAATAAAAATAGGGAGATTGAGAATGTGAGGGTGATCATAAAAATAAACCATAGTCTACCTTTAAGAAAACAACACCGGAGATTTTATATTTTATAAGAAACCTTGTTGGATGGCTTTGAACAGTATAATGTTTTCATATTATATCCCTCCCAAGACACACATACCTTGCCTCTATGATGAAGAATCAAATAAAAAATAAAATTCCCTGATGGAATTGAAGATAAAGGGAATCAAATATTTTTTCAGGGTGAAAATTATAGCAATTAAAAAGATATATGTGAACTTCCAGACTTTTTTAAAGGTTTTCTTACTCTCCTGAATTGTAGGTAAGAGAAATAAAATATTGTAAAAATGTTTAACATTTAATTATGTGTTAATCTTCTTAAAATATAGAAGGAAAACAATGACGTTGATTGTTTCTATGGCTGTACATATATACAAGATAACTTTAGACTGCTAAATGAAACCAGTTTTGGTAACAAAGGGAGTAGACATAAAACACCTATGTTTAATAAGAGACAAACAAAGTTGTTCTCGCAAACGTAACCGTTAATATGACTTTTTCCTTTGATTATCTTTATTGTTCTACTTCCAATAGTTAGAGTGATGGTCCATTTATCGACAGATATGAACAATTAAAAAAGCATTAATTATCTTGAGTATGAGCAGATGTTTTATTTCATTAATAAGTGGAACAAAAGGAGTCACTTCAAAGAATTCACCAATGACGTCATGGATGTAGGCCCATAAAGTGAGTAAATTATATTTTTAAGAATGAATTTCTTCTTTTTGAATTGATGTTCATTTCTCATCAGCCGCTCGTGAATTGATACTTTATGGTGTTATTTTCTTTTTTATTATTCCCTCTTCTTTCAACCGATCCCGTTGCACAAAATAATAGCTTCTTAATACACCGGTAGATTTCAAAATAAATTGTATAATACCTGAATTATATTGTTAACATTAAACTTATCACCTTTATTTTTTAGAGATAGATATAATATAAATTCATTTTGTTCTCTCTTTTATGATACTTATTTATCAAATATTTTTTTCTTTTTTTCGTTTATGGTGGGACGACAATTTAAATCATAACCACTAGAATAGAAAATATTCTGGACTTAACAGAATAATCCATATCAACATTCTCCACGTTAAAAAAAATTGAAACCTTGATAATTATTTTTCATCTGCATGTTTTTTGTTTTATTTTAACGTATTTGATTCAGGTATAAGCATTTATTTCAACAACAAATAAGAGGTAAAATACTGCTTAAAATATTTTTTACACATTGTATCATTTCAATTTGTGGTTAACTAAATTCTATACAACATTCTATCGAAATTCAGTAAAGTACTCACACATCATGAGCATATAAACTCATTTTATTTTTACATACTTTTGCCCAGAGACAATACTTCATTCATAAAAGTTTTACATGTTTGCAAGGAAAGGTAATAAAATAAGACATAAAATTATAATAAAACTGATCATCATATTTTAAATACTATAATACATAGAAACCCAGGCTTGCACTAAATTACAGACTAATTTTCTCGCACTTAAAACACTCTATCAATAACTCTAAAATATACCAGGAAGATTCAAATCAAAACTGGAGCTAGTTTTATGGTGGTAAAGGGGAATTTATTAATTCAATTTTTTGTATGTTCACAAGATTAATTTTACTAAAAACAGCTAATAGGCTATGAAATTCCATTGTGTTAGATATCATCATCCTCTGTGGGGTTTTACTACCCACCTGATTACATTATGTAACAAAATTAAGGTCTTTGTTTGCCCCTAGGCTGAAATTTCTAATTTGAGTCCCATTTTTTACGTAGATTCCAAAAATGCCACTAGAATATCGTACGAAAAATGGTTTGGCCTATATGGCCTTGTTTGGATAATCATGATTTTGATAATTTCTAATGGTTCATCTTCGTACAAAGTAAGTAAGAATACTCACATATGCCATGAATATTTATTTTTCTAGTATGTCAGTGCATTTCAAATCAGTTTTAATAATTCCAATATCTTTCGTACTAATCGAGAAAATAGCCTTTATATTTCAAAAAGTTGATCATTTTTTAGTGTTCTATTTAAGAGACTATTGACTATAATCAAAATGTAATATATTTTTTGTGTATGTCAATGCATTTCATAACAGTTTTTATAATTTCGATATCTGCGATGAAAGTAAAAATAAGATCAATTTAGTATGGAATTGATCAAAATATATAAATAAATCATGAGGTTACGTTACCTATTATTGTGATCTGTTACGAAGAAAAAAAAACATGCTTGCCTTTTTATTTGCAAGTTCCTAAAATAATTTGATAACAATATTTGAATGCCATTTTCCAAATGACAGTAACGCTTCATTTTTTAGATTATTTGATAAACTTGTAATGAATTACATTCAAATAAAAAGGCAAACATGTTTTTTTTCTTCCTAACAAATCAAATAATATTAACAATAATATTTTAAAAAATCAACTTTTTGAAATATAAAGCCTTTTTTCCGATTAGTACATCTTTAAATGTACATAATTTGACTTCTTTGTAAAGTGACAACTTATTAGTTAGGTTGGTGGTTTTGACCACGAAGTTTGAGGCTCGTAAATTCCTAAACAATAAATTGAACTTAAATGTTTCTACCTTCATTAACTTTTATAAAAACAAATATTCGTATAAGATCAAAATCAACAATAATATATTCTATAAAATTCTTCAAGATTCTGCATTATATTTATATTTCGGAAACTCGACCTATAACATTTCTACGAGCAGAGTTGTAGCCCAGGATACAATAGCCCCACAAACACCTCAAGACAATAAACACATAGCGGCCAGCATTGAGGCCTCTTTCATTCTTTTGTTATGTTGGCAGGCAATGAGGAGTATAGAAAATTTGAATGCGAAAGAACAGCGTTATCCACACATCGTCATATTTCTTTGTATGAAGAGTTACGCATAATACTCTAAAGAAGTTATTATGAAGAGTAACCTTGTCTAGGAGAATCAGGTCCTGTTATATAACATAATAAAAATAAATATAAAGAAGCTCCTTTGCAGAGGTTAAAGCTGTTTAATAAATTATGTCTTTACAATTATGTAACACCTCCGTGAAGCTCAGTTATTAATTGAATATATATATATATATATATATATATATATATATATATATATATATATATATATATATATATATATATATATATATATATATATATATATATAGGTATATATATTTATATACTGAATATCGTATAATCGGTTCGACATTTGAAATCTACCGTCGGTAGTATCGAATACCGATTTACATTCGGTAGTCGCAGCTCTGATATATATATAAACATATATAGTTATTAAGAACATTTGAACTTACATTGGATATACATGTAATGAAGGGATACAATATTATGCTCTTAAGCTCCTAAATCTTCTTCAATAGTATCATTATAGTTTCTCAATATTAAATGATATAATCTATTATACCTATATATATAATCCTTGTTATCGATCCCTTTTTTGCTTGGTTTTGGTTATTGACAAAATTAAATATTCCTATCGTACCTTCAAAGTATACATTTTTGTACATGAAGTTTATATCAAGTATATTTTAACTCATACTAAAAATATTTTCAAAATAAATACTTTTTTTTTTTTGCCTATATGGTTCGATAGAATTGCATCCGACAGGACATAAATAAGCATTATAGCATTAAAATTAGTCACTCGAACCTAAGATCTTATCAATGAGGAAGGCCAAAAATGTCAATCCCCTCTCGGGATTCGTACATGCGCCCCCAACATTGAAAGTTGAACACGCCTTAACAAACACGGCTATCTAGCTCCCTTTAATTAGTTTTAATTTGCAGGACTAAATTTTTCGGTTATCTTTATTAAGAAATAAGTGGAATATCACACCTCAAAGCTAATGAGAGAAGTAAAATCTACTATTTTTTATATGATTAATATTACATTTGACATTCTACCAATAGTGGCAAATCCAAGAATAAGATAAGATACTCATGATCTTTTTGTTTTAATTTGCTTAGAAAGAGTCTAAAGATTCATTCGAAATTTACCCTCCTTCAAAATATATAGAACGGAACTGTCAATTTTTCTGGATACATCGTTTAAAAACAATCAAAGGTCTTAATACAAGTCAAACTAATGGGGTTTGATTATAGCACCATATATTGAATGTGTTTATAAAATAAATAGAGCAGTTTTAAATACTATCAATAAGTGTTAGCCCATTAAAAATATTTCATATTTCAATTGTAGAAATGAGTTAATGATATACATATATTAAAAATATTTTAGGCTTTATAAGAAAGAAAATCAGTTGTTTAATTTATATTCCAATCGGCAAATAATTTTATAATAAAGACACCCTATATAAAGTACTGGACTACCCATATGTACATACATATACCCACCTCACAATCAAGCCATTAAACAATTATTTCTGCCTAGGTGATACATCTGACATCAATGCAACGCTGTAACCCAATGAAGATTCGTAATTAAAATTGTCATTTTAATTAATCAATGTATCATTGAAAGAACTTAAGCCAATAATAAATCTGGGGTCTTTGAAATAATTGAATATCACAAAAATATGTCTTAACATGCAATATATATTTAAATAAATGAAGTGTACGGAAAAGGAATATTATATATACATATAATATACATTTTCATTTATAAATACCAGAGCAGTTGCATAAAAATAGATAATTCAACATCAATGTTGATTGCACAGGTTCACTTCCGGAGAGAACAAATTCAATCTCATTGAAAATAACTTAGGTTCAATTATGTAAATATAATTATTTTACGGTTCTAATAACTTAACAGATAAAAGTTTCAAAATTTAGTGGAAAAATACCATATATTTATAGACCCAAATAAGTTATGTGCGAAAACTCTTTGCTTGTGCTGACAATAATATGAGTTAGTTATATGTGAAGAACTCCCCCTTGATTATTTATTTGTTATGTACTTTTAAACTGAATATATGTATATATGTATATATATATATGTATTATTTGAATCGTAAAAACTCACAACAGTTTTATGTTTAAGGCGCGAAAATCTCATTTTAACACTACAATGCTTCTTCATATCAACATAGATGCAATTCTATCGAATCAAAAAGGCAAAAAATTAAACTAACTATTTTTTTAAATAAGTAGCTTTATATGTAGCCATTCGCAAGTGTTAGGGTTATCTCTGTTGCCCGGAATCACACAAAGCAAAGGAGTAGAACAGCTCATGTCAAATAATGATTCATATTTATCTTTGTAAATGACCTTGAATAAAATTATTTCAAAAATAAAAGAACAATACTTACTTAAGGGAGTCTTGACTGTAGAGGAAACGTAAATTCTCCCTAAGTGACCCTTTCGAAATAAAACCAAGAACTGAAGAACTTCTTCTTCTTCTTCCAACCACACTTCAATGTCTTGACTAACTAACTAACTTACTCTATGTCTAGCTCCAACCCACGGACCCCTTTCTGAGACTTTTTTTCGTGGAAATTTCAAAGGCTATCAACAACAACCAAGGAACCGACAAAAGGAACGATGTAAAGAAAGAAAAAGGCGGACAGCAACAACTTATGAAGCAAGCAACAACATATGAAGCAGAGAGGGCCTACAGACAACCATTCTATCCATTTACATATATGGACCTATATGAGACGGGCCTGACTGAAAATAAAGACTTTAAACAGTGTCCAACCATTCTTTTCGTGCATGCACTATAGACGGATGCGACCTTATATATGGTTCTTTATATTATCCAAGATAAAGGGATTCAAATGAAGTTACTTATAAAAGCTTAGATGTCTTAGCACCTGAATATATTTTTTAATAATCGACAGGAAAAATATTTTTAAATTTGAGCCCCTGGAATGCCTGCCACATGGGTCGTTTAAGGAAGCTCCAATGAAAGTTGAGTTTTTATCATGATATAGTGGTCGAAATGAGATTAGTAAAAAAGTATAAAGAATAATGGGTATAACATGTGAAACAGATTTAATTTTTTTAAATCCAAATGTTTTTTATATTTTTTATTTATATATATGTAGATACGTATGCTGTAAGAAATTAAAAAATATTTTAAAAATCAATATTTTTCCCATTTTTTAAAGTAATTATTAATTATATTAAAATATTTTACAATATATTTGTAGAATATTTTTCCTGTCGATTGTTGAAACCTTGGAGAATCCAAAAATTATCTATTTGAATGTTTTTATTGAAAAGTGTTGAATTTCAACAAGTCATGTATATATATATATATTAGGGCTGTTCTTATTTTTCAAATGTTTGAAATGTTGGCAACATTGTGGATTTTCTGTTTCTTGGTGATAAAGGAAGCCAACATACAAAGTTTGAACAAAATCGGTCAACATTACGAGGTCGCGAAACGAGGTCAAATTTTTAAAAAATTAGTAAAAATATAGTTTTCCACAAATTTCTTGAAAATGATGGACGTTACAGACTTCAATAATAATTTTTAATTTAAAGGAAAACTAATTGACTACCAGACGTATGTTTGATGTTTTTTAATAAAAAAAAGTTTTTAGTAAAAACAAAGAAAAAATGGAGTGTGTAATGTTAGCATATTTCATAGCTTTTTGTATCAATTAACTTCACTCGCCTGTAGAAGATGACTTGTTCGCTTCAGAGTAAAATAGTACTTTTAAGTTTAGTAAAACTTTAGATGATAAATCCAAAAATGACCTTAGTTGCATTCTATCAATTGAGAATTCAGTACAATCTGAGTTTACATCATATGATTCAGAGCCTGTTTTGACCTATAAGAAATGGATTATGAAAAAATAAATAATAATGTGTTTCTTAGATTTGCATCAAGGTATCCTCTCAAAGTTTTACTTTGTCTCTGACGCATTTATAATCCATTATATGCGTCATTTTGTACGCGAGATATGATTTTTTAATGTACATATAACTCTCTACTTATTAAATTGGCATGATTTTGTATACCAAAATATTAAAGCTGGTTTACCAAGCTTTCATTTCATATGTTTGGTGTTCTAAAAATCGCTATACTTTAAGAGACATAAGCAAATACATTTTTGCACGTACTGTACCCAAAAAATTGATCTTTTGATATGAGAATATACAATTATCATTTGGTAACTGCTGTTACTGTTAGCGGGATAGAAAGAGAAGGAAAAAAAGGAGGGAGAGAAGTGAGGCAAAATACTCTCTCCCTTCTTTTTTTCTTTATCTTGCTATCCAGCTAACACTAACAGCAGTTACCAAGTGGTAATTGTATATTCTCATATCAAAAGATCAATTTGATCCACAATGTTGCTTACATTTCAAACATTTGAAAAATAAGAACAGCCCTAATATATATATATATATATTTGTGCGTACATGTTTGTTTGATGGTAGATCCCAGAGTAGGAATTAAAATGAATGTTGATCCTATTCAGATTCAAATTAACGATCTTAGGCCATGCTTTATAAGACGCAACCACTTTAACCATATTGTTTTACGTATCTCCTCTCATGAAGCTAAACATTTTTTATGAATGGGGTTTTGTTTGGAGAATCTTGGTTAAAACATGTTGCATCCCAAAATTATTATAAGGCAAAATGAAATCATTGCCAGTTAACTAATGATAAGACGTATCTTCACTTTGCTGACAAAAAACGAAGCTCACGAATGATAGACTTACTCTATAATGACTAGTGATGTATAAGAAAGTTATGATTAGTTAGTATTTCTATTTGAATACATAGATATTCAAGACTAAGTTTAATAAATCGTCTCGACACATTTGGAAGCCATAGTTTTGCATTTCTTTAAGAGCTATATGTGTCCATCGGAAGACCCATTACTTTTTTAGGCTTGGCTGGTCAAACACAAAAGAATCCAGGAATATTGAAATGTCTTTTTTAATTTAATCTTAATCCAGCTTTTACAAGTCGATCGGCTTTCTCATTTCCGGGCCAACCGACTTGGACCTTAGCCTAATAAATATTGGCATCGTTTATATGTCCACGTGCATCAAAAAATATTTATACAACTGTGTATTATGCAGGAATTTGAAACAACAAAGCCCCAAGACATAAGGCCTGCTTTGTTGTCGACATTAGAAGTCAATTATACTTCCAAGTTATTAGATCATATCCAATAAATACTAAGGCCACCCACCTATTATTTACTACTCTTCCTCCATTCATTTTATCGTGTTCTGAAATGAAGGGCTGATGCAAGAAAGAACCGATCAATGAAGATTGTTGATTGTTAAATTAAGACCTAATATAACACCGCCTAAAAACTAAGAATAATTATTTGAAACATTTCTCACTCAAGCCTTGAATGACTGCAACTGTTGAGTCTTTATTTTGGTCATCCATGATGCAAGGGATTGCGTTATTGCAAGACATAAATAAGAGTAAAGGCATAACGTTAAATCTTGCGTTATATTAGTCAAGATATTACATATGGGTACATTTGCCTTGGATTTTTATTTTATATTAATAAATATAATATATATACTAATCATCATTAATGTCTATTGAACAATAGATTTAAGCCCCAATGTATATTTTTTGTTGTTGTTGTAGGGGAATGGCCTTACAGAGAAGCCATTCAGCCTTAATTGACGCTGCAAGCTGTTTCTTCTTCAACTCTAACAAGAACCACTCTCCGTCCTTGACAATAACGTATGACTGA
Organism: Caligus rogercresseyi; assembly: GCA_013387185.1. Classification (NCBI taxonomy): domain Eukaryota; kingdom Metazoa; phylum Arthropoda; class Copepoda; order Siphonostomatoida; family Caligidae; genus Caligus; species Caligus rogercresseyi. The sequence continues at coordinate 16,505,718 of CP045895.1, read as the reverse complement.
CAGCTTCTAAATGAATATAAAGTTGTTAAATATTAATAATACATATCTCTTAATTATCTCCTAGTAAGTGAGTTGAATTGTTTAATATACACTAGACTTACAACTTCACTCTCCCGGAACGTGAATCTACAAAGGTAAAAAACGATCTGACCATCAAATATCCCATTCCGGGGATTGAGAAGTTTTGACAATGTCATTGTATTTGAGGAGGATAAAACCGCAGGAACATATATTCCTGCATTCATAATGAGATTCAAGAGTCGACCAAACCATTGGACGAGTGAAAGGATAGTCACTCTATCTCATCTGAAGAGAATCAAGAATTGGTCAAGCCATCCGATGAGTGAAACAAGAGCTTTATTAAATTAACATCGACATTAGAAAAACATAAATGGCCTGTTTCACATTGGACGTTACGTTTATTAGATTCATACAATGGATTTACATACTCGATTGACAAAGGGTGAAGTCCATAAAAGTGTTCAGAAAAAATTATAATAAGTCATTTTTCTTACAAAAGAGTCATCAACATTCCTTCATATTTTCTATGACTATATATATATATATATATATATATTCCATCATAATTATCCACGAATTCGATTGACTTAAAGAAACCTAGAAAATAACCATGTCTTGCAGATGCCAGAATTATAAAAATTTAAACTGAAAACATAACTATCATTTGTCTTCTTAAATTATTATCAGTCTTAGTCTTTTCGTCGATATAAAACATCAACAATTATTTGTATATCAAGAAATATTGAACTGATTAAAATATTCCAATTCTTAAAACGATTACAAAAAAGTTATATATAAAAAGTATATAATAAAAACAAAGGCAAATGACTCGGAGTTAATACCACTTAGAAAATATTGAATGGCGTTATTCTCTTTATCAGGCAAAATAGCAATTTAGCAAGGTAGATAGTATACTAACTCGATCGTATATAGTTTTATATATAGTTAAACTAATACTACAATGAGGAAAATAAGTAAATTCTCCATATATAAACCTGTTTGCGGTATTGCAATGATATTCATTTATTTTATTGCTTAGACATGTGTCAAAAATATTTCTTATAGAAATAATGATAAGTATTAATTATGTCATTACTATCAAACAACTTGGACAATAAAAATTATTATCAAAGCAACATTATTTACTATTGCATTATTATGGCTGATTAAAATGTATTATGTGGGTCTTTGTACATGAAATAATCATCATTGGGGCACCATCAATCGTAGTCAATCAATCATCATAGTCTATTCAAGTTTATATATATATATGCGTGTAATTCACCCGTTTTACTAGGTGACATACAATCTGACTTTTATAACATCAAGTAACTCTACCATTCATTATTGAAAGAAAAAAGAAAAATTCTTCTGCCAAACAATAAAAAACTTGAGTTTTTTAATCAATGCATCGAAAAACTTTTTCTTTTAAAAACTTTATAACATTTTCCTTGCACTTTTTAAGTACAAGTAAGTTTCTTAATACATGTTTTTGCCATTATGAATGTACCAAGGAAAGTTTTGATTTAGTCTAATATGAGTGATGCTCTTCAATATAAATGAATATTTCATTTATGTGCCTATTATTATTTAATGCATTTGTATTTATCCTATCAAATCATAAATGCTATGGTTGATGATGATCTCAAGTCTTAGTCCTTAGATAAATCTTGAGTCTCGGTATTGCGATCTTTGGTGGGAGTATAAAAGAGTAAACCGATTGGTAGGTTTTTGTCGATGGCTTAATGATCCTTTATTTGATTTCATGTTTTATTTGAAAATATCATTATGATGTAAGAACTATCTTATAGCTATTCAAATTACCAATCTTCTAATTTCGACTAGATTATTAAATCTTTGAATAATTTAGTATTACACGTCCAGAACATTGATCCAACGGCAGACATATGATTTTTTAAATTTGTGACTAACGAATTATAAAAATATATAACATGTTTATATAAGTATATTTAAAAATTGGAGATCCAATGTCTGAAATAAATAAATATGTCGGCGTTATCCTTTTTCAAATTCATTTTTGATGAAATGCGATCTCAGAGTATTTCAGAATTACAAAAACTCAAGTGTACTACTAGCATAAGCATCCAATAAAATCGACTTTATATTGCGATCATATCGCAGCATGATAATTTACGAGTCATAAACCCTATATTCTGCTTGGGGACCCTTAGGAGTCTCTGAAAATGATTTGTTAATGTATATATAAAGTAAGATAATTAGTTTTTTTCCTCATTATGAAAATTTATGTTGTGTTTTTATTTGCATTTTTTTTAAATGAAATTCTTCCGAGCAGCTTTGATTTTAAACTTTAATATTTAGTCATATTTTTACACAAATAAGTTATTTTCTTAAAACTTAAAAAGACTCTCTCTCTCTCTCTTCTCTCTCTCTCTCTCTCTATATATATATATATATATATATATATATATATATATATATATATATATATATATATATATATATATATATATATATATATATATATATATATATATATATATAAACGACCCACACACTTTTTTTCGCCGGGACCCGGGCCGGGACTTAATTTTTCGAAGCTGGGCTAGGCCGAGACTTTAATATATTTCCAACATTGTGAGTTAAGCACGCCTTAACGCACATGGCCTTTGCACTCCTTTTAATCCAGTGGCGCCATGGTGACGGCCCGAATGAACATCACATTCGGCCCGTTACGTCAGTGGTTGAGAAGTTTTTTAATAAATGAATAATACTGTGATACAATATCAACAAATTTGAATCTACTTTTGTTTTTTTGTTTAATGTTGTCAGGCCAAAAATGTACCGGTAATTTGGCCCCCGAGGTCCCACTTGAAAAAATTTGGCCTATGTAGTATTCCACTCTAATACTTGCTGTCCCTTATATTTGATCATCATTTTCCTTTTCTATGTTGGGTCATTTCTTCTTGGTTCATTTTATTCTCGGCCCCTTTCTTTCTTTGCCATATTTTCCTGGTCCACATTTCTTCCAAACACTGTATTTCAAATATGGATGGAATTGATCTTTTTATTAGAAAACCAGGCGGAAATGTAAAACTGCATTACTGGGAGGGGAATTAGATTATAGGAAGGTTGATTTGGCCAATATTGTATGGTTTATAACGCAGGTCTGTGTTTTCGAAATATTTTCAAGGAAAAGAATCCCTTACTTTTCAAATAAAAAGGGTCTTTATACATGCTGCGTCTACAAATGATTAGAGTCTTCTTTTCTTTTTTTTTTGTCTGATAGTTTTGTTCATTTGTTTGTTTTTAAAAAGTATGAGGAATTGAAAAAAAAATATAGGTCTATATTCAGATAATATATAATTACATTTATTAAATAATATTTTTATGCAAAAATATATATTTTATCATCATTAAGTTCATCGACTTCAAAAATATCCGGATGCACAACAATCGAAACAATGTAGGGAACACAAAAACTCAAATAAAGACTGGCAAAGGGAATATTATTTGCTTATTTGGAGAAATATATATAGATTTTCATTCTGAAAGGGACGACGTTTTTTTAGAAAATAATTTCCTACTACTTTTAAAAAAATCTCAAAGAAGATGATGACGTTTTTTTTTAGAAATATTTTTTAATATTTTTAAGAAACTTAAGTTTTCGTTTCTAAAAAAAAGTCGTCACTTTCAGAATGTCAAGCGAACAAAAATATTAAAGTCCCGGTGCGGTTATTTTTAGATACTGGGCCGGGACGTTCAAAAAACAGCCGGGACTTGTGCCGGGCCGGGTATCCGGTCGTTTCCTGATATATATATATATATACATATATATATATATATATATATAATATTTGAACTAGTAAATACTTAGTTTTATCTGGTGCAATCTGACATTTCCATTTTTATGTTTGAAATTTTTTATTGCATAATCGTACTGTGAATGTTTTGACGAACGACCACCGTATGTCAAAAACGAAATTATCTCGTGAACATTTTCATACAATCATTTTTCACAACTTTGGACGTGGATATTCACTACAAATCATACGCACTAGTCATCGATCTTACAATATATATATTTATTCATTGGGCTCCATTTATATACTACTCTAGCCTAAGGCAAACATACATGAAATGTCATGGGATCAAAACAAATATTACGCTCTTCAACTGTTTATTTAAAAACAGTTACAATAGAAAAGAGAAAGTAAATATCTTTCGTTTCTATATACATCTTTGAAATTGAGAGAAGAAAGAAAAACTTTCTTTGCTTGGACAATAATACGCGTTATTGTTTTTATGTGCCTCTTGACTTTAAGAATAAGAGTTTACCGTGATTGGAGTGTGCTTACAGGTGACTAGTGAGAGGCTTCATGGTAGCTGCAAGTCGTTGAACTCTTGATAAGTACGCACGAAACTGGATTGTATGATGATGAAGACTAAGTGTAGCGAATCATTGACCCATGTCTTAGTAGTGCATGGAGGGACCGAAAGGGAATTTCCGAGGGTCACTTAGTATGATGTCGATATTAAAATTCATATGATTGATGTAATAGTATTAATTGAGTATGAGGAGGAGGAAAAGGACTGGATGGAGGTTTTGACTTGAGCTCATGCCAAAGAAGGAGGTTCCCGTTAGCATTAGGTATAAAAGCCCTTTTGATAAATAATGTTTGAAGCAATAAAATTAAAAAGGGACAAGTCGTTTATTTCATGGTCAACAGGTTTTTCATCCAGGCTGTCAATGTGTTGGTAATATTATGATATTTCAATCAAAAGGGAGGGGAGTCTTTAAAATATTAAACAAAAACTATTGTTTACTTCAATGTATCATTCAAAAATAAAAACATCTCTAGTAATAAGTAGATCCAACTCTAATTTAAATACAAAAGGATCATACATTTTATATGGTCCAAGGAAAATTGCCAGCAGGAAAATTGCCCACAATTTACTATATAAAACGCATCATGCTTTAAATAAGATTAAAATACCTTCCAGCATTTGGGCTCCAATCCTATCAATCATTGATAACTGAAATATGCAATGATTTTTGAAAGCTTCCGCTTGTACTATTTATGACACATTGGGTTTCCAACCCCAACCATCATGAGCCCTCGGGTTCGCCCCGTCACATTTATGACGTATTGGAGTTCCAGATCCCCTGCTCATGGGCTTTCGGATTCTGCCGATATTAACTATGTCATATGGGGGGCTTAAACCCACCACTCATGGACCCATGTGCTTCTTCTATCACAACTATGTATAGCATAATGGGGTTTGAAACCCACTGCGAAAAAGCACTCAATTTTAGTCGATTATAACAATGGGATATTAAGGTTTCAATCCCAACGCGGCTGAGCCCTCGGATTCTGCCGATTATAACAATGGAATATTTAGGTTTCGAATCTCTTTCAAAGTTTACTATATTTTCAAACATAGTGAGCTCTCGTGTGTAGTTTCATTTTCTGTATATTTGTGTTTCAAACCTACTCTTATGGTCAACCAGGATCATTATTTGTCTTTTTCTAATTTGGTCAATGATTATATTCTTGAGAAATATTGTATGCAATAGTTATTATGTCGTAACCTGCGGGTCTCGAGTGCCAATTGGCGAGGGGAGAACCGCAATATGCCATAGTTGTGATGGGCCAAAGTGAGGTCTCATTGGCGGTGGGTTCGGAACCCCAATATATCGTAGTTGTGACTGGCCGAACCTTGGGGTCTATTGGGGTGGGCTTGGAACCCCATTATGCCTTAGCTGTGATCGGCCGAACCCAAGGGTTATATGGACGGTGGGATTGGAACCCCAATATGTCATACTTGTGCTTGGCCGAACCCAAAGGCCCATGAGCGGTTGGTTCAGAACCCCAATATGTCTTAGTTGTTATTGTCCGAACCCAAAGGCCCATAGGCGGTGGTTTAGGAACCACAATATGTCATAGTTGTGATGGGCCGAACCCAAGGGTCCATTAGCGGTGGGTTTGGAACCCCAATATGTCATATCTATGCCGAACCGGTGTATTGACGGTGTATTTGGAACCCTGAAACCATGATCAGCCAAAACCGAGAGGGCAATAGGCAGTGGGTTGGGAACCCAAATATATCTTGGTTGTTATCGGCGAAACCCCAATATATCATAGCTGTAACCTTAATATATATATATATATATATATATATATATATATATATATATATATATATATATATATATATATATATATATATATATATATATATATATATATATATATATATATATATATATATATATATATATGTTTGTTCTTATTTTTCAATGTTTGAAATGTTAGCGACTTTGTGGATTTTCTGTTTCTTGGTGATAAAAGAAGACGACATACAAAGTTTGAACAAAATCGGTCAACATTACGAGGTCGCGCAACGAGGTCAAAGTTTTAAAAATTTAGTAAAAATATAGTTTTCCGCAAATTTCTTCAAAATGGTGGACGTTACAGACTTCAATAATAATTATTAATTTAAAGGAAATCTAATTTACTACCAGACATATGTTTGATGTTTTTTAATAAAACAAAGTTTTCAGTAAAAACAAAGCAAGAAAGGGAGTGTGTATTGTTAGCTTATTTCATAGCTTTTTTGTATCAATTAACTTCACTCGCCTGTAGAAGATGACTTGTTCGCTTCAGAGTAAAATAGTACTTTTAAGTTTAGTAAAACTTTAGATGATAAATCCAAAAATGACCTTGGTTGCATTCTATCAATTCAGAATTCAGTACAATCTGAGTTTACATCATATGATTCAGAGCCTGTATTGACCTATAAGAAATCGATTATGAAAAAAATAAATCATAATGTGCGTCAAGGTATCCTCTCAAAATTTTACTTTGTCTCTGACGCATTTATAATCCATTATATGCGTCATTTTGTACGCGAGATAGGCTTTTTTAATGTACATATAACTCTCTACTTATTAAATTGACATGATTTAGTATACCAAAATATTAAAGCTGTTTAACCAAGCTTTCATTTGATATGTTTGGTGTTCTGAAAATCGCTATACTTTAAGAGATATAAGCAAATACGTACTCTCCCCCAAAAATTGATCTTTTGATATGAGAATATACGATTACCATCTGGTAATTATGTTAGTGTTACCTGGATAGAAAGAGAAAGAGAAGGGGGGAGTAGTTTGCTTCACTTCTCTCCCTTCTTTTTTTCTTCCTATCCAGGTTACACTAACTGCCGTTACCAAATGATCTCCACGTAATTATTAAAGAACAAACCTTTCAGCCATCGTTCTTCTTCTTTTGCCGCCTTTTCCGCAAATAAAGGGTTTGCAGAAGCTTTGTAAATAACTAATGGAACAACTTGCATGTTGTACATTTGTACTCTTTTTTGCAAGTTTAAGGTCTTCCATTTAGAGATCCGATGGCCAATAAATGTTGAAACTTCAGACAAGTTTTTCTCATGAAATCCATTTCGACCCCATTTAATCCCTAGAATCTCGACTGAGTTTGAAATTGGGATGGAATTGATACTAAATCCTTTCTGAGGGTTCCATGCACCAAGAGGAAGAATAGTTGTCTTTTTTCTATTAACAGCCAGCCCAGACTTTTTTTTAAACTTCTTGAAAAAATTGAGAAGGACTTTAATTCTTGCAATAAGTTGTGCCTCTGAATTACCTTCAAGGGTTAGGGTAACGTCATCTGCATAGAGATCAATTAAATGTCGAGACCCAGCGAAGTCGATGCCGAATCCTCCATACTTTCTATTAATTTCTCTAACGAGATCCTCGACTGCAGCTATAAATAAAAGGGGGGCTGAAGGGCACCCCTGTCGGCAGCTCCTTTTGAGGATTATAGGCTTACTTTCAATGCCATTAATTGAAATCGTGGATGCTCCGTTTTTTAGCAAGGCTCTCACCGGGTTAAAAAACTGCTTTGGGAGGAGTTTTTCACTGCCCTCATAACTTGACTATGTATAATGGTATCAAAGGCCTTTGAGAAGTCCACTGCAATCACAGCTCCATATTTTCCTCTCATCTGAACTGAATCAATAGAAGACTGTATGTTTCTGGATATATCAGAAATCTTACGACTTTTTAAAAACCCTTTCTGTTCAACTCCGATTCTTTCATTGAGGATTGGTGCCATTTGCTTGGCTAGGACACCTGATAGAATTCTATAGAACTCATTGAGCACCGTTATCGGCGCCAGTGACTAAAGTCAGAACCATCCCCTTTTTTGGGAATTAGAGCTATTCTTCCTTTAGTGATTGATTTTGGAAGTCTACCTTGCTTTTCCATGAATCTTCCGATTTTCTGTAGGTAAGGCACTGCTTCCTTAGTGAAATGAGTAAATATTTTCCCAGTGATCCCATCCGGGCCGCAAGCTTTATCATCTCTGTAATGCTTAGAGATATATTGGATATTCTATCTCCGGTCAATAAATAATTATTATTTTTAGGCAAAATTTTCAGTTTTTTTGGAAACTGATATAGATTAAGATTAACCGTCTCTTGGAAGCGTTTGTGGAATAATTTAAAATGTCCTGAGGCTTTGTTAGCACTGTTCCATTATCATTCTTTGTATTTCTTTCTTTATGTCATTCATATATTTCATGGAGATATAACTAACCGACATATAAAACAACTTAAAACATATAAAACCTTATTTTAAAAGGAACACATTTTAAATAAATAGATTTAAAAAGGTGTTAAACTATTATTTGATTTTATATTTTCTTAATATCGTCTTCTAAAAACACAGAATTAAACCAGGAATCTCCTTTTGGGATAGCATTGATGCTATAAATACAGTATACAGGGTTTTTTACTGCATGCAGCAGAGATCCTTTGAAAAAAGTAATCTCTCTCCACCAAGAAGTTCCATTTTTTCATACGTTTTTAGTTAAATTACTTGTAAAGATTATGATTAAATAATATAAAGTAAAGAAAAATAAAGAGCATCAAAGCGAAGGGATTGCCTCCAATTACATCACTTACAAAGGTTCTTTTAAATCTCTTAATGAAATATTATATAATCCTAAGAGCAATCATAGAAATGAAAATAGTTTATAATCACCCCCATTGATATCTATGGACAAAGGCATGGCTATAAGTCTTAATTGTCGAGTCATTATCCTCATCATTCCCTCTCTCAAAACAACTCATAAACAAGTCTTCGAATGCAGGGAATCACAATTTTCTATGTATGTACATTTGATCTTAATTGCCCTTGGCAATAGCAACCATTTAGTATTTACGATCAAAGTCGTGTTCTTAACTTTCCATCCTTATAAGTCATTTAATAAATAAATCCTTCAAAATAGTAGTTGTAATAATAAAAAATGTATACATATATTCTATGATTTTCTTGTTTATTTGCTCAAATATATGTTGTTGTGTTGTATAAACTCTGTGCATCTTTATTTAACATACGCAGAAACCATAGAGATATAAAGACATAGAGAACTTATTGGATTCTACAGAGAAATACGTCATTGTGCCTAATATAAACAAATCTTTCTATCTCTATGATCAACTTACTTTGTTTATATTGGGCTGAGGCAACAGCTGAACAATGTTTCTCTGCTAGGGAAGGGATAAGCTCTCTATATCTGTATATCTCTCTGGCAAAAATATATTCTACAAATGGCATAAACACAACAAAACATGCAGATACATAGAGGTTTCCATGCACCTTCATTGATATAAAATATACTAAACTAGGAATACTGAATGCAAAATAAATGTATTGGGATAAAACCACTTAAAGGAGCGATTTAGCCAATTAGATAATTATGTTTAACTCTTAAAGTTGAAGTCGACGAGCTCTGAGAGGAGAAAGGTCAATTTTGATTAATGGGTTCGATTGATTGATTGTGATACTATGATATTTATGCAAATCCTCAGAGATGCAAGTTAATCGAACCATATCGGCCAAAAATCCCATTAATATGAGTCCAAATCGATTACCCTGACAATAATGCTGTGTTTTACGCACATAAGCAAAAATACTCAAGGAGCAGCATATAAACACATTTCATTTTGTTAAAGGAATTTTGCCACCATACAGTTCCCACTTTTCCACCCTTATAAATTATGCCTCGATCTTCATTACTCTTCGATTAGTATTGTTCGAGAATAAAATTAAATAGTTGAAAAATGTTGGCATATTGTTAATAGTATATTATTTATATGCTCGACTAGATTAAAATATAGTAAGAACCTTGGTTTGAAACACATTGTTGATTACAAGTACAACATTCCATCTTAAAACTTTCCATAATTATGGCAATGATGAAGAGAAGAAGAAAAAAATCATTAGACCACAGTAGGGAAAAAAGCTATTTTGAGCATAATAGATTGATCTCTTGTTCTTATTAAGAACCGAAAATATTAGCTTCCATTTAAAAAAAGTAATAATGCGGATAGGAAGCGAGTTTTTTTATCTTATATTAAGATGTTATTCTTTTTATGGGAGAGGAAAAGGATTAAGACCAAATAGAGATATTAGGATGCTTAGAAAAATACTCCTTGTATTTGGAAGTGTAATTATTTTTAATATGCTTTATTCTTCATACCAATGCTATAGAAAAATATGTTGGAGTCTAAAATGGGGATATTATTAACAGGTTAGGAGAACAAATATAATATTAAATCATTGAATTATGCTTCTCCAAATCCAATTTTTTAATGGTCATATATAGGAACGGAAATCTGGAGCTTAGCCTTGGTGCTTACAGATTCTATGACTGTTTTTGGCCGTAAAAAGAGACAGGGCTAAAGAGAGGGAGAGAAGGAAAGAGAGAGGAGAGAGATAAGTTTCTCTCCTACTTTTTATTTCTCCCTCTCTTTCCTCCTCTTTCTTTTTCTCTCTCTCCCTCTCTCTTTCCTTCTACCCCTCTCTTTACCCCTCTCTCTTTTTCTCGGCCAAAAACAGTCATAGAATCTGTAAGCACCAAGGCTAAGCTCCAGATTTCCATTCCTAATCATATCAAAAGTATAATATTATTTTTGGAGAATATTTTAATTCTAGCTCTTATGGTATAGCAACACAATTTAGACCAGGCCATTAACAACCACGGAATCAACACTTATAACAGCATATGTCTATCCTTCGCACCAAGGCACTGATAAAATGGATGTATTATATAGAAGATAAATCAAATAGTGAGGGATAATATATTAGTCGTCTCCAGAATAATATATCATTTCAATAGACTAATAATAACAATAGTTAATATAATAGGAACTTTATCTGTGAACTCCCAACTGAGTCTTAAATTAATCATAAAAATATGGCTTACACTTTCATATGGCTAACAAATTTATTCCCATGCCATTAAGTACTCCAGTATCATGGCGTCATAAAATGAACTTAAATAAGCTTGTCTAAAGTAGAAATAATGGATCCTTGAGGAATTCACAACTTTTTCATGACGTAATAATTGCATTTTCTAGAATCAAAACTATTCCCTGGAATTAAGGACGCAATATAATTATTTTTTGCAAAATCAAAAAAATTTATCATGACAGAATACTGTTTCCTTTTCCTTATTAACAAAAGAGATAATGGCGCAAAGCTATTGATGTTACATTTATGCTTTTATCAAGACAAATTGTTCCTAAAAGAAAACATGTGAAACTTATTATGTGAAGCTCTTGGAATATGCATTATTTTAATTTAACAACTATTGAGACTTAGATAAAATAATATAACTTATCTTGCAGAAGAAGATAGTCCTTCAATATCACCGTTTTATACCCCCTTGTGATTTGTTTTTATAGTTTTGTTTTTACATAGCATATTATTTCTGTTGGGTTTAGTTTGGGTCTTTGATGTATTTTTTACGCAATTCTACCTACTTTTTATTATTTTATTTTATGTAATACAATTTAAATAAAGACCATTAAAAAACTTAAGAATATATATTTTGAAGAGACACGAATAGATAAAGAGGTTTCAGTGGCGGAACCATAGTGGGCCGAAAATTTTAAATTATCTGCTTCATTTTCTTGAGTTGTTATTTTCTATAGAGGATATTCATTCATCAAAGTTATAAAGATATAAAGAGGTTAGTTGTAAACTGTTAATTAGTCAGGCTCATTATTAATATGCCCATGTTTTGGCCCATGATATGTACAATGATTGCAATTGTCTTTATGCATGTTCCAACACACAAACAAACGCTTATTTATTTAAAGGGAATTTCTACTTTCATTTCCAAGTAAGAGTTTAAGAGAAATCCGCCTTTGAAAGTGGAAATGGAGGAAAGGTAAGATGTCTGGGGAACAGTGGATAATGATATCACTAAAATACTTAAATGTCCAGATGAGATTTGGGACGATATGAACATTCTTTAGAGACATAAAAACAATCGAAAAAGTTGAAGAAACCCTACGAAAAAGGTAATCACAACTTTGACTCAGACTATATTTCTCTGTACTTAAAATATATTTTCAGTATTTTTTAATAAAATAAGATTCTTGTTAAAACCTCTTCAAACTTTGTAAAAGTTGGAAAAGGTTTCACAAGCTTTTGAAGATTATATGACCTTTCTCACTGCGTGAGTGAAGACAAGCCATCAGTATTCTAGTGATTGGTATAGGACTTTTTCCATTTAAACACAATACGTCGTAGGCTCAATCTGAAGATCATAGTAAAGAAAATAAATTGGTTTTATTGTCCAAGATTTGAAATTGTTTGATTTTTGAATATATGGATCAATAATATGAACTCACATGGGATAACCATTATTATATATTTAAATAAATCTATTAACGAAGAACAAACTATCTTTATGTGGCCTATAAAAAGTACTTTGAATAATATTATGGTTTTAAAAGCATTCTTGTTATTATGAAACGTAGAAAAATCATTTGTTTCTTGTTACTGAATATGTAATGTAATCTATTGTTTGTTTTTATTCCTTGGATACAATTTGGATAATAATCAATGTGAATATATGTAAAATTCAAATAATTTGTAAATAACTCTAGAAATTATTAAATATAGAAATGTGTATCCTTGTTTTACTAAAAGATTGCGTATAGTAATTAGATTAATTAAAAACTCTATAAAATAATTAACTATTACATTTTCAATGTAAAAAATGTTTGTTAGGAATTCAAAATAGTACAAGCATTTATCTTATATTCTTCATTATCCTTAATATAAAAAACAGATATAAGTCATTATAGTATAAAAATAGTCATCTGCATATTGCTTTTTGGCAATTTTTTGTATCTATTATGAATATTCAAATAATATTGAAAACATAGTAAGAATAAATGGGACGATTTTCCTATGAATTCATTGTAGTAATATTAAATATCGGAGGCTTTTTAGTTATGAAGATCAATGATGAAGTCCAAATCTTTAAATTGCTGTTAATCGAGAAATCTGAATAATAGATTGAATTGAAATCAATTGGTATGCTATCTACCATATTTTCAATTTCTTAAAGGAATGTTTTTTACTTATATCCAATTAAGTGTTATGTTTTAAGCTTTTATTTTTTGTGAGGATATTAATAGGCATTATTGCATTAAAATTACTCCTTCCCTTCAATTTCATCTTTTCAATGAGGTTGACTAAAATGGAGCTTAGCCTGAAAGTTGAACACGCTTACGAATTGAGCTAATACACTCTTTCCGTGATTGTCCACAATGCTGTTTGATATATTTATATCTATTTTCATATTATTTATATGATTTAAATACTTTTATAAATTCAAGCTATTACTTAAAACTTCCAAATAGATTCCTCCAATAACATTCTATTTTCTTACTCATAATATTTTTGATATATTGATTATTTATTCTTGGCTATTCAGGCAATGTGTTGTTCATTTTGTTGTTGGTTATATCATCATACTTACTTTGACAAAGGGAGGATTTTGATAGGTTTCCTATCTTTTTTGAAAATATATAGATTTTTGGGTATGTCTAAATATGTATGCCCCTTCCAGCAAACACATTATTGGGGCCTGCCCCAGGTATTAGTTGGGTATGTAGGCAATTTTCAAGTAACACTGGTACACACCTTGTAATTATCCTATTCCAAAGCGTAATTTGAGAGTAGATTAAATAAATATATCATGAAAATTGTGAAAATAGTTCTTTTAAGAAATATATATATATATATATATACATACATATATATATATATATATATATATTTATCAGGAAACAACCGGGACACTTTTTTCGACAGGACCCGGACAGGCCGGGCCAGGACCAAACCAGGCTGAGACTTCAATATATTCGTCATTCTGAAAGGGACGACGTTTTTTTAGAAAATAATTTTCCTTTTACTTTTTAAAATAAATAAAAAATTATCTAAGAAAGAAAAGATTTTTAAAAATGTTAAAAATTATTTTCTAAAAAACGTCGTCACTTTCAGAATAACGAACGAAAATATTAAAATCCCGGCCCGGTGATTTTTAGACAACGAGCCGGGTAAAAAAAAACACCCGAGCAAGTTACCCTCTCGTATTCCTATATATATATATATATATAGTTTGCATAAGAATCAGACAAGCAGAGGGATACATTTATATAAGAATGATCAACTTTGGTGTCAAAGAAAAACTTTAGCAGTACCCTTAATATTATAGCAGTATGGTTTTACTCATTTAAAAGTAATCAGTTGTTATATAGTTTAGTTGAAATAAATGTGATTGCATGCTCAATGAAAATACTATTTGTCCTTTGAGAGGCGTATGTATTTCATTATGCATTATATTAAGGCACGAAAACAATAAATGGGATCTATTACCAAAAACGGTGACATATTTTATATTGAAAACTTCTCTATCAAAGCTATCTACATGACGACAAAAATAATACTTAATTCTACATAACCAATTCACAACATTCTGATCTTTATAGGCTGTGGCATGAAGATAAAAATACCATTTATATTGATCAACTTCATTGAAAAAGATCCTAGACTAAATGATATAATCATTTTAATGTCATTATGTTTATCTGACACAATTCCATTGAAGCAAACAGGCAACAATACAATTATTGAGTTTGATTATGACACTCAATGTGGAATCGATTTATCAATCTTAGTTATTTATTTCATTTGTCTTAGCAGGTTAGATTGTAAATCTATCATATATTTTAAATTAATTTACTACAATACTGAGATGGCAAAGGATTTCAATTATTGTCTTTTGGTTAGGTTGTTTTCTACTGTTATTCATGCTCCCTCTATTTTTCAGCGTACCTATTTTTTGAGTACCTACTGGAGTAGTTTTCTCCTCGTCTAACAAAAAGAGAAAATATCACTTTTTCTTTTATTCAAACCCGTGACTCTCTTTTACAACAATCCTGTAAGTGGGTCAGTAATATGTCCAACTCTTTTTCGACGCAAGTGAAAATATAAGTAAACTGTACATAAGAAATAAACCAAATGAAAGAAATAATTAATTGTTCTCAGTCCATATTTGAAATAATATTGATGACCGTTTATGTGCTCATGAGAGAGTGAATGGAGATGTTGTCAGCATATAAGTATTTAAGAAGTATGTATGATGTATTAGACAGATGATGCAGCTTGACAATTTTGCAGATACATTTTATGATGAGAGATAACAATTATATAATTTCCACAAACTCAAGACATAATTTTTCAGCTGTTAATGCTGTTTTTTACGCCTAAAAGTAAGAGTTATGATTACTCATTAGTTGAAATTATGAAAAACTAAATAATCATTATTTTGTTTAATAAGAAAAGTTTCTTTGTTAAATTAAAATTAATAGGTAATACAGGGCTGGGCAGATACATCCGGACTAATTTTAAACACTAATAACTTGTGATTGAGAGGTCACGTTCGGCTGATAAGGATCTCATTTGAAAGGTTTGCGTCTCCTTTTAGAAACAATGTTTTATTCATTGTAAACAATTAAGTTTGGATTATGGAAACAAAGAGAAGAGCGACAATTATTGAAATGGCCTGCGCGGACAACAAACCTGCAGAAATCATCTAGGCAACCCAAAGGCCAATGTCTACAACGTCATCAAGCTCTAGAAGTGACAAAATCTGCCCTCCTGCTTTTCTGGCTGACTTGAAGAGGTCCATCAGGCCTCATCCGGGACTCCCATGATCGTACTTGCCAAGAAGCGCAATGTCAGCCACAAGACCATAAGGCGAGCAATCAAGGACGACCTGAAATGAAATCATTACAAATTGTACAAAAAGCTCTAACCCAGTCCATGAAAGAGGAAAGAATGAAGAACGGACCAAAATTTGACATCATATGGTAACAGAATCGTGTTCTTCAGTTACGAGAAAATTTGGACCGTGGACAGGAAGTACAACACCCAGACGGGTGCTTTTGGAGACTGTCATCATCCCGTGGATGAAGAAGGAAGCTGGTACCAACAACATCGTCATCAAGCAGGACTCTGCCAGATGTCACACAGCGAGGAAACGTGTAATCTGGTGAAGACCAACAAAATCATATTCTGGGAGCCGAACTCCTACAACATGAACCCAGTGGACTACTTCTTTTAGAGGAAGTTGGAGAGAGAGGTCTGCCGCACCAGCCACAACAATTTCAGTGCATTCAAGTCCATCATATACCACCACTGGACTGCATTGATCCCACGGAGGTGGTTATCGCCTGCAAATACTTTCAAGGCCGGATCGAGAAGATTCTCATCGTAGATAGATCCCACAATGAAAAATAAGATTGATTAAATATACAGCTTTATTTGCGACCCCATCTTGATATTCTACTCGCCCGCTGTAATATCCCTCGAGATATACCTTAAAGATGATTTATATATTAGTTATAATCCCATCCTCGATCACGCAGTCATAAGAATGAACCAACCCGGGAGATACATATATCGTTCTTTATTATAGCACATGCACACCGCACTTTGCCTCCAATAATACTGAATAAAACAAAGGACACGGAATGATATCAATGATAAGTTATAAGGGAATGGTGACGTCACAAGGGTCACACCTATACATAACATTACCCCCCCATCAACCCAGCGAGGCCGGAGTTGATTTACATGTCTTGTGTAACCTTGTCCATCAATGTGCACTGTCCACAAACATTTCCCAATTTCCTAGATGAGCTTCCCAGGTGCCCATTTGAGCTTCCGAGCGTCGTAGGACCTAGCCCACACTGGCATGTTCTTCTTTAATGTCCCCTTTGAGGAACGTGGAGAGGAGTTAAGGAACCCATCCAGACGGGTCCTGATGGGCCGAGAGAGCAATAGCTCCGCCGGAGTCATCCCACAGGCCAAGGGCGTAACCCTATAGCAGAATAGAAGCTCATCTACTGAGATTCCAGGGTTCTTTCTCAGGAGGTTTTTTTATACTATTATCACTCCTCTTTCCGCCTGGCTGTTAGACTGGGGTGAAACAGTGGGGAAAATGATAGTTCCATCCCCCATTCAGCCAACTTCGATTTGAACCCCGGATTTGCAAACTGAGGAACATTGTCCGCATGAACCCATTTAGGGAAGCCAAATCTTGAGAACCAGTATAGGAGCTTCTGAATTGTCTGAACCGTGTTAATACTCGCCAGGGAATGGTGACGTCACAAGGGTCGCACCTATACACAACACCCACGTTCGTGATATGGATGTACTTGAAATTAGTCCGGATTTATCTGACAAACGCTATATATGAGGACCATAAATAATAATATATATATATATATACGAGTATATATATATATAACAAGGATCAAGGACCGATAGAAGAAATAATTTGGTGTAAGGATCTATTATTCTCTCTAAATTACTGATGTTCACTCATCAGTATCTTCGAATGAAACGATGTAGTAGGCCAACTATTCTTTTTTATTATTTTACTCCATGTCTTTCAATCACGTTTCAAAAAGATTTCCAAATTATTATCCGTATCTATAGGTAATGTAACATTTTATTTATATTTATTCGGATTTCATGTTCAGCTTACTATTTTAATATATCTAAAGTTCTTTGACATCTAAATTAAGTAAAATGATACTCAAGGCCCGTATTTTTGTCTTATTCAGACCAACTCACAAAATGTAGCTCTACATTATTTTAATTATGCTTAGCCTCTATCTCTCCGTCACTGGATCAACTACGATTCGATATGCAGCTATTTTGTCCATCCAGTAGAACATCAAATGATATTTTAAGTGTGCATATTGTATATATTACCTTGGATGTCGTTAAGAAATTGATCATATTATAAAAATAGAATATTTTAGTTTTTGTCCTTTCATTAAATGAAATGACAAAATAGACGATTTAATAGTTGGTCAAGGTGTAAATTAAAAACTATTAATATTTTGCAATTCCTGTTGTATTCTGAGAACCTATTTTGAACATGAAAATACCCCGATAATCGAATATTATCATGCGTATATTCGAGGTGCCCATATAGATTTACAAATCTGCGAATGTATGTAGTGTTTAGTTTGAGGGTATTTTTAGTCCTTCTTGCATGGTATTGCTCAATTTAAAGAGTATTTCATGTGCCTTAACATTATAATTATGATTCAATTACTATATGAATCCCTACATACACAATTCTGAATTCACTTCAAATTCAAATTATAATTGGCATACAGAGATACACAAACAACATATCTTATTACCTAGTAAGAGCAAAAATTTAAGTATTTTATAAGCCTATGGAAATATTTTAAATCATTTAAGTTTGATGGCAGAATATTTTTAAGCTACAAACTTATCCTAAGCCTTGTTTTCAATTTAAATTTAAGCTGGGCTCCAACAACGTTTTATATAGATTCAACTGATTATATGCAAGGTTGAGGGCTATTTAGAGAACGATAGAATAAGCCTTAAATTGGTGTAAGTATATACATATATAGTGGGTTCTTGAGATATCAAGATTTAAGCCGAGTAAAAAAAAACTTGAAAGGGACTTTTTGTAACTAAAAGTTTTTTATATTTTTTATTATTTTTTTAAAGTTTTATACAACAGTCATATCATTAAATTAAACTTATTTTACTTTTATATTAAAACCATCATGTGTCAATGCAATGCAAAGTTCAGCGTGACAATATTTATCAAGTAATAGCGACTACATTTTATGAATAGTATGACTCTCGGAAAAGAAAAGTTTGTAAGCCTACTCTTTTAATAAAATGAAATATTTTTTTAAGCAAATATTTTTTTATAGTTTATAAACACAATATATAACATATATTATACCAATAAATTTAAAAGAAAAATGGTACCATGTAAAACAAACATTAAGAATCTTTGTATTTTAAAATTATTTTCATCTTTAATACCTTATAACATCAAACGGTATAAAAATATTTAAAAAAACCCACAAAAACGACCAAACCACAGAGAGGGGCAAAATATAAAATTATAGCAAATCAACATTAAAAAATATATAAACTTTCACAAACATAAACAGATAAATAAATCACTGATTTTTGGAGTTCTTAAGCTTTTGAAGTTGAAGATGATTCTGGCAAGGCCCTGGCAAGACAAGGTGAAGATGAGGGGAAAATGTCACTCATTCGATTCATAGTTTCCAAGTAAGAACTTTGGTATTTTGAATCTTCAGCGACAACGCGGTGTACCTTGCTGCAGCAGATATCATAGTTGCTCTAACGTCTTTTGCGTTGATCAATTTCCCTTGAGTCAGGAATTGGGAATAAGTGCCTTGCAGTTCTGAAGGCTGTGCCAATGGCCTTTGTTTCATTTTGATCTTGTTCTTCTTTAGTAGAAATGCCGAAAAATATGTCCCTTAACATCCTCATTAAAGCCGGTTATGTGAGCTTTATAAAGCACGATAAACTCCTTGATATTTTTTAAAGAGGGGCAATCACAAAAACAATGATAAATGTAATTGAATGATGGTTGAACTTAATTTACCTAGTAGGAATTTACACATATAAATAGATATTTTATATTTCTAGACCGTGAACAGATAAACAAGCGGATGATCAGAGATCTCAAAGATACTATTTATTATTTTCTTTTTATAGTACGTATTAATGCTGTGGTCACTCTACGGTAAACAAAATACAACATATTACAGATATTACATTTTCCAACATTTCTTGTGTTTTATGTTTGTTTTGGATGCTAGAATGGTGATATAGATGGGTCTTACTAATAAGAAAGACAACTTGACTTATTTGAAGCGTGTTTATTGAATTTATGTGATATTTGCTAATATTTGCTCCGCAAAACAAATGCACTTTTGAATGCAAAAAATCCATCAATTGCAAGCATAACGTCAAAGAGAGTTTTTTTAGTCCTCAATGCAACAAAGGGGCAAAAATGTGGCCTAGGTGTGGCTGTGTAAATATTAGATATCTTTGTTTGTTTGAAAGATTGTATCTGTACATGGATTACACGTAGTGACAAATCTCCTTAATTATGCCTTGCAAAAATATTAAACAATGCTTATTCCTTAGCGACACACAACCAATGTTTTATATGAAGGCATATATTGGATTTCACATTTGTATTTTTTAAGTATTGTGTTTTGTCCTCGTTTTTTATGTGTGAATACATATCGGTACACTCATAAATCTTTTCACTCAGTTTTCGCCAAATAAATATATATTGAGTTGATGTTACCGCTCGCTTTGAGAAATGTAAATAATATGAACAAACTGCCTACATTCAAGCAGATAAATGCTTCCGAACGAGACCACGCAAAACTCTATTCCTAACACACCGTAGATACTTGAAAAGACATCAACGATCTTGAAGCAGTTGGCGCTTGTAATGTACATTAGGGGGTATTATAGAAACCTAATATTAAGATATCAAAATTTATCCCCCCGCGAAAGTTGCGTCATAAGAAACTACATGATCGTAGAAAAATGGATTTTGGTTTGACCCCCCCCTTACCACCCCCCCCCCCAAATTGCGTTCAAGGTTTCGTTATGAAGCAAAACTTTTTTTGTTATTAACTTATTTTGCAAAAAATTAGTTTTATTCAAATTTAGTTATGATTAATTTATGACTTTGTTATTTTTTGCAAATTTTCGTCAAATATTTTAGTGCCAATAAATGAACCAAGTGCTGACGCACCAACCATTTTTAAATAACGCTCCTACTAGAGTTCTTTTATAGTTTCAAGAAGGAAAAAGAAAAGAGGTACATGTTGATGTTTTAAGTTATTTTTTAAATACGTTTGCTTAAGAGATTTAACTTGGTTTGAAACCATATAGGAGTGTAAAAATTTAGTAAAATTTTACAAGTTTTGTGAAACTCACATGGACTTTTTTGTGAAATATGGATCTTAAAATTGGGTAACATTTTGCCTCATGTAATGCTCTTGAGACCTGTAGCAAAAGCTTGAATTCGAAAATTTCCCTGTTTGTATTCCTAATGTAATTTCGTATAAATATTTTTATCTGAGCTTAAGAATACAGTAAACTTTGATTTAAGAATTTTACTTTTCCTACATGTATTTACAAACTTTTATTGGATTTTTTGGTAAAGTCTGTATTAATTAATTTTCCTATGGTACCTTCATATGTCCGAGGTCCTTTTTGTGCGCCATCAAATGTTTAAAAAACTTTTTTAAAAGGTAACTCATTCATGTGTAGAAGACAATAATCCACTGAATTGGTTTTTTAAGACATAACTCGATCTTTTTTTTATTACTCCTTACCATATTCTGACATTGGTGTTGCTTTTGTGACACACAACATTGACCAAAGTGTCAAGTCTTTAATGTTCTTCGACTACTGAAAGTAGTTATTTTCGCTATCTTCCGCTATGCCACTTTTTAGTGATACGTGATCATGGTGGAGTTCTAAAAAATAATCCGTCATTATATTATTATCTGCAAAATTTATGGATATATCAACGTCATAGATTTATATTCTCACCATGTGAGGGTTACTGTATTAAATTAAGATGTGAAAGCAAACGTATTTAAAAAATACTTAAAAACAAACATGAGTACCCTCTTTTTCTTTTTCCTTCTTGAAACTATAAGGATCCCTAGTAGGAGCTGTTATTTAAAAAATGGTTGGTGCGTCAGCACTTATGTTTATTTATTGGCACTAAATATTATTTGACAAAAATTTGCAAAAAATAACAAGTATAAATTGATCATAGCTAAATTTGATAACAATTTTTTCAAAATAGTAATAACAAAAAAGTTTTGCTTCATAACGAAACCTTGAACGCAATTTGGGGGGTAAGGGGGGGGTCAAACCAAAATCCATTTTTTACGATCATTTAGTTTCTTATGACGCAACTTTCGCGGGGGGATAAATTTTGATATCTTAATATTAGTTTTCTATAATACCCCCTATG
>CP045895.1:16452849-16483335 GCA_013387185.1 Caligus rogercresseyi | reverse complement strand
AAAAATACCATTTATATTGATCAACTTCATTGAAAAGATCCTAGACTAAATGATATAATCATTTTAATGTCATTATGTTTATCTGACATAATTCCATTGAAGCAAACAGGCAACAATACAATTATTGAGTTTGATTATGACACTCAATGTGGAATCGATTTATCAATCTTAGTTATTTATTTCATTTGTCTTAGCAGGTTAGATTGTAAATCTATCATATATTTTAAATTAATTTACTACAATACTGAGATGGCAAAGGATTTCAATTATTGTCTTTTTGGTTAGGTTGTTTTCTACTGTTATTCATGCTCCCTCTATTTTTTAGCGTACCTATTTTTTGAGTACCTACTGAGTACATAGTTTCTCCTCGTCTAACAAAAAGAGAAAATATCACTTTTTCTTTTATTCAAACCCGTGACTCTCTTTTACAACAATCCTGTAAGTGGGTCAGTAATATGTCTAACTCTTTTTCGACGCAAGTGAAAATATAAGTAAACTGTACATAAGAAATAAACCAAATGAAAGAAATAATTAATTGTTCTCAGTCCATATTTGAAATAATATTGATGACCGTTTATGTGCTCATGAGAGAGTGAATGGAGATGTTGTCAGCATATAAGTATTTAAGAAGTATGTATGATGTATTAGACAGATGATGCAGCTTGACAATTTTTGCAGATACATTTTATATGATAGATAACAATTATATAATTTCCACAAACTCAAGACATAATTTTTCAGCTGTTAATGCTGTTTTTTACGCCTAAAAGTAAGAGTTATGATTACTCATTATGAAATTATGAAAAACTAAATAATCATTATTTTGTTTAATAAGAAAAGTTTCTTTGTTAAATTAAATTAATAGGTAATACAGGGCTGGACAGATACATCTGGACTAATTTTAAACACTAATACTTGTGATTGAGAGGTCACGTTCGGCTGATAAGGATCTCATTTGAAAGGTTTGCGTCTCCTTTTAGAACAATGTTTTATTCATTGTAACCATTAAGTTTGGATTATGGAAACAAAGAGAAGAGCGACAATTATTGAAATGGCCTGCGCGGACAACAAACCTGCAGAAATCATCTAGGCAACCCAAAGGCCAATGTCTACAACGTCATCAAGCTCTAGAAGTGACAAAATCTGCCCTCCTGCTTTTCTGGCTGACTGAGAGGTCCATCAAGGCCTCATCCGGGACTCCCATGATCGTACTTGCCAAGAAGCGCAATGTCAGCCACAAGACCATAAGGCGAGCAATCAAGGACGACCTGAAATGAAATCATTACAAGTTGTACAAAAAGCTCTAACCCAGTCCATGAAGAGGAAAGAATGAAGAACGGGACCAAAAATTTGACATCATATGGTAACAGAATCGTGTTCTTCAGTTACTAGAAAATTTGGACCGTGGACAGGAAGTACAACACCCAGACGGTGCTTTTGGAGACTGTCATCATCCCGTGGATGAAGAAGGAAGCTGGTACCAACACTCGTCATCAAGCAGGACTCTGCCAGATGTCACACAGCGAGGAAAACGTGTAATCTGGTGAAGACCAACAAAATCATTCTGGGAGCCGAACTCCTACAACATGACCCAGTGGACTACTTCTTTTAGAGGAAGTTGGAGAGAGAGGTCTGCCGCACCAGCCACACAATTTCAGTGCATTCAAGTCCATCATATACCACCACTGGACTGCATTGATCCCACGGAGGTGGTTATCGCCTGCAAATACTTTCAAGGCCGGATCGAGAAGATTCTCATCGTAGATAGATCCCACAATGAAAAATAAGATTGATTAAATATACAGCTTTATTTGCGACCCCATCTTGATATTCTACTCGCCCGCTGTAATATCCCTCGAGATATACCTTAAAGATGATTATATATTAGTTATATCCCATCCTCGATCACGCAGTCATAAGAATGAACCAACCCGGGAGATACATATATCGTTCTTTATTATAGCACATGCACACCGCACTTTGCATCCAATAATACTGAATAAAACAAAGGACACGGAATGATATCAATGATAAGTTAAAGGGAATGTGACGTCACAAGGGTCGCACCTATACATAACATTACCCCCATCAACCAGCGAGGCCGGGTTGATTTACATGTCTTGTGTAACCTTGTCCATCAATGCGCACTGTCCACAACATTTCCCAATTTCCTAGATGAGCTTCCCAGGTGCCCATTTGAGCTTCCGAGCGTCGTAGGACCTAGCCCACACTGGCAGTTTCTTCTTTAATGTCCCCTTTGAGGAACGTGGAGAGGAGTTAAGGAACCCATCCAGACGGGTCCTGATGGGCCGAGAGAGCAATAGCTCCGCCGGAGTCATCCCACAGGCCAAGGGCGTAACCCTATAGCAGAATAGAAGCTCATCTACTGAGATTCCAGGGTTCTTTCTCAGGAGGTTTTTTTAATACTATTATCACTCCTCTTTCGGCCTGGCTGTTAGACTGGGGGTGAAACAGTGGGAAAATGATAGTTCCATCCCCCATTCAGCCAACTTCGATTTGAACCCCGGATTTGTAAACTGAGGAACATTGTCCGCATGAACCCATTTAGGGAAGCCAACTGAGAACCAGTATAGGAGCTTCTGAATTGTCTGAACCGTGTTAATACTCGCAAGGGAATGGTGACGTCACAAGGGTCGCGCCTATACATAACACCCACGTTCGTGATATGGATGTACTTGAAATTAGTCCGGATTTATCTGACAAACGCTATATATGAGAGACCATAAATAATAAATATATATATATATATAGTATATATATATATAAACAAGGATCAAGGACCGATAGAAGAAATAATTGGGTGTAAGGATCATATTATTCTCTCTAAATTACTGATGTTACATCATCAGTATCTTCGATGAAACGATGTAGTAGGCCAACTATTCTTTTTTATTATTTTACTCCATGTCTTTCAATCACGTTTCAAAAAGATTTCCAAATTATATCCGTATCTATAGGTAATGTAACATTTTATTTATATTTATTCGGATTTTCATGTTGAGCTTACTATTTTATATATCTAAAGTTCTTTGACATCTAAATTAAGTAAAATGATACTCAAGGCCCGTATTTTTGTCTTATTCAGACCAACTCACAAAATGTAGCTTTACATTATTTTAATTATGCTTAGCCTCTATCTCTCCGTCACTGGATCACTACGATTCGATATGCAGCTATTTTGTCCATCCAGTAGAACATCAAATGATATTTTAAAGTGTGCATATTGTATATATTACCTTGGATGTCGTTAAGAAATTGATCATATTATAAAAATAGAAATATTTTAGTTTTTGTCCTTTCATTAAATGAAATGACAAAATAGACGATTTAATAGTTGGTCAAGGTGTAAAATTAAAAACTATTAATATTTTGCATTCCATGTTGTATTCTGAGAACCTATTTTGAACATGAAATACCCCGATAATCGATTTTATCATGCGTATATTCGAGGTGCCCATATAGATTTTACAAATCTGCGATGTATGTAGTGTTTTTTTTTGAGGGTATTTTTAGTCCTTCTTGCATGGTATTGCTCAATTTAAAGAGTATTTCATGTGCCTTTAACATATAATTATGTTCATTACTATATGAATCCCTACATACCAATTCTGAATTCACTTCAAATTCAAATTATAATTGGCATACAGAGATACACAACAAACCATCTTATTACCTAATAAGAGCAAAAATTTAAGTATTTTATAAGCTATGGAAATATTTTAAATCATTTTAAGTTGATTGCAGAATATTTTAAGCTACAAACTTATCCTAAGCTTGTTTTCATTTAAATTTAAGCTGGGCTCCAACAACGTTTTATATAGATTCAACTGATTATATGCAAGGTTGAGGGCTATTTATAGAACGATAGAATATAGCTTAAAATTGGTGTAGTATATACATATTAGACGTGTTCAAATTTAACACATTTCTTTAAAAACATTCAAATAGATGCTTTTCTGGTTCTCCAAGGCTTAAATAATCGACAGGAAAAATATTTTTAAATTTGGGCCGCCGGAATGCCTGCCGCATGGGCCATTTAGGGCGGCGCCAATGAAAGTTGAGTTTTATGATGATAGAGTAATCCAAATGAGATTTAAAAAAAATTATTATGCAAAAGGGGTATGACAAACAAACATATTTTATTACAAAAAGCAATTGTTTTTTTAAATTTCAAGTTTATTTAGTAACCGACTACATACATAGAAACGCATGTTTTAAGAGAGCTATGCAAGTACGTCGTATTACATTTATTTAACATTGGAAAGGAAGGAAATTTTTTTAAACACTAAAATTAAACCTTTTTTCCTAAAATAATTATTACTTTAATAAAAATACGCTACAATATATAGGTATATATGATACCAACCGATATGCGAATTAAATAAAGAAAATATATTTATTTATTATAAATGAATGGAGTTTGTATACAAAACAGAGATAAATATTACATGGAAACTTGGAATGATGTGAGATGATTAATCAATACGACGTTACATAGGGAGGGGGGGTCTGAGGGATTACTTGAGAGGAAATGGCACAAACAAGCAAATTCTAATACAAAATAAAATAATTTGAGCAAGAATGGAAGGAATTAAAGGCAAATACAACTGCAATTGAAAAAATCCTTGACAAGACCAGTCCTAGAGCTGATTACAGAGAAGTGGTCGACTTGTGTCTTATACTGTTTGAGACAAAACCTCCTCGAGACGTCCATTGGACCAAATCAGGCGCTTTTCAACAAGCACAATGGACGGCGAGGAATATTTACTTTATGAAGATGTAGATTTTCTCTGAAAAAATGCAGTATTCCAACTACAATACTTCCAAGCTAAAGTGATTAAACAAAGTTTTGGCCTTGTTCTACACTAGATACTGGATAACCTCTATGTCAACAGTGGATGCTCCAATAAAGGATCTTCATCTTTTCAAAAACATGCTTCAATATTTTCGTCAAGACAGTAAAGTAGCAACTTCTGTTCTCAATAAGCTAAATAACAACCGTTGGTACCTAACCCAGAAAACAGTAGTAATTGTATTGTTTAGCTCATACTAACGTATAACCAAGACCGCTAAAGAAAAGGTCGCAGTAAAGTTATCAAAAACAGAGAAGCCTGAGCGGTACAGAATACGAAAACCAGTGATTACTTAGACAACAACCTTCTTTGACCTTACCGGACCTGAATCGCACTTTTTATTTGATGCTCTGTGAGTAAATTGTGATCGGCTAGCAATTCCTGCCGAGACTTGGGAACATTACTCCTCTTACCTAAAAGTATTGAAATTTAAAATCAGTAAAAGTGACAAATGATAAGTGACTTCGTTAAAAAGATAACAAGAGCTGAAGAGCCGAGACATCATTTATTACAAATTGTCAAATACAATAGGCGAAAATTCAATAATCTTAAGAAATCTAGAACGAATCAATGACCAAGGTATACATGTATGTATAAAAATCAGACTATCTAAAAAATAAATTAGTCTTCATTCAAACTATTTTACATTGCATTTGTATGTGTATATGTATTTTGAACTTTTGTATATATTGAAAATAAAATTTGCCGATCAATTAGTCTTATTCTATTTCTTAAAAATAAAAATACATCCAATAATGTCAATGAAAGAAACCAGAAAATATTTACTGCAGGACACGTTACATATAAACATACCACCAAATATGTATCCCTTCTATTGAATCAGTTTATTTGATTTTCCTTTGTTTATATGTATAAGTAAGTAATTTAGACTGCGCATTTCGATTGGTATCATATATATTGTAGCGTATTTTTATAAAATTAATAATTATTTCAGGAAAAAAGGTACAATTTTAGTGTTAAAAAAATTCCTTCCTTTCCAATGTTGAAATATATGCAATACGACGTACTTGCATAGCTCTCTTAAAACATGCGTTTCTATGTATGTAGTCGGTTACTAAATAAACTTGAAATTTAAAAAAACAAATTGCTTTTTGTAATAAAATATGTTTTGTTTGTCATACCCCTTTTGCATAATAATTTTTTTTTTAAATCTCATTTGGATTACTCTATCATCATAAAACTCAACTTTCATTGGCGCCGCCCTAAATGGCCCATGCGGCAGGCATTCCGGCGGCCCAAATTTAAAAATATTTTTCCTGTCGATTATTTAAGCCTTGGAGAACCAGAAAAGCATCTATTTGAATGTTTTTAAAGAAATGTGTTAAATTTGAACACGTCTAATACATATATTAGTGGGTATCTTGAGATATCAAAGATTTAAGCCGAGTAAAAAAAACTTGAAACTTTACTTTACTTTTTGTAACTAAAAGTTTTTTATATTTTTTTATTATTTTTTTAAAGTTTTTATACAACAGTCATATCATTAAAATTAAACTTATTTTACTTTATATATAAAACACATCATGTTGTCAATGCAATGCAAAGTTCAGCGTGACAAATATTTCTCAAGTAATAGCGACTACATTTTATGAATAGTATGACTCTCGGAAAAGAAAAGTTTGTAAGCCTACTCCTTTAATAAAAATGAAATATTTTTAAGCAAGATATTTATTTTATTAGTTTATAAACACAATATATAACATATATATTATACCAATAAAATTTAAAAAGAAAAATGGTACCATGTAAAAACAAACATTAAGAATCTTTGTATTTAAAATTATTTTCATCTTTAATACCTTATAACATCAAACGGTATAAAAAATATTTAAAAAACCACAAAAACGACCAAAACCACAGAGAGGGACAAAATATAAAATTATAGCAAATCAGACATTAAAAAAATATATAACTTTCAAAAACATAAACAGATAAATAAATCACTGATTTTTGGAGTTCTTAAGCTTTTTGAAGTTGAAGATGATTCTGGCAAGGGCCCTGGCAAGACAAAGTGAAGATGAGGGGAAATATGTCACTCAGTCGGATTCATAGTTCCAAGTAAGAACTTTGGTATTTTGAATCTTCAGCGACAACGCGGTGTACCTTGCTGCAGCAGATATCATAGTTGCTCTAACGTCTTTTGTGTTGATCAATTTCCCTTGAGTCAGGAATTGGGAATAAGTGCCTTGCAGTTCTGAAAGGCTGTGCCAATGGCCTTTGTTTCATTTTGATCTTGTTCTTCTTTAGTAGAAATGCCGAAAAATATGTCCCTTAACATCTCATTAAAGCCGGTTATGTGAGCTTTATTAAGCTCGATAAACCCTTGATAATTTTTAAAGAGGGGCAATCACAAAAACAATGATAAATGTAATTGAATGATGGTTGAACTTAATTTACATAGTAGGAATTTACACCATATAAATAGATATTGTTATATTTCTAGACCGTGAACAGATAAACAAGCGGATGATCAGAGATCTCAAAGATGACTATTTATTATTTTCTTTTTATAGTACGTATTAATGGCTGTGGTCACTCTACGGTAAACAATAATACACATATACAGATATTATTTTTCACATTTCTTGTGTTTATGTTTGTTTTGGATGCTAGAATGGTGATAGATGGGTCTACATGAGTAAGAAAGACAACTTGACTTATTTGAAGCGTGTTTATTGAATTTATGTGTTATTTGCTAATATTTGCATCCGCAAAACAAATGCACGTTGAATGCAAAAAATCCATTAATTGCAAGCATAACGTCAAAGAGAGTTTTTTTTAGTCCTCAATGCAACAAAGGGGCAAAAATGTGGCCTATGGTGTGGCTGTGTATAAATTATTAGATATCTTTGTTTGTTTGAAAGATTGTATATGTACATGGATTACACGTAGTGACAAATCTCCTTAATTATGCCTTGCAAAAATATTAAACAATGTTATTCCTTAGCGACTCACAACCAATGTTTTTATAAGTGAAGGCATATAATTAGATTTCACATTTGTATTCTTAATGTATTGTTTTATGTCCTCGTTTTTTATGTGTGAATACATATCGGGTACCCTAATAAATCTTTTCAACTCAGTTTTCGCCAATAAATAAATATATATTGAGTTTATGTTAACCAGCTCGCTTTGAAAATGTTAAATAATAATGAACAGAACTGCCTAAATTCAAGCAGAAATGGCTTCCGAACGAGACAAGCAAAACTCTATGCATACACACCGTAGAATACTTGAAAGACATCAACGATCTTGAAGCAGTTGGGAGGCTTGTACATTAGGGGTATTATAGAGATCTAATATTAAGATATCAAAATTTATCCCCCCGCGAAAGTTGCGTCATAAGAAACTAAATGATCGTAGAAAAATGGATTTTGGTTTGACCCTCCCCTTACCCCCCCCCCCCCAAATTGCGTTCAAGGGTTCGTTATGAAGCAAAATTTTTTGTTATTACTTATTTTGAAAAAAATTAGTTTTATCAAATTAGTTATGATTAATTTATGACTTTGTTATTTTTTGCAAATTTTTCGTCAAATAATATTAGTGCCAATATAATGAACAAAAGTGCTGACGCACAACCATTTTTTAAATAACGGCTCCTACTAGAGTTCTTTATAGTTTCAAGTAAAGCGTTAAAGTAAAGTAGCGCATCACGGGCAGATAGCCTGGAAGGATTTTCATTGAGTCTCTTTTATCTTTTTGTCCAGCAGATGTCGCTTTTATGACAAGATATATGACGTCATACCGTGATGTCATTCTAACTATTCATTCATCTCATCTATTTAAATAATTTCATTCACAACTACTTTCATTCAAATTACCCTCACTTTTTGTTACAACATACTTATTTTACAACACTCATTGTGTTTAAGTATTAAAAAAAGGACTTTTGGTTAAGTGGAATCATTTTTATGCCTTTTTGTTATAAATTTAAATTTTCTTCTTATTTTATGTAGATTAATTGTCTAGTTATCCATTCTGTATCCATTTATACACCATGGGTGGGTGTCCTGTTCTTATCACACGAATGTGTGATAAGAGTATTCTTGCGACAGCATGGTTTATCGACTCTTTGAGGAAATGGTATGACCTTGTTTGTTCAAGAAAAACTATATATGCTTTTAGTCTTCAAGAGGAAACTGAATATGAAAATGCAATTGTTTTTCTTATAAGTTTTATAAAAATTATAAACAGCTTAAAAATATATTCCAAAAGTAATGGTAGGTTTGGATGGAAGCCAATTCAAACAGGGTCAATTTTAACAACTCTTTCCACAATTGATATCCAAGATATTTTACTTCAAGCAGGCCTCAATTATGTAATTACATCGCATTTTTCATCAGACTGCATTGAAAATATATTCAGCATGATAAGAGCTACCAACCCTACACTACAGCTAAGGAGTTCATATACATTCTAAGAATGATTTGTTTAAGTCAATATATGAAAGATGTTAAATCCAGCAACTATCATTATGATGATTCCTCTTTCTTGGCAGAGATGCTTGAATTTAAGCAACTTTACAGAGATGAAAACCAAGTTTTGTGGGACATTGATTTTATTCCACAATTTATATCAAATCTTTCACATTCACCTCAGCTGTCGAAACATGAAACAGACGTCTTATATTATTTAGCAGGTTACATTATTTTTTGAATAGAAAAACATGAACCTCATTGTTAGTCATGTTTATCCATTTAAAAAATTAATAATGGCCATCGCAATGATAGTATATCTAACCTTATAAGTATATCTGATTATACCGGGAATAGCCTCGTTTATTGTTCCCACGAAATTTTTAAAAATCTCATTCTACCAATTGAGAATAATATTAGAAATATGGAAGAATCTTTATATAATTCTCAAAAGAAAATATATCCTTAAAGATAAAACATGCGTGTGACAAGATTACTAAAGATTTCAACCTAATACCACAATGCCATTCTCTAAAAGATAAACTTATGAACAGATTTATACGATTAAGACTTGTCATATTTTCTAAAAATTAAAAAAAAAACAAGAAAAAAAATGTAAATAAAAGAAATAGCCAACTTGCTTCCAAAAGTATGGCAGTTAGATTTTCTAAAAAGTAGATTATATTACAAAATGTTTATTCCCCCCCCCCCCCTTCTAGCTATGCTCAAGCCATTACCCACCCCTTCCCCTTGATCCCCCATGTTTAATATTTCAAAGCGAATTAAATAAACAAAATATTAATTAGTTAAATTGCATTGTTATTTATTCAATACATATATTCCCATTTATTCATAAAAATTAATACTTGAATCATATTTATTGTTTTCACAATCCCAGATTCGTGTGCAGTGATGGTCTCTACACACGGAGAGGTTTTGGTTTCATACTTCTTGGCATTGGACTTAATACTTATGCTCTAGCTGCGCTCATTATCTGTTCGGCATTGGCTTGAGGCTGTTGAGGCACCGTTTCTTGTTGAATGGAATTGATGAAGTTGATAATCTACATATGCCACAATCTGTGTGGTCCAGACACGCCAGTTCAAGCTCAGCGACCATTGCTTGCTAGGTAGTTTGATGGATTCGTCGACCTTTTTCTTCTTTGCATCACGAGTACCGCCTCAGACATTTGAGAGGTGGATATGAATATAAACAGACCCCTCCTTTGACAGCTCAGAGCTTTGGAATTGGATTTCTGTTCTGAATTCGTTTCGGCGGAGGCCCATAACTTAGACTAACTCGATTCTAATATATATAAGTAATACAAATAATATTAGAAAACCAAACAATTATACATAAATAAATACAAATAAGAATTACTTTAGTTCATTCCTTTGAACGCAGTATTTCTTAACAGAAAAAGTCAAGGACAAGGATGTAGAGAATTGAATGGAGGATGTCCATGAAACTAATATCGTAGACTTAGTATCCAGGGTCGAGAAACCGCGGATTGATTTGCTCTTCTATTTAGTCAACCTGGATATAGATCCAAAACATGACGTTGAACTGACTTCCAGGGGGGCATACTTTTTACGTCCATTTGAATTCCAGAAGACAGCATCCTTCCTTCCTTCTTTTCCTTGAACGGGGGAGGAGACGTCTTCTTTGCTCTTTGATTTTCGGAGGACTGTGAGAAGGCAGACAGAGGCGTGAAGAGGAGTTGAAAATACCGGAGTCCTACAAGGGAGGCATGAGTTCTACAAAACGATGGCAATTGAGTCCGAGCACATTCGAGTTGACTTCTCTGTTCTATCGAGAATGAAGGGATTGAGGTTCAAATGACTCGGAGTCTTGGACGAATTGAAATGGGAGAAGTGAGGACAAAGGGTAAGACTCCTAACTGTCCCTCCGGTCTGTTCCTTGTATGTGCTCTCCAATCCTCCTCAGACTCCTGAAGAATCGAGAAGACTTCCATGGAGCAATAAAAATAATAGACACCTCAATGTTATTAATACAATTGTTGAAGTTTACGTCACTAATACGTCACTAGGATACTTGATATATCCCAAAATTCCTACGTACAGTCGTCCCTCGCAAAGTCGAGACGGCCCGGATCCAGTACACGACCACCGCAATATATGAGGGTCGCGATGTTGATATATATTATGAAATAATATAACTCGTGAATATATATCTCGTGAAAAAACGGGAACCAAGCCGTCGTCGCGTAGTAAAAGAACTGCGAGATGTCGAGGGGCGAAGTAGCGAGGGCCGACTGTATTTATTTACTGAGCTGCAGCAGCATCAACGCCTCTAGCGGATAAATAAAACGAAAGGAAGCCAAGAAATAATCAAAAATCAGAACAAAAAGCTCTTGATGCGCTACTTTACTTTAAAGCTTTAGTTTCAAGAAGGAAAAAGAAAAGGAGGGTACTCTGTTGATGTTTAAGTTATTTTTTAAATACGTTGCTTAAGAGGTTTAACTTGGTTTGAAACCATATAGGAGTGTAAAAATTTAGTTTAATTTTACAAGTTCTTGTGAAACTCACATGGACTTTTTTTGTGAAATATAGGATCTTAAAATTGGTAAGACATTTTGCCTCATGTAATGCTCTTGGAGACCTGTAGCAAAAGCTTGAGTTCGAAAATTTTCCTGTTGTATTCCTAATGTAATTTCGTATAAATATTTTTATCTGATCTTAAAGAATACAGTAAACTTTGATTTACATATTTTACTTTTCCTACATGTATTTAAAAACTTTTTATTGAATTTTGTGGTAAAGTCTGTATTAATTAATTTTCCTATGGTACCTTCATATGTTCGAGGTCCTTTTGTGTGCGCCATCAAAATGTTAAAAAACTTTTTTAAAAGGTAACTCATTCATGTGTAGAAGACAAATAATCCACTGAATTGGTCTTTTAAGACATAACTCGAGTCTTTTTATTACTCTTACCATATTCTGACATTGGTGTTGCATTTGTGACACACAACAGTGACCAAAGTGTCAAGTCTTTAATGTTCTTCGACTACTGAAAGTAGTTATTTCGCTTGATCTTCCGCTATGCCACTTTTAGTGATACGTGATCATGGTGGAGTTCTAAAAAAAAAATCCGTCATTATATTATTATCTGCAAAAAGTTTATGGATATAATCAACGTCATAGATTTATATTCTCAACCATGTGAGGGGTTACTGTATGAAAATTAAGATGTGAAAAGCAAACGTATTTAAAAAATAACTTAAAAACATACATGAGTACCCTCTTTTTTTTTTTTCCTTCTTGAAACTATAAGGGATCCCTAGTAGGAGCTGTTATTTAAAAAATGGTTGGTGCGTCAGCACTTATGTTTATTTATTGGCACTAAATATTATTTGACAAAAATTTGCAAAAATAACAAAGTCATAAATTGATCATAGCTAAATTTGATAAAACTAATTTTTTCAAAATAAGTAATAACAAAAAGTTTTGCTTCATAACGAAACCTTTGAACGCAATTGGGGGGGGGGTAAGGGGGGGGGTCAACCAAAATCCATTTTCCTACGATCATTTAGTTTCTTATGACGCAACTTTCGCGGGGGGATAAATTTTGATATCTTAATATTAGGTTTCTATAATACCCCCTATTGTACATGGTTATCAGGTATGGCATAGTGGATGGATGTGAGGCTCCGATAGGAAGCCAAAACTAACTCAGAGGAGTTCAAGAGAGTGCAAAAGCCAATCCATTTCAACCTATGTTTGCTTACACCAGGGATTTCGGGGTCTGAGACATGATTGGCAAGAAGGGTGGTGGCAAGAGGGTGGTGAGGTCCTTTTTAAGACCAGCAATGAAAGAGGTTCATTTCCTTTGCTACAGGCCTCTTCTGAATCATCTCAAGAAGGTCAGTGGGTACCACATCATCTTCAGCAACGAAAAGACCTGGACAGTTGACCCTGTGGGCAACTTCAAGAACAATAGGTACCCGAGAATGGGGAATGGCAACAAATTGCCAGGACACTCAGTTTCAAAAATCACCCTTCATCTAAAATGTCCTTGGGTTTTCTTGCCTCTGAGGGCTAGGCAGCTAACCTGTCGTTCCCGGTGGAGTACAGGCTCACAAGGGTCGACTATACTTGTGGGATATCTTGTTGACATTGCTACAGGCCGGCTACAAATAAAGGGAGCGTGGTACTTCAACAGAATGAGGCACCGGCATCCAAGACGAGCCAGAAGTGAATGCCAAGAAATTGTACTCGTCCAACGTGAGCCCGCTGGACTTTACTTTCTGGGTTCATATTGAGTTATAAGCGTGTCCAAAGCGTCGACGTCCTCAAAGCTAGTGTCAGCCAACACTGAAATACCATGTCAAAGGATTACATTAAAAGGGGGCCTGAGGCCGCCTGGAAGCAGTCATCGATAACAACGGTATGTACGTCCATTATAAGAAAGGCCCAGTCACCATTGAATAAGCTCGAAAAGATTGTACATTTTCTACTTCAGGTCGACATAATACATCTTGATGAAGTTTAAGATCCAAAATATAAAGATATTTTCAATGCACCCAGAACATATGTACATTCAGATATAGTGCATTTTACGCTATAAGTTATAGAAAAATGTATGCTATATGTGTTTTATGTTTAAATTGATGAGTATAATATGTATACTTCATGCATTGAAAGGCATTTACAATTAATGTAAGGAAACTCAAATTAACCTCATTAAATATATTATTATCTTAGAATTACTTTTTCATTAGGATTGACAACTCAGCACAAATATTTATAGATGTAAATAATGGCTCTTGATGCACAGGAAACTCTATTCATCAAACTAAAGAATAAAAGAGGCTAAAAAGTGAATCTTAATATAATGAATAATTTCATAATAAATTGTCTTATAAAACAATACAATACAATGGGCTTTAAAAGATTAAACAATACAGAGAGGTGGAAGTAGGTCTGTGCAAATTTAAATTTTATCTAGATTGAGAAGCAATGAATATAGAACACAAAAAAGTATTTATTTATAAGTGTATTATAAGTGCGCCGGAAACTCTGAAGAAACATGGCGATTGCACGCGAACTCGGTCAGGTTGTGGTCTTTGTGATAGATGTTTCCAATTTATCAATAGTTATAACCTGACTTTTCACCTAACCTCAAAAGCATAAGTCAAAGAATTCAGATACAGAAAATAACCTAGCCAGAATGATGATGAAAGAAGTCTGACAATCCATTTTTGAAATGTCGCTCCTCTTTTTTAGGAGCATGGATAAGTACTAAATGATAACTTTTTAAATGGTTGAAGGATAAGGATTAAAAATACACCACAGGAATAGGTATCGTTTATTGTTCATTTTATTGCATAGGCATCCGCTCTAGATATGTTTTTATCGGCTGCTTCTCAGTGTTAAAAATATGAATATATATCATGTTTTTTTATTATAAAAAGTATGCCAAGACCATAAGGCATTCAATTTCAAACTAATCTTAATCCAATATTCTGGCTATCTCTTGCTCATATAAAATTTCAGTTAAATAAAAAATTAAAGAAATATATATGTTGACAATGTTGTAGTGAAGGAGTGCAAGGAAACTTTATTGAAAGCAAAAGTCAGAAAAATATTCAACTTTCAGGGTGCAAAGGTTACAATGATCTGACAGGAAATGAGTTTACGGACTTTCTTGCAAAAAGTGGCACAACGAGTCAAAACCGAAAATGTGTTGGCATATCTCCAAGTTTCGTTAAGAAGTCCTTATATGATGCATTCTATAAAGCCTGGTGTAGACGTTATTTGAATGAACAGACCATGGCTAATACGCGTGGTTTGCTTGGAAACCCCAACAAGAAGATTGTCAGCCTCGACAGACAAAGATTGCGGTAGCTAGTTCAAGCCTAAACCGAACATGGGCCTTTTCTGGCTCATTTCAGCAAATGGAAAAACTCAACTGCAACCTGCAACGTTTGCAAGGAAGAGCCGCAGACAGCCGATCACCTCATCAACAGATCCCTGCACTATCCCAAGAAAGATATGAAGCCATGCAATGCGAAGCCGATAATAATCGAATTTTAAAGCTAATGACATGTGTCAAAACGAAAAAATAATGGCAAATAATTATGTACACAGTAAAACTCTTATAATATTCCGTAGTAGCACAAATACCCCTTTTGCGTGGTCGTGCTCATTGCTTGTTTTTATTTCTTTATATATATTTTATTTTTACTCTATTCTTGTTTTTTTCTTTAAATATGTTTTTCTTTGTTAATGTTTTTTTTTCTTTTTCCCTGTAAATTATATATATTGGCAAACGGAAATAAAGTAACTATATGTTGACAATTTACATATGTAAATGCTTACAGAGAAGCAAAGCACTTTGAAAACAAAGTTCATATTCATGAAAAGCTCTCTTCCAATTAGATTATTTTAATGGAAGAAGAGAGGCAGTATTTTTTTAGTGGACACAATTAACTATGTTTGTATTTATATAAAAAAGTAGCCATACACCCACTCTCTCTCCCTCTCATGAGAATTTTTGAGCCCTTCTTTTAACTTTTACTTAAATAGTTCATGGCATTACGTAAAAATGTAGAAAGCTCATAGAAAAATTAGTTAATATTTATATTTGTCGGATACATCTTAGAATAAAAATGTCAGAGAGCTGGGTACAATGGATAGACATAGAAAAGCGAGGGATATTTTGGGCGTGTGAAAGGGAGACAGTGTGAATGGTACAATGAGTTCAGGCTCTTGTTATCACTATTCTCTTTCCTCTCTTCAGGAAAAACAGAGATTCAAATATAAAATAAATACCTTCCGACTTGGCCTACTTCATAAATGAAATAAATATTCCTCAAAAGAGGAAAGAGAATAGTGATAACAAGAGCCTGAACTCAATTGTACCATTCACACATTCTACCTTTCACACGCCCAAAATATCCCTCGATTTTCTATGTCTAACAATGGAATATCTAAGAGTTAGAGATGGAAAGTCGAGGGATATTTTGGGCGTGTGAAAGGAAGAATGTCTGAAGGGTGCAATTGAGTTCAAGCTCTTTTTATCACTATTCTCTCTCCTCTCTTGAGGAATATTTATTTCATTATGAAGCAGGCCAAGTCGGCCAGAACAGAAGGTATTTAATTTATATTTGAATCTCTGTTTTTGCTTACGTTGGAGTAAAGCGTTAAACTTTAACGCTTTAGTTTGGAGGAAAGAGAATAGTGATAACAAGAAGCTTGAACTCAATTGCACCCTTCAGACATTCTCCCTTTCACACGCCCAAAATATCCCTCGACTTTCCATCTCATCTTAGTAAGAGTCCATGAGATTTACATGCCATGATAGTTTATCAATCATCTCGTCAAAAGATAAATATTTGTGAAGTGGGCATTCACTTATAATAGAATAAAATGTTCATATACTACTAAGAGAATCCAACGTTTGGTGATTGTTATACTTTCAAAATATTTTGTATTCTTTAAAACACGCTACATAGATAATTAAGTACCAAATAAATGTCATTGTAGTTCCTATCTATGCCTCTATTATTCATGGTGTATATACATTCTTCCCGCTTAGGTCTTCAAAAAAGTATTACTAATATATATATATATATATATATATATATATATATTATATATATATATATATATATATATATATATATACCTATATATATATATATATATATGATGATACGTCATAAACATAATAATATGCTTTATGACGTTTTATCAATAGTGGCAAACGTATCTGGTATTCTATATACCTTGTTAGAACCCACCCACCAACTCATGACTGGATACTCAGGAGAGAAGAAAAATTCAGTCCACTGAAAGAGCCATGACTAAGATGGCTGCTCCACTTGGCGATTAAAACAATTTATTTGTTTGGGAATAGAAAAAAGTAATTCATGTAATAAATGTCCATTTTGTATTTCATAAAAAGCGTCCCTTTAAATGACGTCACTGAATGTATATTGTCATTTCTCCCTTTTTCTATTCCTTAAGACTTGGTATTTACATTGACAGCTGAAGAGATAATAATTATACCCTTCTTGTTTTCATCGACTTTAATATAAAAAATTTATATATTTATATATAATATATATATCATAATAAAAAGGGAATCTAATATGAGTCCCATCAGCTGTGGACTGAGGCATTACTACTCCCTTTTTCAGACTATTGTGGTATCCAGTATTTATATTGTAGGTCGGCGGTTATAATCCGAAGGCTTTGAGATGCTCAACATTTTATTTTGGAACTAACATTTTGACGAACAGTTATATAAAATAAATAATTGCTATAAATCCCAATAATACACATGTCTTAAATTAGATGACTGTACTGTTACTATGAAGAATTTAATCTAAGAGCATATATATATATATATATATATATAGATAATATATATATACACATATATATATATATATATTTATATATATATATCCTCAGCTTCAAGTGATTATTAATTAAAATAGGAGGATCACGTCAATTTCACCTTATATTTTTATAATGAGTATACAAACTGATATGGTGGGTTGATCAGTAGAAAATTATATCATAAACATTGATTTTCAAATTGTGAGCCGAGGGGTAGAAGGACTTATCCATTTGTTTGTTGAGGAAGAGCAATTCCTGAGAGACTTCCTCTTCTAGATTTAAGAGTCCAAGAGACGTGTAGAAGTTTATGAGTGGAGTCTCTTAATTCATCGGAGACCCGGAAAGGGGGATGGAGGGTATATATGTGAAAACGAATTTTTAGGAATAGATCATGAGGCATCTCCTCCTTTCACGATCCAGGGGCCCAAAAGTTCCATTCCCATGCATAAAGTCCCTCTTTTTGACTCCGAGATTCTTCAGGACACAGGAGAATTATCTTTTTGTCTGTGTCTCTCTCCCTTTATCTGTGTCACTCTCTCTCTCTTTGTCTCTCTATTTTCTTTCATCTCTATAACTCACACTCTTTCTTTTTATTTTCCCCTCGCATTCGGTCCAAAAATAATCAAAAATTACCGCGAGCTCCCTAAAATATGAAAACGGTGTACGAAAGTAGAACGTTGCCATTTTAGTTTAGCTCCTACAATAGATACACCTCGCCGAAAGTTAATCCGGTATAAGCCGGAATTGAACAATCGGGATGTTATATTTTGCTGCATTTTATTCCAAGAATTTCACAGTACAAAATTTTCCCAGAGGAAGCAACTTCATCAGTATAAAGGATCTATGAGTAAAACAACAAAATATTTATAAGAAATATTTCTCAAGGATCTATTTTCTCACACTATTCCTTGGTATACATATCACATAATATATATATATATATCATTGAATGACTCAGGAATGCTGTCTTGTAGAGAAAAAGCAAAGTATGATAATGTCAGTAATGGTATATTTCTGCTGACAATGCAGTTTTAAAATATTATATATGTAAATATCAAACATAAATGGCCAAATTTATATATAAATACATGTTAGCATCAACACTTTTTTTGTACAAAATGGTAGTTTTTATCTCATACTCATGGCTAAATAGGAATTACGCGACATAGAGCCCACCGCCGCAGTGGTTGATTAAAAATCCAAATATATAATTATTGTGAATGTCGGTAGCAAGAAGACAAATATTAATTTATTTTCAACCCCCAATACGACATACTGAAGACATTTAGAGCCCAAGGGTCCAGTTATGATTGGATTGAAAATCCAATATGTCATAATTGAGATTGGCCAAGTATGAGGTTCATTGGGGGTAGCTTGTATCCTCAATAAACTATGATTGTGGCAATGTTCTGAATGATTACGCGTAATCTCGGGTTCCTTATTTTTACTGATATATATATATATATATAATGGAATATGAAAAAATGCACACATACAGATTTTTTTGTCTCTCTCTTCTCTTCTCTCTAATATATATATATATCAGAGCTGAGACTACCGAATGTAAATCGGTATTCGAAACTACCGACGGTTGATTTCAAAAATCGAACCAATTTTTGGTTGTCAATCGGTACGGTATATTTGAAAGTATGACTTTTGTAGCATTCACATAGAGACATAAAGATATAGAGAGCTTATTCCCATCAATAACAGAGAAACATCGTTCAACTGTCGCTTTGCCCCAACGCTCCCTAGTGTGAAGAACTTGAACTTCAAAAATAAATAAACAACTATAACTTATAGTATTATAGAGCAGATTCATAAATAGACATCAATATAAGTTTATGCTATGCATTGAATACTAGAGTACCTGAAAGTGTATTTAATATCGGACAATAAGAGACAGTAGATAAAAAAAATCTATAGCCTTCCATTTCCTAAAAAATCCAAGTACATATGTATTAATTTATATAAGATTAGTATATATTGAATTTTAAATAGTCTCTAATAAATTATAACAATTGATGTATTTAATTGTCCTTTGTTATAAACTGTCCGATATTAAAGCATATGAAGAAGTAAAAGCAGATAGATAAATAAATTTCTCTCTCTTTCTAATCTACAGTACCGAATATCGATCGATACTGTAGATATATAATCAAATCTACCGAATACCGATATCGATCAGTTTAAGGTATATAGGTACCGAATATCGAACTGGCGGTAGGTTTGTCCATCAAATCCTAGCTCATAAATATATATATATATATATATATATATACCCCGGCTCTAACCACTTTGGTGCCCTAGGCAAGATTTATGTGTCATGGGTCAAAGCGGTACTTAGAGTTTGACACTTCATTAGCAGGTCCTCTTCTCCTAAGTTGGGGAAATCGAGGAGCACACCAAAGATTCTATTCATTCTCCAAGATTCTGAAATATTTCATCTAGTGAGGAGATGGCCGTATCCATGACCATATTAAAAAATGTGGTTTCCATTTTTCGTAGTGCATCATGGGATGTGTTCATCTGGAGAATCATAGCTAAAGTGTTTTTTTGTGGTTCTCAAACGTTTTTGTTTGAGTTAGCCTCCACGTTCATCTTTTCGCACATCTCCTTTGCAGTTTTCTGTGCATCAGAAAATCCAGTGTTTCTGTAACTTGTGAGGGAATCTCTGGTTTTCTTCAGCAAGTCGACAGCTACATCAAACTGCATGGAGGGTGACTGCATTAGTTTATGACATACTGGATCTTGCTGAGAATGTCGTACCATATAACTGTACAAATACAAAAGCGATAGGATCCAATCTCCTCAGCCAAAGACTGGGCTTCAACTCTCACCAAAGGGTCTGCAGTTGTTTCCCTCACTTCCAGAAGAGTCTCCCTGACTTGACCAGCTTGATACCTTACTGCTTCAATACTTTTTATTCTGCTTTCCCATCTGGTCTCTGCCCATAACTTTAGAGTTATTTTAACATATTTTAGGAGGACATCCCACCTATGGGTGGAGGCTGAGAAGAGCTAATAATTTTGTTAAATGCCCAAAGTAGCCAAGGGCATCTGGTGAGCTTTTTGCAGCATCAGTACTACCAGATTTAAAGGCAGATTTCAACGTTCAAACAGATTTACCGGTTTTTAACAGCTTTACCTAC
Source organism: Caligus rogercresseyi (assembly GCA_013387185.1). NCBI lineage: Eukaryota > Metazoa > Arthropoda > Copepoda > Siphonostomatoida > Caligidae > Caligus > Caligus rogercresseyi. Next base: position 16,462,505 of record CP045895.1, on the reverse strand, counting down.
ATGAGATAGTTTATATTAAAAAAAATAATAATGTACATTTCGTTTTTTAGCAAATGTTGACGCATATAATATAAAATTAGGGAGAATTTCTACCCAGATAATTCTCGGCATTAATGGGTTAAATTCTATACATCCTTTAAAACAATTTATTGGAGTAAACTTTGGATAACTATCAACCCTAATGGAATCTGTTCGGGATCTTAGAAAATATCATTATTTTTATACTACTACTTATAAACTTTGCTAAACAGTTAAATTGGCGCCACCTGGATGGACGGCGCCCTTAGCATTTGCCTATACTGCCTAGCTACTGGCCGGCCCTGTATATATTATATATATATATATATATATATATATATATTATATATATATATATAATATATATATATATTAGGGTTGTTCTTATTTTTCAAATGTTTGAAATGTTAGCAACATTGTAGATTTTCTGTTTCTTGGTGATAAAAGAAGACGACATACAAAGTTTGAACAAAATCAGTCAACATTACGAGGTCGCGCAACGAGGTCAAAGTTTTAAAAATTTAGTAAAATATAGTTTTCCGCAATTTCTTCAAAATGGTGGACGTTACAGACTTCAATAATAATTATTAATTTAAGGAAATCTAATTTACTTCCAGACGTATGTTTGATGTTTTTTAATCAAACAAATTTTTCAGTAAAAACAAAGAAAACTAGAGGCATATATACACTCAGAGAGTGTGTACCTCCGCCGATCCCCACAACCTTCCCATTCAAACATTCTCCCTTTCACACGCCCGATTTTCTATCTCTAATCATTGTTTCCTCTCTGTTAGCTCATTTTGCATATTAAAAAAGCACTCAGAGACGGGAAGAGGAAGAAGTTTAAGCTACGCCACTGGGTTAACATAGTCCTGAGCTGATATATGAACAATAATACGTCAATGAATATTTTTTTAGCGTTAGTTCTTTCCTACTCCTTGAATAGAGACCCCATTTCATTTAGTATTTTGCTCATTTTGCATATTAAAAAAGCACTTAGAGATGCCAAAATTTAATCACTTGTTTTTTTGGCATTTCCAACAACTCCACAAAGTTTCATTCGAATCTGTTCAGTACTTTTTGAGTTATCCTGCTGACAAACAAATAAACAAACCAACAAACGCCAGTGAAAACTAGAGGCATATATACACTCAGAGAGTGCAAACCTCCGCCGTCACGGGGTCCTATGACCTTCCGAGGCAGATTTTTCACGACTGGGGCGGCGTAGAGGAACGGGGAGGGTTCCCCTCGACGGAAATTCCGAGAGGAAGACGCTCCCGGTACCCTATTTCACAGCACAGCGACATCTATTGGCAGAGTAGGCTAACTTGAAATATTTATTAGTATTTAGCTCATTTTGCATTTTAATTCTGCACTCAGAGATGCCAAAATTTAATCACTTGTTCCTTTTGGCATTTCCAACAACTCCACAAAGTTTCATCTGAATCCGTTCCGTACTTTTTGAGTTATCCTGCTGACAAACAAACCAACGCCAGTGAAAACAATACCTCCTTCGGCGGAGGTAAAAATGGAGTGTGTATTGTTAGCATATTTCATAGCTTTTTTGTGTCAATTGCAAGGAATACTAGAAGCTAACTGGAAGGATGACGTCATTAACGGGCACTCCCTTTATGCTCAAGTAAGGGCCATCATTATTAGTTCAATTGTAATATTTATTTCAAAAAACGTGGTTGTGTAGTGTTATTTTAAGTTCTTTATATTCTGTGTTTCAAAGTGGTTTACAAGTTATCTGCTTCTGTTGTAAACAGGGATATAATAATATGCCAAAGAGGGACTACTCTTTCTCGAACGATCTCTTTGGGAAGCTCAAGAGTCACTTTGATATCCACAGCTTTCGCCTCAATCATCTGTCAGCCATTAATGCGGCCCTCTTGAACAATGTCGCCTCTGTCTTTATGCCCACGGAGGCAGAAAGAGTCTCTGCTATCAGTTACCCGCTGCAGTCCAGGGCAGAGTCACTGTAGTCCTATCCCTCCTGGCATCCCTCATATATGATAAAGTCACAAAGCTCAACGGTATGGGAATCCCTGCAGATCATCTCATCGGGGACGACTATGGCCGGCAGCGGAAAATATACGAAAAGCTCCGTCTCCTCACGCCCCAAATCATATTCCTCTGCGTGACTCCCGAGAAGGTATCTGCCTCTCAGAAGCTCAATGGAGTCTCTCGAAGCCTTTATTCGCGGGATCCCCTCAAGCGATTCGTTATTGATGAGGCCAACTGTGTGTCTCAGTAGGGACACGACTTTCACTCGTACTACTAGCTTCTCCATAGGTTACGAAGTGATTTTCCCCGAGTCTATTTTATGGCACTAACGGCCACCGCGACGCCCTGCATCCGAACGGACATTCTACATCATCTAAAAATGAAGTCTCCAAAATGGTTTCTCTCTTCCTTCAACAGACAGAATTTGGCCTATGAGGTCCAACCAGAGAATCCATCCAAAACTGCTATGCTGCCCTTCCCGTGGACTGCTACCGTGAAATGGCTATTAAGCTGCCTTGCTCCAAGGGTGAAATAATGGACATTGTTCATATGAAGGAGCTTTAATACAAGAGCTACGAGGAGGAACTTATCCCAATTTGCCAGAGCTTTTTGGACCAACGGTTGAGTTATTTGGAGGATAAGGAATACGCTGCATTTCTAAATAGCGAAGAAGGCTCTGGGATTTTCCGTATTTTAGCTCGAGCATCGAGTCTATTGGTGGATGGATGTCCAAGTCAAAGTAAGAGTTTCTAACTATTCATCAAAAATAAAAGTACCCTTTTTTATCTTAAAGCAATTTAAAATATGAATGATTTTAAAGATATATATATAATATTAATCATAACTTTTTCATTTTATGAAATAGATTTTTACTTTATCACAATATCAAGCCAATAAATAAATAAGTATTAACTAAAAATTAAATATATTGAGTACATTGTCCAATTTTAATAGTATCGTAGCTATACGTAGCTTTTATTCTGTTATTGACTTTGTTTTTTGTAATGAAATGCATATTGCATCATCTGTTTTTAATTAAATGATGTTAAGGTAGTGATTAAACAGGATAGAGTTACGCTATGACGTTAAATTTAATATCACCTAAATGTTTATAATTAATTCTTCATATTGTAATAGGGGCGGAAGAGGCAAATACTATCGGGGTCGCTGTGGCTGAATGTTATCTTTCCGTGGATGAAAAAAGTCTGGCTCGACCTCAAGCCGAACCGGAACGCCCTCAAACGCAACGCCAGCCCCGCTAAAACCTCCTCAAGATCCTCTGATTTGAAACTCATGGCACCTCCGAAACTAGAAGTTTAATGAGGCTGTGTCGTTTCAGAGAAACAAAGATCGTCAGATATGAAATTTAATTTGAAAATATTTTTTTTAAAGTTACAGTCTATTTCACAATGAAAACATATAATATTGAATTACTTGTTTGTAACTGTTAAACTATGTATCGTTTGTAAATAATATTATATTTACTATTGTGGAAATTATTGTTGATAAATAAAAAGTATTAAAATATATATCACACTCGCTATTCATTTTTTTAAATATAATATCTACTTGTTTGATCGTTGAATTATAAATTATTGACGTGAAAATGACTCATTTAGCTATAAAAATACATATAAAACTTAATTTATTGATATGTTAATCAACGTATCATGGCCTTAACTTGGAAGCTACAATTTTCCCTTTCCTTTCCAGTTAGTTTCTAGTATTCCTTGGTCAATTGATATGAGAATATACGATTACCATCTGGTACTGCTTTTAGTGTTACCTGGATAGGAAGAAAAAAAGAAGGGAGAGAAGTGAGACCAAATACTCCCTCCCTTCTCTTTCTCTTTCTATCCAGGTAACACTAACAGCAGTACCAGATGGTAATCGTATATTCTCATATCAAAAGATCAATTTTTGGGGGAGAGTACGTATTTGCTTATATCTCTTAAAGTATAGCGATTTTTAGAACACAAAATATATCAAATGAAAGCTTGGTTAACCAACTTTAATATTTTGGTATACTAAATCATGTCAATTTAATAAGTAGAGAGTTATATGTACATTAAAAAAAGCCTATCTCGCGTACAAAAGACGCATATAATGGATTATGTATGCGTCAGAGACAAAGTAAGATTTTGAGAGGATACCTTGACGCACATCTAAGAAACACATTATGATTTTTTTTTTCATAATCGATTTCTTATAGGTCAATACAGGCTCTGAATTATATGATGTAAACTCAGATTGTACTGAATTCTGAATTGATAGAATGCAACCAAGGTCATTTTTGGATTTATCATCTAAAGTTTTACTAAACTTAAAATTACTATTTTACTCTGAAGCGAACAAGTCATCTTCTACAGGCGAGTGAAGTTAATTGACACAAAAAAGCTATGAAATAAGCTAACAATACACACTCTATTTTTTTCTTTGTTTTTACTGAAAACTTTGTTTTATTAAAAAACATCAAACATACGTCTGGTAGTAAATTAGATTTCCTTTAAATTAATAATTATTATTGAAGTCTGTAACGTCCACCATTTTGAAGAAATTTGCGGAAAACTATATTTTTACTAAATTTTAAAACTTTGACCTCGTTGCGCGACCTCGTAATGTTGACCGATTTTGTTCAAACTTTGTATGTCGTCTTCTTTTATCACCAAGAAACAGAAAATCCACAAAGTTGCTAACATTTCAAACATTTGAAAAATAAGAACAACCCTATATATATATATATATATATATATATATATATATATATATATATATATATATATATATCAGATAAATGAACAGGGTAACAGTTCACTACTCAGGAAAAAAAGTGCACCTCAGTATAAAAACTGGAGCTCTAAATAATAAATATAAAGAAATCACGTTGACAAAGTATTTTTCACAACACTGTGTTTCATGGTTATATTTAACCAATCTTCAGGTTCAAATACAAATATAATGATGGAGTAATACTTTGACAATTAAATTAAAGAAATAAATGAAAAAATAATAAACAATAACAAAAGAAACGAAAGAAACAAAAGAAACATATAAAAACATATAAAATCTATAATAATTTATTATGGTGGATTCTGGTTTTCTTTTAGAATTTTTATATTTTTTATTTGAAATTTATATTCATGAATGCATTTATTTAAAATTTCAGATTTTTGGTTTAAAAGAGTTGATTTGTCATGCTTGGCAATGCATAATTTTTCAGTGAGACATAAATTGCATCTTCTTGCTCCGTTTTTGAAAATATTGCTTCTTGCATGTACACTACAATTTATCTTAAATTTCTTTTTTTCCTTCTTCAGTTTCCATACAAAATTACTTAGCGTGGTAGAGTGAGGGCTATCCTCATTTTTTATTGCATTTTTATGCTCCATCCAGCGTTTTTTAAAAGGTCTTAATGTTTGGCCATAGTATGTATGGGTGGGCTCATTTTCTGGAGATACATCTATCTTGTATACTATGTTTTTAGCATTGCATCCTCCAGAGATTCGACCCATTGGGCATACTTTATTTTTTTGGCAATTACATTTTTCCTCTTCATCCGGCTGATTTAGGGGAGTTAAAATTTTCTTGTTATGGCTATTGATCACTTGCCTCATGTTTTTGACAGTACAATACGACAATTTAACATTTGATCGATTAAATAATTTATAAAGGGGTGGCTAGGTGGGAAACAGTGGTCTAAAATTTTGAAAAATTTCTGTCCAATATTGGTCCTAACATTATTGGAGAAAGGTGGATTAAACCAAAGGATTTTCCTTTTTCTTTTCCTTCTCTTTTTGGGTTCATTCAAAGTAAAATTTAGTTTGAAATTATACCCACTTTTATCAAGAGCATTTTGATAGTAGTGGGATTCTTGGTTAAAAATTTCCGGGTTTGAAGAGAGGTTTGAAAGTCTATTATTAACACAAACCGGTATTGCCTTGAGATTGGACGGAGGGTGATTACTTTTTGAGTGGACATACATCGTTCTATCGTTTAGCTTTCTGTACGGTCGGTGAGTGCCATTTTTTAAAACAAAAGTTATATCTAAATAATTTGCGACAGTGAGATTACACTCAACTGTCAGTTTTAAGGAATTTTGCTTAAATATTTTTATAATTAATTTTTTAATTTGTTCAATTTCAGGGCCAGACTTATTCAAAGCCATAATCCCATCATCCCTATAAAGGCCAACAGCAGTTAGAGGAACAATATTCGTAATTTGATCTAATAAATAAAGGCCAACTAACTCACAAATCTCACAAGAGTCAAAAGACCCCTGTGCGACGTCAAAATTTCTTCCATTACTGTCTTTTTTCACCCACACACCATCAAAAACAAAAAACTCTTTCTTGACTCGTGAATTATTGCAATATCAGATTTACTTATATCACAATAATTCCCAGCAAAAGAAATTGCATTATTTAATAGTTTTTCAGTGATGGATGGATAAAAATCGACAATATCATAAACTAAAAACTTTAAGTGTTTCCTGCTCTCTAACTTGTTGAACCAATCAAGAGCTGACATGTTGTCCCTCCACAAATTGTATCCAGTTTTCTCAATAATTATATTATTGATCTTCTGGACAATCCGTTTAGATACGACACCAATATCACTCTTAGCAGGGTTCAACAATCTTGTACTGACCTTTGTAGGGAAATGATTTTTATGGTCTTTGATAGTACAGAAAGCTTTAGATTCCCGGTAAGCCATCATTCGGTCATCCAGGTCCAAGTCTCTAGCAATAGCGGCTGTGCTAATATTAACTTTATTCACAATTGAATGGTCCACTTTTTGATATCCTTTAGAGATGTTTTCAACCATCAGTTTGTTCATGGTCTCTTCGTTTAAGGCATACCAATTAGACGTTTTGTCTCCTGGGATGATTAACTTTGTACACGAATTGATCTTTTTGATATCCGAGTTGAGTAATTGTTGAAAAGTATTCGAATATTTTTTGAAGCGTAAACTTTGAACTAAGTTATACAATTTAGATTCAAAAAATTTTAACGATTCCCAATGTTCCCCATAATTTTTTGACGAAAGTGATGGAGGAGTCCTTTTACTTTTGAAGCCATATTATTTCTTTTATTTTATTGATTTTGATTTACAGTGAGGACAAAGATATGCCAAGCCCTCCAGCGGAAGTTCCAAATGAACTGTGACAAACGAGATACAACAAAATTTCATATTCCTATGTTTACAAATAGGTATTTTCTTCAAGCTATAGTCAAAATTATACTTCTCCATTATGCGTACAACGTAATACAGTGAGATTTGAACGGTAAAAGTGCCCTCCAATGTTCAAAACTTAGGGGCTATTATCAGATAAATGAACAGGGTAACAGTTCACTGGAACTCAGTGGACCTTGCATATCAGTGGACGATCTAAATAAAAAAATCAAGAAAGAAAAATGGCTTCAAAAGTAAAAGGACTCCTCCATCACTTTCGTCAAAAAATTATGGGGAACATTGGGAATCGTTAAAATTTTTGAATCTAAATTGTATAACTTAGTTCAAAGTTTACGCTTCAAAAAATATTCGAATACTTTTCAACAATTACTCAACTCGGATATCAAAAAGATCAATTCGTGTACAAAGTTAATCATCCCAGGAGACAAAACGTCTAATTGGTATGCCTTAAACGAAGAGACCATGAACAAACTGATGGTTGAAAACATCTCTAAAGGATATCAAAAAGTGGACCATTCAATTGTGAATAAAGTTAATATTAGCACAGCCGCTATTGCTAGAGACTTGGACCTGGATGACCGAATGATGGCTTACCGGGAATCTAAAGCTTTCTGTACTATCAAAGACCATAAAAATCATTTCCCTACAAAGGTCAGTACAAGATTGTTGAACCCTGCTAAGAGTGATATTGGTGTCGTATCTAAACGGATTGTCCAGAAGATCAATAATATAATTATTGAGAAAACTGGATACAATTTGTGGAGGGACAACATGTCAGCTCTTGATTGGTTCAACAAGTTAGAGAGCAGGAAACACTTAAAGTTTTTAGTTTATGATATTGTCGATTTTTATCCATCCATCACTGAAAAACTATTAAATAATGCAATTTCTTTTGCTGGGAATTATTGTGATATAAGTAAATCTGATATTGCAATAATTCACGAGTCAAGAAAGAGTTTTTTGTTTTTTGATGGTGTGTGGGTGAAAAAAGACAGTAATGGAAGAAATTTTGACGTCGCACAGGGGTCTTTTGACTCTTGTGAGATTTGTGAGTTAGTTGGCCTTTATTTATTAGATCAAATTACGAATATTGTTCCTCTAACTGCTGTTGGCCTTTATAGGGATGATGGGATTATGGCTTTGAATAAGTCTGGCCCTGAAATTGAACAAATTAAAAAATTAATTATAAAAATATTTAAGCAAAATTCCTTAAAACTGACAGTTGAGTGTAATCTCACTGTCGCAAATTATTTAGATATAACTTTTGTTTTAAAAAATGGCACTCACCGACCGTACAGAAAGCTAAACGATAGAACGATGTATGTCCACTCAAAAAGTAATCACCCTCCGTCCAATCTCAAGGCAATACCGGTTTGTGTTAATAATAGACTTTCAAACCTCTCTTCAAACCCGGAAATTTTTAACCAAGAATCCCACTACTATCAAAATGCTCTTGATAAAAGTGGGTATAATTTCAAACTAAATTTTACTTTGAATGAACCCAAAAAGAGAAGGAAAAGAAAAAGGAAATCCTTTGGTTTAATCCACCTTTCTCCAATAATGTTAGGACCAATATTGGACAGAAATTTTTCAAAATTTTAGACCACTGTTTCCCACCTAGCCACCCCCTTTATAAATTATTTAATCGATCAAATGTTAAATTGTCGTATTGTACTGTCAAAAACATGAGGCAAGTGATCAATAGCCATAACAAGAAAATTTTAACTCCCCTAAATCAGCCGGATGAAGAGGAAAAATGTAATTGCCAAAAAAATAAAGTATGCCCAATGGGTCGAATCTCTGGAGGATGCAATGCTAAAAACATAGTATACAAGATAGATGTATCTCCAGAAAATGAGCCCACCCATACATACTATGGCCAAACATTAAGACCTTTTAAAAAACGCTGGATGGAGCATAAAAATGCAATAAAAAATGAGGATAGCCCTCACTCTACCACGCTAAGTAATTTTGTATGGAAACTGAAGAAGGAAAAAAGAAATTTAAGATAAATTGTAGTGTACATGCAAGAAGCAATATTTTCAAAAACGGAGCAAGAAGATGCAATTTATGTCTCACTGAAAAATTATGCATTGCCAAGCATGACAAATCAACTCTTTTAAACCAAAAATCTGAAATTTTAAATAAATGCATTCATGAATATAAATTTCAAATAAAAAATATAAAAATTCTAAAAGAAAACCAGAATCCACCATAATAATTATTATAGATTTTATATGTTTTTATATGTTTCTTTTGTTTCTTTGTTTCTTTCGTTTCTTTGGTTATTGTTTATTATTTTTTCATTTATTTCTTTATTTAATTGTCAAGTATTACTCCATCATTATATTTGGTATTTGAACCTGAAGATTGGTTAATATAACCAATGAAACACAGTGTTGTGAAAAATCTTTGTCACGTGATTTCTTATATTTTAT
>CP045895.1:16427479-16452749 GCA_013387185.1 Caligus rogercresseyi | reverse complement strand
TTTTTATTTTTTTTTTTATGGCAAAGGTCTTTATTATTCATATAATACAATAATATAAAATAAACATAGATATAAAAAGGGGGAGATTTGTGTTTGGTAAAAACATAAATAAACATTATAGTTTTAATTAATATACCCCGTAAGACCTTAAATTCTATGACATAAATCTAAAAACGTAGTAAAAGAAAAACAAATAAATAATTTTCTAATAGTAAAAACTAAGATTCTTTTTTAAATTTCTTATATTTTTTTAAATCATTCTAATGGCTTTGGCGTAGTGCTGAGAAGTTGACGGGAAGTATTGACGAGTACGGACCGTTATCCCAAGATCCTCCACCGAGAGTCGGAATCTTTAGAGCAAAAGCTGTGTACCGAGCTGCCGCTGATATTAGGATTGCTCGGAGCTTGCTGCTTTCGATGATCTCTTCTCCAGTTAGCTTCAGGGATATATAAGCTTTGCAATTACTTATGGCAGCCCTGATTGCACTTTCTTCGTTGGTCAAGTTCGATCTCAACGGAAAACCGAATAAGACGTATGCTCCCAAAAACTCCACCTCGAAGTCCACAATGTTCGATGCATTAAAAGTACGAATTCCTTAGGATTTTCAAAGCAGGGCAGTCGTAAAACGCGTGCTTAATATCGTTGTATAGTCGTCCACAATCTTTGCAATGGTTTTTAAAACTGATTAAGTTTGCAGATATTTGCAGTTGAGAAGTAAACTTCTTGCCATCATTTATTCCTCTCAAGGAATGTAAGATCCTCTTCTCCCCCACTTTAGGGAGATCAAAAAATTTCATTGATTTTTGGGAGGCATTCAAAGCCTCTTTGATACTTTGTCTTTTTGAGGAAATTTTACACACCAAGGAGCCAGAGGAATATGGTTTTTTGCTCCCCTCTGAAGTGGAAAATAAAATCTTCCGGATACAAAAACAGACTGCTTCGATATATCAGAATATAAGCGAGCTTTCTTCGAAGGCAATCTCCTCTAATTTTCAGGCTGATAAGGAAGGTTTTTGAAGAAATATTTTTTCTCCAAATTTTGGCGGATTATATCGATTGTTGAATTAGAATCAAAATGGGTGTTTTTTTCCATATTATCCTTTGGACAGCTGCCCAATCCATTGAATGCTTGGCAATATACTTGTTGGACAGTTCGCTACAAACATTAGTCGAGTGAATATAATAGAATCTGTCACATAACCCGCCATTCTTTTGGTGGCTTTGAATACGCATTCTTAGAACTTTTGTATAAATCTTTGGTAATATGTTCCGAAGCAACACCAGTCCTCCTCCTAGCTCAGATCTTTTTCTTTGTAAAGTGGGCAAATATCTATGATCAAAAAAGCAATTTTTGCCATTGGCTTTCTTCTTCCAGGAGGCGCTCACCAACAGTTGGCAGGGCACTTGCAACATATATCATTTGCGATATTAGTTTGCAATTATATAAATCCACTCGTTTTTGTAAGTTGAAGCCTCTCCATGCTTGAACCCACTTGACTGCTTGCGCATTGAGCCTCAGAAAATTGGATATAGAGGCTGTCCACATTCCCATTCTATGCCCAAAATATTGACAGATTTCGAAACTTTGCAGCCTCCCACAAAAGGCAAAATGGGAGTCCATAAAACAATAGGGAGAATAGTTGTCTTTTCCAAATTGATTTCCAGCCCCGAAATTTTCTTAAATTTCTTAAAAAAAGACAAGACAACTTCAATCCTTTTTATAATTTGTTCCTCGGAGTTAGCTTCACCATTAGCGTCACATCATCAGCGAAGAGATCTATAATATGTTTTTCCCTGCCAAGCATAACACCGAATCCTCAATATTTGCGTTTCAAGACCATACTCAATTCCTCCATCGCTGCCACAAAAAGCAAGGGGAAACCGGACATCCTGTCTGCAGCTTCTGCCAAGGGAAAATCGGACCACGCTGGTCTTTAGTCCATAGCGCTCTCCTATAGACAGTAGTAGTAGTTCTCTGTTATCATCCAAAGTCTTGAGCAGTACAGGCACGCCTTTGCGCCTGTGAGAAAATCCCATGGGTCATCATTTCTTTATCATCCTCCGAGCATGATTTCAGATACCTAAACTAAGATAAATTTCATTTTACAGCTTCATTATAAAAAGCTTGATAATTACATACGGAGATTGAATGTTGTCGATAAAAAAATAACTTTAATTCGTTCAACAAGAATATGGCATTGGGTGTAAAAGTACTACATTACTAACTCACATAACGTCTCACATAAACTCATTGACATATTCTTTAATAATTTGACCTGTTAATTTCCAAGCTCTATCATCCCAATAAATGAGGACTGGTATGAATAAGTATAATAAATATACTTTGTGTCCGACATAAAGTCTAAAAAGCTGTTTGACCTACTTATACGCTACAGTCTATGCCCACATTAAATTTGAATATTGAGATATTTAGTGCTCCAATTTTTAGCCCAGAAGGCATTGCTTTTTGCAGGGGCTGATCAATCATACAATCGAGTGAAGTCATTCTTCCTGGTGTGTGTCAAATATAAAATATACATATATTTGAGAATAGGAAGCACTCTTTTCCGTATAAGGCAATTTTACTATTTTATCATTCATACATAATTACAAACTCATTATTGTTGCTGCATATAGTTAATCAGCATTATAAAATCAGGTCAAAAAGTACGTCATTCAGGATTTTACAATTATTATAACAATTTATTTGATTATTTCCATTTAATCACTAGTTTTGAATAAAGTTATCATAAGAAAAATAATTATACATTTAAAATCACTCAAGCGAATCTGACATTATATATATATATAATTTGGTATTAGTACAATGACTCATTTGTAATTAATTAAGCATATTTTTTGACGGTTAGCCGGCAGGAGTTATTAGGAATATAAAACATTTCCTTTTGTAACTACCATCGACCGATATAAGTACTGGTGGCAGAATAGATAGATTTAAAGAAGGGAAAGAAAATATCCGGCTCACCAAAAGAGGGAGGAGGTCTTCTGATATCTCTTTTATTAAATATATATTTTCTTAAAGTCGATGGAACAAGGAAGAAAGGGATAATAATATTGGTCATCGAAATCCTATTGATACAATATATTTTGATGACGTAAATACTAATATAAGATATCTGACGTTCAATATCATAAATAATATACCTTTTATTCTTTATACTTTGATCTTGAAAAGTCAAAGTCTAAGGCCTAAGGAATAGAAAGGGGAGAACTGACCAAAATAATGTCTTTAATGGCAAGTAAGTATGGTGCCTTACTCTTTATTTATCTTATGAACTTTATCATTGCCATTTGAGCCCTTCTGTAAAAATGAGCGGACCAAAGGAAAAGAAAATGGACAGTCAATGTACTGCTGTGGCCCCTTTTTCAAATTTTATAACCAATAGTAGCCTGCAATTCAAATAGTTTGCCCATCCCTGGTATAGAGCCTATTAACTACCAGCAACAAAGGCACGGCATGGTTGATCGATTGTATAACTATCATTGATATTTATTGCTTTTGAAACCTAAGTCATTTATATATTCCAATCATCATATATTAATAAAAGTATATATGATGAAACATTGATTGACTACCTATCTAATATTTACTTATACACAGATACATATGTTTCTTATTTATTGATTTATATGTCATAATAAGGAAATAATTTATTTATACCTTGTATTTCAATCTATAAAAGATACAATAGTTAGGCTATGTCAATCCATTGATGAATCCTAGGTAATGCATTGTATTATATTGAGCCTGTCTATAGATGTCACTCAAGGGAGCCCGCTATAGACAGATGGCCGCTGATGTACTCTTTGCTTTTTGATTCACATTACATAATCACTTTGAGTTAATGTAATGTATAAGAGGCATTATTTGAAACACACAATTTATAAAGTAAATGATCAATCATTTTTACTAATAAAAAAGATGGAAGGATTTAAGCTATGCCAAATCATGTGAGAGGGCAAGGACAATCAATGAAATCGATGCTAATCGAAATACAAATATCATATTACGTTGTAGGGTTTATAATGCGTTAAGAAGTATGTGTCTATCTCAGTTTCACCTTCAAGAGAAAATATCGGCAATTTCAATGCTCAAATTCAAATATATATTTATATATATATGGTATATATATATACATATGTATGTATATATTATTATTTATATATATGTATATGGTATATATACTTATATATATACAAAAAGGCGTATAAAAAATATATTATTATATTCATATATCAATAGTCTATATACAGCCCGCTAATTAATAAAACTTATGGATCAAACACATGGTTATAGTTTTATTGTTGTCTCGAACATGATATACTCTTCAAATAAAACCATGACAAAAAAAGGATGACCTTAATTCAGTGAATGCGTACTCGACTCTTAAATTTGAGTTCACTGCTTTGACTCCCATGAATAGAGAGTAAAACTGAACAACTTCAACGTAAAGGTCTTAGTTTTCGAAGAACTAGTTCAAATTCAATCCACATGAATTATAGCATTCTGTAAACGAAATAGGCATTTTAAAAGTACGTGCATTTAAAGTAATGGAAAGAAATTAACCCACCCAAAAGGGTTTCATAATTTCGTTTCAAATAGGAAGAATGACTCGGACATATTACTTATAGATTGTATGTAAAATAAAATATTTATATATCTGGTATAACGGTATAGATGCACCCGCGTTCTATTATGAAAGGCTGCGTGAGTAAAAAACGCAAAAACACGCAGAGGGTCCAATAACAACTTTGAATTGTAGAATTATAAAAAACTCCCCGAGAAGGAGCAAAGAATGCAGTGATAATTTATTATAGAAAAAGGAGGCATTGATAGTACTCTTGTGCTCCTTGCTCCATTCTGAGAGGGGGAAAAGTATCTTTATAAATAGTGCCTTTGCTCACAGAAGAGTCAAATTTATATAGAGAAATTTATTTGAAGGAAAGCTCGACTCCTATTTTTGATCATTTCTAAAATTATAAATATAATTTATAAAAAAATTATTATTTATTGTACATATTTAATGTACAATGTTAGTCTTCACATACGGGAGATGGAGTTAGGAAGTGGCCCTTTTTTCCTTTGTGTATATAGAGCGTAATGTACGTATGGGGCAATCGCAGTCTAATGGCGGTTTACATTGGGGTTGAGTCCGCTGCCTTTGAGCCCAGCGACCTCAACCCATGTAAACCGGCCATTAGGCGCGATAACCAACACATATCCTTAGAACGTAGTGTATATAGAGCAACTGCAATCACTCCAGTGAGAAACCAATTTTCAATAAAATCCATAAGAATCTTAATTCACATGATGGTTGATCCATTTTCAATAATTAAAAATTGAGTTCCTCATAGTAGTAAATGCTGAAGCTCTTTCCTCTCGAGGAAGGATCGCATGATTACTCTTTCTTCTGAGGAAAGAAGACCTTGTTCATTATCCTCTTTTTAATCCTGGAATTGGCATATTATGTTACTTAACTCCTCTTCTACCATCATTACACTATCTTCCCCTTCCTATCATCATAATAATAGTTAAATTATATTATGACGACATCCGTCTAATGTTTTGTGACGTCATCAAACTTGTAGCTATTTACTAGCTATTTTTTCCTTCTCTTGGTCCCCTGTGTTTTTACTCACGCAACCTTTCATTAAAGACCCTGTGTGCTACACAACAGTATTACCAAATATCGTGTACTTCTTGGTTCGTTGAAGTGACTGCAGAATTCTTCAAGACGTGCGCCAAAACTGCTTCTTCTGCAATGGTTAGCCAGAAAACCATTTATTATGTTCAGCCTTATATGACATTTACTAAACTGTCCCTGGTATCATCGAAGAACGATTTTATACAGCTGTTAGTAAAGCTGACTTTTTTTGCCAAATTCGACGCCGTCATCACTAAGACCCACTGCATCGTAACAAAAATGCGTATAATTAAATTCGTCGACTTGTGTGGAACTTGACCGATTGCTATTTTATACTCAAATACCAGACTTGTTTTGTGGTTCGTTTATCGGTCACCAAATTTGTCGTTCATCGTTCGTTTGAAAATCGAATCGTTCGTCGTTCAGTGACGATTTTTTTAGAAAAAACATTCTGAAAATGATTTTTTTAGAAAGGAAATTTTTCCCACGAAAAACATAAATATTTTTTTTTTTTTTGGCGCCAAAAACGAAACACGAACGATAAGATTTTTTTATTGTCGTTCATCCTTCGCGAACGACGAACGATTGCAAATGAATGACAAATCAACAAGTCTATCAAATATCTATTAAAAAAAAAATATATTCATGTATTTACAATTTCTGTCTTCTTTGATACTATGTTTTTATAAATGGTTCTTAAGTGACTTCTTAGTTTTTGGTTTTTAGAACAATTTTGGGCTTTTTGTATAACATGTACTTCTACTTGTTGATAATATATGTCCATTGAGCCAAGAAAAATATAAACATGACGTCACATTCCTTAAGTATTCCAAAACAACCTTCTTTAAGAATGTAAATGAATGTAAAATACAACTTCAAGTTTTAAGGACTTTCTTTCGGATATTTGTATGAGTTTATTTTCATAAGTCCTATCCACATTTGTGATGTATTTTCTAGCATTCAACTGATCCTCTACATTCTGAAATACCTTCCAATATCTCTCATATACATACTTCTATGTAAACCAATTATCACTCGCCATATGATCTTCTATACAAAGCTATGGCCTTTTATTAGAACGAATCTTTTTATAATCAATAAAAATCCTCTTCTATATATTGATTAGATTGCCCTTCAACAGCGAAAAAAAGGTTATTAATTTTCTCCCAAATGCAACTAAGGTACAAAAAGTAAATGTACCTACATACTCACAGGGGGTATTTCAATCTTCCATAACCGTTTATTTTTTACTAAGAATATATACAAACATATACTCCTATATACAAGTTTATCATCTTGGGATATGCATAATGCCATAAAGAATAATGTTTTTCATAATTTGATCTCTCAGAGGGAGTTTCACATGGTTATATCATAGCTTTAGATTTCTCCTTACTGAAGATGAAGCCCTTTTGTTTATATAAAGACCGTTTCCTTTGTTTCTTTGATAGCAAGAATATTGCATTTTTATTCAGCAATTTATAAACTGGATCCTCAAAAGATTTTTTTTTTTTAGATTTCATATATTGTTTGAAAAATACGAAAAAGAAATTTGTACGGTGTTTTTTAATTGTTAAGAGCGTTGCAAAATGGCTTCACTTACTTTTTAGGGTTTTTACATTTACTTTTGCTATGTGTACAGTATATTGCAATAATTTATAAAATATATTTTGTTGTCTATAAACTACGGAAGAAATACTAAGTTTTGTGTATTTAAGTATATGAGAAGATTTGTAATTCCATCATTGCATATATTAGACAAACAACTTGAGTTTAACTTTTAGCGCGAAACCCAAGCCTTTCATAAACTATTCGTAATCAAAGAAACATCACTGTCTAGCATCTAGTAAAAACTTCACTTCCGTCCTCATAACATCAAGATCACTCTCCATCCCAATTTACGATCCTTTTGGAAGCAATCCCATCATAAACTCCTCTTGGACCTCGGCATTCCAACTTTGTACACCATCTCGAGGCTTCTACACTTGGATTTAAGCTTCTGAATCTGGATGACAAGGCAGAACCTCTCTGCAAATCTGATTTTTGAAGATTCCCACGTCAAGGAGTGACGATACACAGTTTCTCATAGCATCCATCCACCGTCAAACCCATTCAAAATTATGCCAAACTTGTTTTTTGAAGGAAATACTAAAATTTGCTACTTTATGACGTCATTGTATTGTCATTCATGGGGAACAAGGGAACTAGTGCAGAAATAAAGTCATCTCAGTGCTTCTCCACATACAATATTACTGCTTCTAAAAAGAATCTATCTGTATCGTTTATTAAATTATTTGCGAACGATTCATGATCCGTTCATTTTGTAGGGACTTCATATAGAATATTTGGAACAATGAATTATACAAGTCAATTAGTTCGATATTTCAAACTTGTTCTTATATTCAGTTAATATAAAAATAAGATAGATTCATAAAATCCAAAACAAATGTAATTTATTCTACGTGATTTCGAATAGCAGCATTAAACTTTTATCCTTATTATGAAACTAAACAACAAAGCTCAATATTTGTAGAATTCACCTCAAAAGATTCGTCTCATGATAATATGCGTGAAGCCTTCAAGTTCCGCTTCATTATATCAACATTAAATAAGTTTAATGCCGTAATCCTAGGTACACAATTATGGAAACAATAAAAAAAGGTTGAGAAGGTCTTCTCTGAATCGTCATGACACAAAAGGACTTTTCAATTAAATTAACCTCCTTTTTCCACACTTTCTCTTATTTCTAACATTATTCTTTCCTTACATATTATAACAATGCCTAATTAAATAGTGTAAAAGGGAAAAGCTGATTTGCAGTTTTTTCGCAAATACATACAGTGTGTCTAAAATATATTTCACCAAAATGGACTTCAATCAGTCATTTTTCCGTTATAGTTGACACCGTTCATGATATATATATATATATATCAGGAAACGACCGGGACACCTTTTTCGCCGGGACCCGGACCGGGCCAAAACCGGGCTGGGAAATATAAATTTTCGTTCCTTCGACATTTTGAAGTGACGACGTTTTTTTAAAAAAGAATTTCCGAAAAAAAGTTATGAAGTTTTTTAGAAAAGAATCTCCAAAATGGGACATTTTTAGAAAAGAGTATTTCGAAAAATTCCTTTCTAATTTTTTTTTTAAATGACAAACGAATAAAATATTGATATCCTGGCCCGGTGTATAAAACCGGGACACCGGGCTGGGACGCTTAAAACAGCCGGGACCCGGGCCGGGTACCCGGTCGTTTCCTGATATATATATTTATATATATATATACATATATATATAAACTATAAATATCCTTATCACAGTTACAAAACTTTCTATTTGACCTTAATATTTGATCATGGATGAACAAACAAGTATAAAACACATACATCATCGAGTAAAGAATATGAAAATACTAATAACAAAGTTTTAAAGAATTAAACACATGAAGTACAAAACAACTGTGAGCTTTTATATACATATATAGGTATATGAGGAAGGACCTAGTGTGCTTCATGTATTATTATTCTACTAACCAGTCGAAGATAGAACATTCATCTGCATAGAAAAGAAAATGGCTGCTGCCCCAACGGAAATATGTAGAACTCACTTTATAATAATAATAAACTCAGCCATCTTGTTATCAACCACTGCGCCTTACTCGGGTCTTACAATATAAATTCCAAACTCAAATAGTGACACAGGGAATTATTCAGGTCAATTGTTTGCTTTTATCCTTCTTGTGCCGTGAAACACATTAAATTTTTACAACATCTTATAAAATGTCATCAAAAATTTAAACAGATTTTATCTTAGTTCTCTTTTTATATTAAAATGGGTGCTTGGATTTATCCTAAATTATCTTGTGTCTGAGCTGTAATTAACTTCCAAGTTAAATTATTGTAATGTCTTTTATATTTATCATGTTTCATTGTTGATTTATTGTGTTATCGAGTAATTGTTTTAATGCATATTGCAAGAGCATGTTATTTTCTTTTAAGCTATGTTTTATATTATTCAGCGGGTTTTTATTTAAGTTTTGGTTCAGAGGTCTAAATTTAAAGTAAAATGTATCTATATATATATATATCCTTTATGTAATTTCTCTAAATCAATACAGTCTCCTTATTATAAAATAAATAAACTCATTACTCTAGTTAAAACTCTAGTTTTAGATGTTAAAATGATCCACAATTATTTTCATGTACCTCAGATGGATGTAACGTTAATTATATTAGTTTAATATAAATGTTGTACGGGGTGTACAAAAAAAAAAATCATTGCCGTCCATAACAATCGATACTTTTATATTTAAAATTTGATAAACTATTTCGGAAGTTTATTCAATTTTTATGTGACTGATGGATTTAATCCATGAGATTGTGACAGGGAGGACAATCAGAAATTAAATACACATGTTACGCATATTATATGGTTTTAGTCATTTGAAGAGGTGTTTTAGTAGCACAGATAGGAGAGGATAACAAAAAAAAATGTTCTTGCAAATTCACAAAAGATAATCACTTATAGAACAGTTTTTGCCTTTTCTACCTCGATAGTCAGAGTGGTAATCATGTATCGGCACACATGATGAACCATAATAAACTTTATTTTATTACTTAATGCCAAATTTGAATTTCATTACTCATTTACATTAATTTCAGGATTGGTCTTAATCTATTTTTATTTAAATAATGTCAAGTTAATTGTGTAATATAGAGTAATAGAATGGGAGATGCAAGGAGGCTTTGAAAGATGTAGTAGCACTGACGTCACCATCAGATTAGAGGATCATGTTTGTTTGTTTAGCTCTAGATTGGAACCACCTAACCGGAACTAATCCGGTATCAGCGGTAGTGATACTCTCTAGGAGCTGTTTTATTATAATATTAGTTCATATATTTTTAAGTATTTAAATGATTAAAATTGAAATCCTCGAGGGATAAACGTTGCTCAACGATCTCTCCTCAGTACCGCCATTGATACGGAGTTTCTTCATCCTCCTACAGAGTCAGCAGATTGAGTTATTGCCTTTCCTATTTGTAAAGAGGCTCTTGAGGCCGATATGACCGGTGACCATTCCAACGATGACGCAGATTTGGCTCGTTATACTTAAAATCTTGCTCCCGAGATAGGGATTGGTACTAAGAGTTTAAGACTGGCGACAAGTGCTCATCGCACGCCAAGCAGTAGTCATTCCTTTAAGGTCGCTTACTAAGGGCACTTTTGTTAGACTAATAAATAAAGGAACAGAACAGGATTTCCTTCCTAGCACCGTCTTTAGCAAAGCGTCTGCATACTCGTTTCTTAGAGGATGTCATGTTTTACATTTGAGTGATGATTGGCAGTAAATAAACATTCGAAAGTAAAAATATTTACTTTTTTTTTAAATCTACGACAAGACATTACCAACAAAATTTTCAAAATAAAATATTTAATTCACAGATGAACAAAACTATAGACACTAAAATAAAATCTATGAAAATAATCTTTATTCTCCTTTAACAAGGTTCTTTATAATATAAAAGAAACAAATAATATTTTATAGAAAAAAGCATGTGAATGCATTGCAGAATATTTTATTGCCGAAAGTGTTAATGTTTTGATAATAGCGTAGAAGTGATGGAAAATAATTTAGTTGACTATGGTTATTTGTTTTAGCTATCAAATCTAGTTAATGATGCCCATTGGACCACTGTATTGTAATTTTTTTTTTTTTTTTTTTTTTAAAAACATTTTATTCGGTTGACTGCAAAATTTTATACAGTGTAAAATAAAATACACTAAAATTATACAGAAACAGAGTAAAACTATTCAGGGCAGTTGCGAAAATACATAAATGAACATTGTAGTTCATATTTACTGCCCTGAAGAATAACCTTATATAAAAGGACAAATCATTTATTGGTTTGGTTTAAAAAAGCACGATGTCTTCTTAAAATCCTTTTGATGGTGCTGATGTAGAGCTTTGATCTTTCAGGGACATATTTAATTATATCGCCAGCCCACTTCCACGTTGGCGCTCCTACATCCGGGATTTTGATTGAGAGAGCAGCGTAGCGAGCTGAAGCACCAATCATGATGGGCCTTAGGTCTTCTTCGACTACATAGGCATTTGTCGTTATTTTTAGTGCTAAGAAAGATTTTATATTTTGTAATGTACATTGAATTGCTTTGTGACTAGGGGGGGTATTTTTTAAAAATTATATTTCCAAAGAGAATGAGAGCTTTTAAAATATTCGGAGATATATCGCCGTTTTGACACATGTTCAGTTTAAAAATCTTTTAATTATTTGAAGAATGGGACAATCGGCAAATGCATGTAAGATATTATTTAATAAAAATCCACAATTCATACAAGGATTCTGAAATTTAATGAGCATCCCTGAAATTTGTAATTGAGCTGTAAATTTAGAACCATCAGCAATCCCATTAGTTGATTGTAAAATTATTTTACTCCATGAAGAGGGAAGGTTAAGCAAACTTAAGTAGGACTCTGATATAGATCTCGCTCCATCATAACTCTTCCTACCACATTCAAATTTTAAAAACCATGGCTTGGAAGGGCACATAAAACTAAGTGAACGTTTAAGAGGAAACTTGAACCTTGCCACGTTAAAACTTGAATTCACAACCAAATCGTGGGCAGTAAAAATCGCTTGTGTTAAGGCGTTCGCTCTAAAATGACAGGATCACCAAATCTTTTTATAAAAGGTTTTTGTCTTTATTTTGGTATAAAATATCTATTGTCGTGTCCGATTGAACTGAGGGTTCCAACTTCCATAAAATTCTCTGAATTGAAGCTAAAAATGGCGAAAAGTTTTCCAAGTCCTGATTAGTTAAAAGAGTACCCATGTATAACCAATTGTAAAATTGCGAAGACGTAAAATATTTTCTCCAGTCCCTGTTATAAAATACACCCATTTTCTGCACGATTCTTAGATAATATTTTGGCAAAATTTCAATAAGAAGACAAAGTCCACCTCCTACATAGGTTTTGGGACGCTTCAATGAGGGAAGATATGTTTTGTAAAAAAGAGTCCCCAGCCAACAATCTTCTTCTTTAAGTGCTAATTCAGCAAGAGATGGGATGGATGTGGCTCTATACAAAACGAATGGAACCACACGAGAATTATAAAGGTCGACTCTTTTTTGTAGAGATAAGTTTCGCCATAGTCTAATTTGACCATATATCTTTGTGTTCATTTGTACCCAGTTAACTTTTGAGACTCCGTCTCTCATCCATTCAATGCCAAGAATATTAACAGACTCAACAACCCTGCAGTTCTGGAGCAAAGAAGAGCTGCACGGATTCCAAGATCCCAATGGAAGTATAGCAGTTTTGCTTTTATTTATAGCAAGGCCAGTTTTGAGTTCAAATTTAACAAAATATGATAAAATTATATTTATCCTCTTAATAAGTTGTATGTCCGAGTTTGCCTCAATCATCAAGGTAATGTCGTCGGCGTATAAGTCAATAAGATGTTTTTCATTGTTGAAGGAAACACCAAACCCTAAGTATTTCCTTGACAACGTCTTCGTCAACTCATCTAACGCAGCAACAAAGAGAAGAGGAGCAACTGGGCAGCCCTGCCTACAACTCCGTTTGAGAAGAATGGGAGCACTATTGATGCCATCTAAAGAGATTATGGAGGAGCCGTTGAGCAACATTGCTCTTACGGGATTGAAGAAACGCTTGGGAAGGAGCCTTTTAACCGATTGTAAAATATGGTCGTGTCTAATGGAGTCAAACGCTTTATTAAAATCTATTGCTATAAGGGCCCCAAACTTTTTACGATTCTTTACCGATTCGATCGCCGTTATAATATTTCGAGAAATATCAGTAATTTTGCGGTTTTTTAAAAAGCCCTTTTGTTCATTTGTAATTTTATGATTTAAAATGGGTTCTATTTGCTTTGTTAAAACGCCTGCTAAAATTCTATAAAAATCATTTAAAATAGTTATAGGCCTCCAATGGTTAAAATCACTCCCATCCCCTTTCTTTGGAATTAAGGCTATGCGACCCTTAGTAAGAGCACAAGGCATTTTTCCAGTTCTCTCTATGTGTTTGCCCATTGCCAAGAGATATGGAACCACTTCATCCGGAACAAGAGAGAAGATTCGACCACAAATACCGTCAGGACCGGAAGCTTTATTATCTTTATAAGACTTTTTGATATAATCTAAAATATTATCTTTTGTGTAGATAGAAGAATTACGAATGTGTTTTTTCTTGAGGAAGTTTATTCTTTCTCCACCTAAAATTTTAGAAAACCTCTTGTGGAAATATGCAAGGATTTCTTCAGGTCTCTTTAATATTTGATTACCATCGACGATGTAGTTTATGGTGGAAGCCGAAGATTTATTATTGTGAGGAAGAAGTTTATATCTACGATATGGATTCATTTCCATCTCCCTTTTCCTACCCATTTCAGCTTCAGCAATGTCCATAATTCTATATTCATGGACCAAATCGGAAGTAATTGTTTTTGTAAAAAGAGGCGATTCGGTAAGGGCATCCTCAATTTCGTCTTGGAATTTGGCCATTTTTTTCTTGCTGTTTTTCACAAACCTCTTCACAGTATTTGTTATTACATTAACAAATAATGGGTAGGCTTCTCTAGAAGATATTCGACTTGTTCTTCTTATGAGATTCGAGGCCAATTTTTCTTTAAAACTTTCCTCACCCAAAAGCCATCTAGGAATCTTAAAACTTTTCTTTTTTGGTTTGTACCGTAACGTCATATCGATAATCTTATGATCAGTAGAAGGATCTGGTCGATAACGCGCATTTTTAATGTGGTGCAGAAATTGCGGTGCTACGAGAGCTAAGTCGATTCTAGAAGATTTGCTTCCGCAGCTCCAAGACACGTTATCTTCGGGACTAAACATTTTAGTGGCGTCAACTAAATTGAGTCGAGAAATAAGATTACCGAGGAAAGCGGAATTGGGATACTTATTTAGAGGTTTATCAATATCGACATTTAAATCCCCTATTAACATCAAAGGTAAGTGCTGGAATTTCTGACTGATGATGATAGTTTCAAAAAATGGTGCAGACTTTAAGTTAGGGCCATATGCGTTGATAAGCGAAAAAGCAAAACCTGAAGTATTTAGAATGAGCTTATGCCAGTCTCCTTCCTTGGAATATTCGCTTGTGAATAGCGGCTTATCAATTCTCTTTGAAGTAAAAGTCATAACGCCTCTCTTACCAGAACCTGTAAAAAGGAATAAAACATTGGAGGCTGACAAAATTTGCAATTTTTCAAACACGTTGTGGAAACCTCCGTTTTAATATCCTGTAAGCACAAAACATCGGGACTAAAAGACAGGAGGTGTTTCATAAGAGCGTGCCGGGCTCTTCTATCTTTTCCTCCTCTTATGTTCAAAGACAATATCTTTGAAATACCCATATTGCCTCTTAAATCATTTGATAACGAGGGTGGGAAACAGTCGGTCATTTTATATTGAAGAATATTATTCTGAATCATTTCTAGATTTCTTTTTTTGATTTGCCGAGTTTTTATCTGCATTCGAGTCTTTTCTGTTCCTCTTGGTGAGGGATTGAGATCTAGTACGACCCAGCAGAACTAACTTTTCCGTTAACAGAGGCTTTTTTGGAGTGACTTGATTTTTTTGTTGGGTAGCAGGAATAGATATATCGTCCCTCCGAATAAGAGAACCACTCTCTGATCGATCTCTTTGATGAATCGCGTTGGCCTCAAGACGCTGAGACTCCAAAACGTTGGGAGTTGGATTTGCAGAAGCATTAGGCAGTTCTATGGAAGATGCAATAAGATTCTCTGTTTCTGAGTTATCAGCAACAGGTTCATTTGACTCATTACCCGGATCGAGTTCAAGACTCGCAGAGGGTGCTGGAATGTTATTGTCATTACAGGATCTTGCCGCATCGCACAGTATGGGATTATTATTTGTTATAGATTGATGTGAGTCCCCATAATTGGATTGCCTTACAGGCATTATACTTTGCCGTTCAGAGTCATTTTTCATTGTAAAATATTGTATTTCACCCTTTTCAACCTTCCTGAGTCTGTCCATCAGCCAGTATTTATAAAAGCTCACGGACTTGGTCTTTTCTCCACATGTTGATCGGAAGTGCCCAAACATAAAGCAGTTGGCACACTGTTTCGTTTGTCCCAAAAAATCAAGAGTTTCTACCTCATCTCCGCATGGGATCAGAGAGGGAATGTTTCTAGGGTTGCCAGAAATGTTAATAATCAAGTCGGAACTCTTTGTATTCCAATGTGCAAATTTTGGGTCGGCGAAAATGGGGAACTTTTCAGAACTGCCCTATCAGAGACTGATGAAGTACCCACTCTGAAAGAATTCACTTTCTTGAGGAGCGCCTTTTCACAAATTTTACCGTAGCCATATTTCAATGTTAAGTCAAAAACATGGTCTCCATCCATGGCGAGCGTCAGCTTTCGACAGTCAATCATTATCTTAAATGGGGAGTTATGCTCATCCCTAAGCTCAGTTTCAATAGGAAGAGAAATATTCTTTGATATTCTATCCATAGATATTTTTTGTCGAGTGATGATCAGAGGCCTATGGGGTCGATCCCAGTTTATACTGTGGACCTCTTGCGGGTCAAGTTTGAGAATAGTCGTCGCAATATGCGCTAAATTTCCAGGGTGCATTTGACTTTTACTTAGAGGACCACGTTTGTCAATTCTTTGGGCGAAGAGACAAAAGTTTTTCCACCCTTTCGAGTCGTTTACAGACCCATCCGACACAAATCTAAATGACTCATTGTTAAGGTTTTTACCAGCAATTTTACTATATGAAATTTGATTGGACTTCTTTTGTTGAAGCGTTATGGTTGTCGAAATCAACGTTTTGTTTAGAAGCATTATGGATAACCGCGTCCATATTGCTACTATTAGAACTGTTTGTGCGTGAAGAAACCGTGTTCTCAGACGTACTGCAAGTAGTTTCTTGCACATTCAAGGAGGAGGAACAATACTTGTTCAGACTAAAATGATATTTTCTTTACTTTCATGCCAGATATCGAAATTATAAGAACTGTTCTGAAATGTAGTGACATATACAAAAAATATATTATATATTAGTCATACTCAATAAACTTGAAACGAAAAAAATATAGCCGCTTAAATAGAACACAAAAAATGATCAACTTTTTGAAATATGAAGCCTATTTTTCGAATAGTACGAAAGATATTGAAATTATAAAAACTGATTTGAAATCCATTGACATACTAGAAAAAATAATACTACTGACATTTGTGGCTATTCTTACTTTGCACGAAGATAACTGGGCCTGAACCATTAGAAATGATGAAAATTGTAAATTTCACAAATATCCTTATCCTGGATACAAAAGCAAAATTAGAAATGATTAAAGTTTTTTTCATGTTTTCTGGACATAGGCAAATAGGATATAACAATTTCAACTCAAGGACAAACAAATACCTAAATTTTGTTACATAGTGTAATCTGACAAGTTGAACGCAGATTAAATGCAGACTAAGATGTAGTCTAAAAAGTACTTTTGTTGCTGTGAGTATCGAAAAATCTCTCCATGTGAAATAGTGAGATTATAGAGAAAAATAAAATAAATCAAAGAAATGTTTTTTTACAATTTTACAATTTAAAGGGAAAACGACCTTCATTCAGCATTTAGAATTTCCTTGATCATATCATGTTCCAGTGCATAAGTATTTATTCAAATGGAAAAATTCAAGCCCTCCTTGCTATAAATTTGTAAATCACATTGATCAAGGACTAAGGGGAGTGCTCCATAGCTCTACTTTATAAAGCAAGGCCATGATTGAGATGAGAAGGGTCCTTATATGAAAAAGAAAATGAATTGTACTATAATAAATAAGCTTTACCTGTTGTTTTTCTAAGGCTAGGGTCAGAATGAATTATGGTCCTAAAAATGTCCATGGTCCATGTTAAATACGCCTCAAAATTGATGGAGACGTCTACAAGTGTTGTAATTAGGGATTTTGATCAAAAATACTACAAGAGGATTCATTGTACACTCATAACAAAATGTAGCATTGAATTAACGTGAAAAAATATTCAAAAGTTGGGGACGAGACAAACAAAAAACTAGATTTTTTCGATTGTCTTCGTTGAAGAAAACTTCATACTACCTATGAGTAAAATCAAAATTGATCAAGAAGTCGTATTTTGATCGGAAGAATTCCTCCCAATAAAAAGCAATAATCCAATTGGGGGGATGGATTTGGCTACAGGGACGGCATTGGATGACAAAACAATGGCATCAAATCGATCCCTAGAATTAATAAATGAAAAGTATGAAAGTCGGATTTTAAATACTTATGAAATTGGTTAATATATTAACTGTGAAGGCAAGGGCCAAAACGACGAAAAGGTCCTGTTTATATCCATTAGATGTTCTAAAAACAGTTATTGAACATTTGTGGACTCTAAATGGTTTGTAGTTAAGGTGTATCACAAATTCTGGGCGAAGGTAATCATTATTTTGGTATACATTAATTATTTTTTACAAATTCTATTATATTACTTTTTGCACTAAATAACTTAAATATTCACATAATATTTTTTTAATTTATTTTATCGTTCTCTATAATCCCACTATTTCATGGGGAGAGATCCTTCATTTTGATACTCACAGCAACAAAAGTACTTTTTAGACTACACCTTAGTCTGCCCTTGTAGATAAGAATATCGACAATCCAGCATTCTATAGAAATTTCAAAATAATATTATACAATTAAATTTTAACCAGCGTTCAACTTAAATATTCTACGATTCACTTGAATGTTTAAGTATACATAAATTATATATCTTCCATTTATAACACTACTTTCCAATTTATTATTTTTGTTTTGTTTTTTCATATAAAAATAATGCTTATATTTTAATTACATTAACTACTAATAAGAAATAGAGGCTTCGAACTAATAAGAAATGGAGTAGTAAGATCTATAAGCAGAATCCGTACCATAAAGAATATAGAGTGTTGAAGTCACGATTGGTAGCGCAGTATATTGGGGTATTTGCAGAGCTGAGATTCGGTAGAAAAATCTACCGCTGGTTCGATATTCGGTATGTACCTTCTACCGAGTGATATCGGTATTTGGTAGATTTTATTATATATCTACAGTATCGATTGATATTCGGTACGGTAGATTGGAAAGAGAGATAAATTTATTTATGTATCTGCTCTGTGACTTCTTCATATGCATTTAATATCGGACAATTTAAGACAAAGGAATAATAATTGTTATGATTTATTAAAGATTATTTGAAATTTAATACATACAAATCTTATATAAATTCTATATGTACTTGGATTTTGTAGAAAATGGAAGGATATAGATTTTTTTTCATTTACTGTCTCTTATTGTCCGATATTAAATGCACTTTCAGGTACTCTAGTATTCAATGCATAGAATAAGCTTATATTGAATGTATCTATATATATCTGCTCTATAATACTATAGTAGTTGTAGTTGTTTATTTATTTTGCAAAGTTCAAGTTCTTCACACAAGGGAGCGCTTGGGCAAAGCGGCAGTTGAACGATGTTATTGAAGGGAATAAGCTCTCTATATCTTCTTTATGTCTCTATGTGAATGTCACAAAAGTCATGCTTTCAAATATGCCGTACTGATTGTCGATCGGTAAGGTATTAGGTAGCTTCTACCGAATATCGTATAGTCGGTTCGATATTTGAAATCTACCGTCGGTAGTATCGACTACCGATTTACATTCGGTAGTCGCAGCTCTGGGTATTTGTCATGTCAACTTACTCTCCATATTTCCATGATAAAAAACATGGAGTATTACTTTTTATTTTAAACTTCTTTCTGCTGCTGTCTTTAACTGAACAACGGAGAGCTAAGAAATACCCAGCGAGACTTCTCTGGTACTCTCTAGTATTATGCTTGCTGCATATGGTAGATATTTTGCCATCAGTTTTTGAGAGATGTAAGGAATGTTGGAGCACCCATCTACCTAAAAGAATTGTCTCTCTTCGATACCCATGTTTCAACAAACATATATTATCCTAGCAGTGACTCATCAAGTTCTGTTGTTATTATTATCAGTTGTGATTCATTCCTCCACAAAACTAAATTTATGTTAAAGAAGATTTAACATCAAGTCATAAATATCCTTTATAGCAAAAGTATAAACAATTTATAAAAGCATTTTTGATATAGTTTGTGATACATTTTATAGCAATAAATTCTTAAGCGATCACTCAATTTTATACAAGGCCAAGGAGAATATAAATAAGGTGAGGTAATGGGAATCGACCATAGAGATTTAAAGATATTGAGAGCTTATTCCCTTCAATTGTTTCTGTATGTCCACTATAAACTATAGAATCTATCTCTATGATCAGCTTACGATGACGTAGTTCAAATTACTTTGTTATAGTGGACACACAGAATCAGCTGAACGATGTTTCTCTGCTATTGAAGGGAATCAGCTCTCTATATCTTTATATCTCTATGGAATCGAAGTAGGCAATTGCAGGGCGACAGCTGACTATTTTGTTCTAAATCATAGCTCTAATAAATAAAGTTTTTTTATTGTAGCATTCGTGGCGTCACAAAAAGTCACCCTTTTGAGCAAGAGCATAAGTCAAGGATCACCTCTTTGACTCACCTTATTTATATTCTCCTTGATGCACAACACTGAATACATCATTCACTCCAAGATATTACTTGGAACCTTCATACTACATCATTCTTCCAGAATATATATTAATGTAGTAAAAAAGGCCTCTCATGTTTTTGGTCTTTCAAAAAAAGACCACGTATTCTTCATTTAGAAGAGTTGTTTGTTATACAGATATTTTTAATTATAATTAGAGATTGTAAATCACTTTCAAAAGAATAAACAATCCCTTGTTGCATGTTTTGCTCGCTCAATTAAACATTGATATACTTTTACAGAGGAATGCTTTTGATATAATAGTATTGCAAACAACATAGCCTCATTTTAAAAGGAGAGCACAAGGATTTAAAAAAGTAGGGCAATTTTTCCACTTTATCTATGTGGATATAAGTATTTGTTGTTTATAAAATATAACATATGAAATATAAAATAAATAGAAAGAGAGATGAATAGAAAGTATAACTGAAGATATATTTGTCATTCGTCTATTATATTTTTTACTCAGGCTGCCCAACATAACTCCCTCCTCAAATAGTGCCTGCAACCAAAATTGGAGCCACATTGGATAACAAATGTTGGATTATTTAAAATGATAGTAGTGATATTGTTTTAAAAGTATTAGATAGAAGACGGTAAGGGACTTTTGAGTCTAGGCCAGGCCTCCGAATATGGGGATCCAATCTCTTTGTATACATCTATTTAGTGCGTAGTAAAGATTATTGTTTAATTGGGGTATCTCTCCAGACCGGATATATGCTCAAAGCTAAAGAGATAAAATCTAAGTAGCTGAACAATTTGTCGGAATAAGTTCCAGGAAAGCCTCATTGAGTTGGTATTTAGGGTGGTTACTTATATAAAAGTATATATTTTATTTTATGATAGATAACTGCATTTTAAGTTTATTTACTATATAAGTCCTTATATATGTATTAATTTTAGAGATCTGCAAGATTGTTAGAAGTGAGAGGAAATCATAGATGAAAGATATCCTTCTCTAGTTAAATCATATGTAACCTTTACTTTGAAGGGTCTAGGCCAATCAATGAGTCCGTTGTGGCCTACATTACGAAACAAATAGATCAGCTATATCTTGGCTGATAAATTAAATCTATAATTGAAATGGATTGCACACTTTAAAGACAAACAAACATAAGACATGGTTGAATAGCAGATTTTCAAAAATTGTCCCCTGAAAGTATTCTTAAAATACAAATCCAACTCCTCGAACACAACGTTCATTAAAAGAAGAAACCCCTCTTATCCATATGTTGAGATAAGCTATTGATTCCTTTATTAAACCATTTAGTTTCTTTTTATCCGGTTAGGGCACACGATAGTTGTATTCCATGAATTCGTATATATTTTATAGCGAAATATCTCATGTCACAACAATTATCTACATGAATAATTGCGAATTAAATGATGCATTTTTTTAAATATATAATCAAATAACCAGAGTTGGTCGAATATTACTTTGAAAGTAGTAAGTAATATACTACTTTTTACTGCGTAGTAATATCTTTTTCAATATTAGTTATTACTTCACAAAAGTAATATACTACTTTGAGTAATATACTACTTTTTTGAGCATTCCGAAACAATAAGTAAAGGCAATTCAAACAGGATTTGTAAAAATCCTCACCAAACCTAGTTTGCATTTTTATAATAATCCTATATATGATATTATAATATTATAAAGTGAGCACATGGCTCAAACATGATAAAGTGGGTGAATTCTAAGACTAAAAAAATGACTTCTTACATTATGAGAGGCATAGGTTTAATTATCCAACCCAAGCCCTCGGGTCCCGCCTGCTGATATAGGCTTTTATTTAGGGTTGAAACCTACCGCCAACTCTGTCAAGGTATAACAGGAGTCCCTACTTTCAATCTCATACACCCCAAGCCCTCGGGTCCCGCCTGCTGATATAGGCTTTTATTGGAGTTGAAAACCCACCGCCGACTCTGGCTAGGTATAAAAGGAGTCCTTACTTTCAATCTCATACACCCCAAGCCCTCGGGTCCTGCCTGCTGATATAAGCTTTTATTTAGAGTTGAAACCCACCGCCAACTCTGGCTAGGTATAAAAGGAGTCCTTACTTTCAATCTCATACACCCCAAGCCCTCGGGTCCCGCCTGCTGATATAAGCTTTTATTTAGGGTTGAAACCCACCGCCAACTCTGGCTAGATATAAAAGGAGTCCTTATTTTCAATATTATACACCCCAAGCCCTCGGGTCCTGCCTCTTGATTTAGGCTTTTATTTAGGGTTAAAACACACCACCAAACCCTATTAAGGACCCTATTTTTCATTCAAATTCAGCCCAAGTCCTCGTGTCCTTTTTGAGTCTTATGGCATACTTGTTCTGAGGTTTTTATGTTTATATATTGCCTGTTTAGTCGATCATATTATATCCCGAGAGGGGATGGTCATTTTTGGTCTACCTCATTGATAAGATCCTAGGTTCGATAGACTAATTTAATGCTATAATGCTATTTATATCCTATCGGATACAATTCTTTCGAACCATATAGGCAAAAAAAAGTAAGGACTCCTTGTATACATAACGAGAGTTGGCGGTGGGTTTCAACCCTAAATAAAAGCCCATAACGGCAGGCGGGACCCGAGGGCTTGGGGTGTTGAGATTGAAAGTAAGGACTCCTTTTATACCTAAAGAGAGTTGGTGGTGTGTTTCAGCCCTAAATAAAAGCCCATAACAGCAGGCGGGACCCGAGGGCTTGGGGTGTATGATATTGAAAATAAGGACTCTTTTTATATCTAACGAGAGTTGCGGTGGGTTTTAACCCTAAATAAAAGCCCATAACCGCAGGCGGGACCCGAGGGCTTGGGTGTATGCGATTGAAAGTAAGACTCCTTTTATACCTATCCAGAGTTGGCGGTGTGTTTAAACCCTAATAAAAACCCATAACGGCAGGCAATTTTATTAATAAGCAGTATTATGTCCATTGGGTGACGTCACATACATTCACAGATCATAAATTTTCATCAAAAATGCCTGTCGAATATTTTTTTCACGAAAGTAATAAGTAACTAGGATATTACATATTAGTTATTACTTGAAAGTAATATCTAATATGTTTGTTCTTTCTAGTTATTGCGCAGTAATATCACAAAGTAATATATTACTCGCACGCGCGTTAGGGAACAACACTGCAAATAACGAAAGTGACGTCACTACCTGTTGTGTTGGGATATCTTTAATAATAATATGATTAGTATATCAATATTCACAGCGGGTTCCCAAGCGGACATATCGAAATTTTAAAATTTCTCAGATCACCTTCAAACATGTAAATATGAATAGTTCAGACTCTGAACTATCAAAAAATGGTCTCATTTGTCCTCTAACTCCAATTACTTCTTAAGATATGCCCATTTGAAGTTTGCGAATTTCATATTCCGGAAACACTTCATTTTCTCGGAGAAAATTTGAGTAAATATTCAAAAAATGCTCATAATTTCCACCAAAACCCTCTAAATATGTCCCTTAGGCCCCTAATATAAGCCCAAATACCTATAATTTGATTCAGTATCATAAATAGGGCAGCTTTTTCACATAAATTCATGGTTTTTCCACAAAAATTACTGTGAAAATGGGCATTTTTCCATCAAAAAAAACCCTAAAAATGACCCCCGCTGATAAATTTCAATGAAAAATTGCAGAGAAAAGCCCCAAGATGAAATTTTTCATGCTTCACATATGATAATCTTGACATTGAGGACTATCTTAATCCAAAAATTGAAAAAATTGACTCTTGGGAACCATTTTAATTTTCTCATATTCTAAAAAATGAGCTTACCTAAATTTTTCCGTTATGCTTGAAATCTAGAAACAACTTGTGTATTTTTTACTCAAATTTCATGATCCAGACCACTTTTCCTATGTTTTGGGGTGCTGAATCCAAATTTGGCATCATAAAACCATCAAACTACACTGTTCTATGATTATTGCTTATTTTTGCGCCATTTCAAGCCTTTTTTCGGTCAAATATTGATCCAAATCTCACGCATTATTTCCAAACATTTCTTTTTCCGGAAATTCTTTTCTAAATAAACGTCATCACTACGCATTACTTTTTTTTGGAAATCATCATGCCGAACGTTTCTATATATCCACTTCTCCAGACGCTTCTAACGAGCTCTCAATGGGCTCTATAGCATCATTATTTGTCAAGATATTCCCAAAAACGTGTTTTCGGGATATCCGCCCAATTCTCCTAAATTGAGTTTTTTTGGCCCCAGACCCCCAAAATTCAGAAATTCTGAATTGAAATTGATTTCTATATATTCCACTTCTCCAGACGCTTCTAACGAGCTCTCAATGGGCTCTATAGCATCATTATTTGTCAAGATATTCCCAAAAACGTGTTTTCGGGATATCCGCCCAATCTCCTAAATTTGAGGTTTTTGGCCCAGACCCCCAAATTCAGAAATTCTGAATTGAAATTGATTTCTATATTCCACTTCTCCAGACGCTTCTAACAAGCTCTCAATGGGCTCTATAGCATCATTATTTGTCAAGATATTCCCAAAAACGTGTTTTCGGGATATCCGCCCAATTCTCCTAAAGGGGGGCCCAGACCCCCCCCCAAAAAAAAATTCTATGTTAAATGGTTTCTGGTATATTTATGACCTCATACGCTTCTAATGAGCCCTCAATGGCCAAAATTGGAACAAGGGTTCAAAATTACAGGCAAATGTCCCGCTTGACCCCCGTTTTAAGCCCACTGTGTATTTAGAGCATAAGCGTAGGGGAGACGTTTGGTTTTGGGGAGGGAGCAGCATTCCAATTGCCCGAATTAACAACTGATAAATCGGTAAAAAATGATCGAATGAAGAAAAAATATGTAGATAATGTTTTCTTTATAGTAATTACAGTGCCTTAGAGTAGCAGAGTCTGGACGAGATGCTGATGAGTCAT
>CP045895.1:16410347-16427379 GCA_013387185.1 Caligus rogercresseyi | reverse complement strand
GTGAGCGCAAGTACTCAAAGGCCCGGGTACTATGCTCCGTATAATGAGGGGGGTAGTTACATCTTCTTTTGAGTAGCCAGGAATGAACATTGTCAACGGATATTCATTAACCTTCTTGTTTGAATTCGCTGTGTAATTATTTTCCAATGAGGTTATAATTAAAGTTTCCTTAAAGTGTGATGAGCTAAGTTTGAGACACTTAGCTTTGTAGCAGGACAGCTTCATTTTTCGTGACTGAGAGTTCCTTATTCATAATCCTTACTGAAAGCTTCCCCAAACAATAATATAGAAAGAGAGAGAAAATCATGACTCACTAGTCAACTCACAATTTTTTCGTTCACGGACTTCTTGACGAACCTGTCTGAAGGACTTGGACACACTTGAGGAGGGTGATCCGGATGAAGAGTGAAGGAACACTCGAGACTAGCTTCTGCCTCCTATTCTTCCAGCCTGAATATTCCTTTGGAAGTCATCTGGAGTAAAATGACGATCGCAGATCTTCGCATTCTTTAGGCCAATCTTGTCGGATCTTCTGCATCATGCAATCCACAGATGTTGGATATTGGGATTCCTCGTCGGAAGTGCAAAAATTATGCATTTAGAGGATTAGAGCAAGAGGGATGGCACAAACACCATTTCTCTTCGAGAATATCGCATTTTCGCCTTACAATACAAACTGAACTAGAATTCAAGCGTAGCACTTGTGATATCACAACAAAATAGTCAGCTGTCGCCCTACAATTGCCACGTCGATTCCCATTGCCTCACCTTATTTATATTCTCCTTGGTCAATTCGGACAGTGAATTCGAACTTTAAAACGTGGGGACTGCCGCTGTAATGAGGGCACTAAATCCCTCGCCCCAAAGCACTCCGCCGGTATTGAAAAAATCTGTATTGTTGTATATCAGTCAGCTTAGACAGCACTAGCCTTCCCATCGTTGACCTCATCAGCCCGAACATCACTTCTGGGATATGGCCAGACGAGTGGAGAACGGCAATCATCATCTTAGTACTGATAAGGGCAAATCACGTAGAGAGCCCTCCACCTATAGACCTTTCTCACTCCTGTGCGCCATCTAAAAATTGATCGAGCGGGTAATTTACAGCCAACTCGTGATTTACGTCGAAGCTTCTAGTAAACTCCTACAGGAACAACACGGCTTCTGAACTGGACGCAGCTCGACACTGCCCTTGCAACTTTACTGTTCAACGCTGCAAAGGCTTGTGATCGTAAATTAAAGATATGCATTGCTGCCTTCTATTTTTTCCGCGGCATTTGACCTTTTGGAAGTAGATATACTTCTGGCTAAGCTCCAATGGATGGCCCACCAAAAAGCTGATGTTCAGCTACCTAACGGGACAGCGACAGCGATTGGAACGGCCAACGATCCAGTTTCCTATACATAAGTATGGTGTCAGGCCAGGAT
The DNA here is from genome assembly GCA_013387185.1 of Caligus rogercresseyi. Taxonomy (NCBI): domain Eukaryota; kingdom Metazoa; phylum Arthropoda; class Copepoda; order Siphonostomatoida; family Caligidae; genus Caligus; species Caligus rogercresseyi. Next base: position 16,425,951 of record CP045895.1, on the reverse strand, counting down.
CTGTGCTCGGCCCCCTACTTTTCATTCTTCTGACTGCTGACCTGCCTGATTACCTGAGAGCATATGTCAGCCCAGAATCTCAGTTCAACGTACTACGACGATTCTTCCATCGTCGTCTCGGCTCCAACCTGGGAACAGGTCGATTTCACTATGGCACGACATCGAAGGCCTTGGTAGCGTATTCTTATACCACGGACTCCACCGAAAACCAAAGCCTTACGTCCTGACATTTGGGCCCCACCACAAAAAAATATTCAAGAATCGGATTTATCCGCTGGCTCTGTAGCACGGTATCGCGAGGGCCTCTGCTGGCCGAAATTGCTAGAAGCCATAGATATTGGGAAACTTCAGACGTCTGCCTGGGTGATTAGAGTGCAAAATTCTCGTCCGTTGCTGAAACCTCTCACGCCCCTACAATGACAAAGCTCAGATGCACAACTTCCCATCAACGACTTCACATGCGTCTTGTTGAAAGTTCAAAGAGCATATCGGTTGCATGTTGCCGACCTTCTCGACAGGTCGCATCTTTCCTCCGTAAATGGGATCATAGTGAAGCAGGTTGCTATATCCGCTTGGAAAGCTATGAACGTGGACAGCTGTCCCTGGGAGAGCATACTCGAAAGCATCGATGATCACACCCTTAGTACTTAAATAAGCCTCAAGAAAGTCGTGTTTACCAACTGTGTCGCTGCTGTCAACCTTTTTAAGGCCTGTCACAACCATTAAGTGAGGTATGCACGTTATCAAGTGCTCGAGGGGTGGCAAAAAAATTGCAGGGCTCTTTAGATCCTTCTAGTTCCTTAAGCATAATCTAATTATAAAATTATATATATGTATATATATATATATAATTGTTTTTCTATTAATATTATATTATTTGTTTGTATATAAAGATACATATTTTTATTTGCCATGAAGGCTAGAGTTATATTAGCTCCAAAATAAAATTATACAACAACAAGAACTATGCAATACAGTATCATTTAACTCACGGCAGCTGTTGAGGAGTGACGATTAATACAGAAAGAAGAAGTTCATCCTTAAAATACTAATTCTCTTCTTCTCATATGAGCCTACATCCATACAATTTGCGAAGGCTTTGAATAAACTCATCGAATATAAAATATTATATTAATGGAATGAAGTAACTCCTCATACTCAAGAAAAATGATTACTCTATCATATATATATATATATATATATATATATATATATATATATATATATATATATATATATATATATATATATATCGATAAATGGTTCATATCTCTGTTTATTATACGTAGAAAAAGATAGATTTTCAACCGACAAAATCTTGTTAATTGTTGAGTTTGCTAAAATATAATTTTTGTTACCCCTAATTGTGATGTTCTGGCCTTTGCTTAAGGATTTTTTTTAACTGGGCACTTTGTATTTGTAATAAACACTCTGCCATAGGAAGACAATCAAGAGAATACTGAAATTTTACAAGAACTGTTATTGATTAATTTTCGTGTAAATTACTGTTTTTATGATTTGTTAATTATCTGTATGTTTTAGATTTGTTTGTTGAGTGTATCTCATGACTTTTATTTGCTTGTTTTTTTTGTTCCATTACGTTGCTAAAAATCTAAGCTAGAATGCTTATTTATGTAAAAATTTACGCATTAGCATCGTTTTTCTTTTATACATTATATTTTTTTTGGAGCTGTGAATAAAATAATAATAATAACAAACACATCTGCTCAATTGTCATGGCTTTTATGACAAAAAACATACTAGCAAATAAAATCCTTTTAGAGACATATTTTTTATTTCCCAAAAGGGTGAAACTATAAGTACTAACTGTTATTTAAAAAAGTTTACAATATAAAAAAGAATAATATCAAGTTCAATCCTGGTGAGTAAAAGGAAAGATAACATTTTAAAAAGGGATATAATTTAATAAAAGTAGTAAAGAACTAGAGGCATATATACACACAGAGAGTGCAAACCTCCGCCGTCATGGGGTCCTTATGAGCCTTCCGAGGCGGATTTTTCACGACTGGGGGCGGCGTAGAGGGACGGGGGAGGGTTCCCCTCGACGGAAATTCCGAGAGGAAGACGCTCCCGGCACCCGATTTTACAGCACGCGACATCTATTGGCAGAGTAGGCTAACTTGAAATATTTATTAGTATTTAGCTCATTTTGCATCTTAATTTTGCACTCAGAGATGCCAAAATTTAATCACTTGTTACTTTTGGCATTTCCAACAACTCCACAAAGTTTCATCCAAATCCGTTCGTACTTTTTGAGTTATCCTGCTGACAAACAAACCAACAACCAACAAACCAAAGCCAGTGAAAACAATACCTCCTTCGGCGGAGGTAAATATGTATTTATTGATCAGGTATCATTTGTCTACTCAGATCCACGGGCCGCTCTCATTATATAGTGTCTAATGAAGGGCAAGCTACCAGTCCAAGAATATTTATTCTACAATTATGCATGACTTTCCTGAGGAACTGCTGTTTGTTGGATTCACTGAGTACAGCGGATTAATAGCTTATCAATTTTCCTATTGTTGAAACATTTATACGCGAAGAGAAAAAAAACACGAGCCAATCGGCACTTGAGAGCGTGACATCAATTTCCCTTTTTTACTCATTATTTTAGCTATACCAGAGGGAGGGGATCCTTATGCAGTCCGCAAATAAGTGTTTCAATGCATTTTTATAAAAAGTATACCGGATTCTCTAGCAATTGGCTAACAATAGAGAAAAAGTTGTAGCATTTGTAGCAAAGCCATTTATGAAAAATATGTAGTCATTTTGCAGCTGTGGATCTTACAGAACTAAGGACCTCCATCAAATTACTAATTTCCATCCACATACAGCTAGGAATTCTTATAGACTTGAGTTTTAGGTTCCCTGAAATATATCATTACTACTACTACTACTACATGATTAAATGTAGTCATTGTGAGCTTTGATTTGTCATTTAAAAATCCAAAGTGAAAGCCATGTTGGAGAATCCATCATTTGATAAATAAGTGTATCTCTTCTTTTGTACAAAATATATATGAATACATGTTATTATGTGAGGTATCTCTGGGCACCAAAGGGGCATCATTATTTATTGAAATGAATATCCTAAAGGGACGAAAAAGGGGTAGGAGGAATCAAGGAGGTTTTTTTAAATAAAACAAAAGCCTCATAGAGAGAGAGGAAGAAAAGAAAGAAAAAAATAGCAACTAAAAAGCTAAAAATAAGCTAGAAGGATTTTCCTTTGATTTACGACCATTATGTATCCCCCCTTTACTCTATCTCTACATATATGTATTTTTACTCGCATATGTATAACCATACATAAAACCACAAAGATAATAGATGATGATGATAAAGTCCACATTGTTTATATATACATATAGTATAAATAGGTAGACGCATTTGTATTAGAGTTAAATGGCACTATAAACATCATTGCCTCAAACAATAAATATATATATATAAATAAATATAACTGATAGTGATTTGAATACGGGAAATTACTCTTTCTAGTCGTTCAAAAGAAGCATGCACAAAATCCTCTGTCAAGCCTTACGGCATCAGAGACTGAACTTCTAGGCCGGCCAGGGGTCGGCAACCACAAATGTTGACCATGAAAATTTAAAAAATGTGCCTGGAGCCGCAAATAATTTAATTCCTTATATAACCTTCATATGGTGCACATTTTGATTCTACATATTTTCCTATCCCATCTTTTCCCCCATTTTCTAACGTTTTTGGAATAGCTCCATGGAGTCACAAAATCACTCTAAAGAGCCATATGAGGCTCTAGAGCCGAGTGTTGCCGACTCTTGTGTTCTAGGCCGTTCCATATCGTGATTGAAAAGGAGTCGATATAATAATAAAAACAGTAAATATTAGGACCTAATTTGTATTTAGGATGTAATATAATCCAACAAAATGAGCGTTTTTGATGTATCCTTCGTCATTGGACAATCACTAGAAGAATATATATTCTGAAAAGTCTAATTTAGACGGTTGTGACGGTGTTTCTAATTCATAAAATCATTGAGTATAGAGATAATTCAATTACATCATCACCAGTCTATCTCCAGTTATGTATGAATTTATTTGACTTTTTATCAAATATGATGCTTATGTCTATTAACAGATGCTGAAAATGAAATTATATCGGCATCTGTTGTTTGATTTTTAATTAAAAAAACTTCCTTTTAACAAATTTCAATTAAAATATTTCCATTTTATTTACAAATATAAAACTAATTAAAAATAGAACTACCTAATACCTTTCTTTCTAAGAAGAAGAAAATAGGATTCTCTGTATATATTTGAATGCAACTAATTCAGAAGGTATGATTTAAGACTAGCTCTGTTGATAAAAAGTATATGTTACTTTTTAAAGTATATTTGAAGACCTACAATGAGCATGTAGATCAAGCATAAATAATTAAAAAATCTGATAAGTCTAGGCCAAAAAAAGTATCTTGACTACTTTACCAAAACACAAAAATATAATTTACATATATAAAAAATAACAAATCTTTATAGGTGTCAGGGGGGATTACGTTATTCGATTTCCCATAATTATGACTTTTAATATAAGTGGAATTATCTAGATAACATTTTCACAACCATTTTCCCCAGCTTGATGCGTGGGAAAAACAAAAATAAAGTTCAATTCGCTATCAACTGTATTATTAGATAAAAAGGTATAGCTTTTTTTCAAGTGAAAATCAAATATGGAGTCAGCATTTTATTTTATTTAAACTTCTTATATGTATTGCAATATGGATAAAGTCACTATTCTTCTTCTAATGTCAATAGAGTTAAAAGAGTTGTACCTTGTCACATGCTCACTCAATATATTTATACATGAATAAACTTTATTTGTGAAAACTCAGCTCCTTCAACAAAAATAAATAAAAAAAACACGGATTTAGTTGACATACAGTTATTTGTATGATACATGTGTGTTGCCAATATATCTGTATATCACTTTTGTTTGTTTGCAACAACAAAGGCGTAAGATGAGTATACGAAAAAAATATTTAGGGTAGTAACCAAGATGTTCCACCTTTTTATAAATAAATATTGAAATTGGAATTCCTGTTTAATGACTGGGCAATCAACAGAAAAGAGAAAAAAATGCTTGACTTGAAGAGTGCGTTGATGACGTAAGTCGACTTAAAATGGCCACCCCTCTGAAAGAAACAATTACGCGGCGGGAATATATATTCAAAGAAATATTACAACGTCACTCGGTGTTTGTTGTTATTTCTCCCTTTTTCTCTTTTTAAATACTTGGTATTTGTACTCCTCAAGGGATAACAAAACTCTTCCTTGTTCCCTAGACTTTCAACCTTTTTTAATAGGCTATTATCGCTACTCATCCACAACAACTTTAAACTTTATTCGCCCAACTATTATCAAAGTATCAAAATAGTTCGTAAATAAACACATTAGCGCAGTATGTTCTTAAAGGAATAAAACATCGAACCTATAATAGTTCTTATGTATTTTGTACGAATTTCGAAGACATATTTATAAGTTGTTATTTCATTTTTTAAATATTTGAGAACTATGACATAATATGAGACAAAATATTATAATTAAAGGTGTTCCATAAACTCTTTACGAATTCGTCGTTGATATCGTCCTTTATTATGTGGATTATTTATTCAACTTGATCATTACTGTGGTATTAAACTGAACGTGAGAGCAAACTTAATAATAAAACATGAGAAATAGTATAGTAAAACTCACGATTTCTTAACAATTGAATCTTGGTTTAAGAAACATATTTTTCCAAATTTCCGTTATTGTTATGCACGACAAGTGCAGTCTCAACAGTACTCTTTTCCAGCTAGAAAGATCATCCACCAATTCTGCAGACTCTGCAAGAGGAGGACGAAGCTTTGCATCATCTTACCTTTGTTGGTCCACCTACAAGGCATAAAATGAAGACTTCTCGACGGCAATATTAGAAATATCCTTAGAAGGATCCTGTATATTTGTTATAAATATTTTCTCGCTATATATATATATCAGGCTTGTGAACGGAACGCAAAATTGAAATAGTTATATCGCGAACATATCGTTCTAATAAACATATAAAAATGTAATCACTACGATTACTATAGCATATACTAGTCATCATACGCAGTACTTTTTCGGAAATTGAGTACCGCTTAACGGATGAACGCAAAAAATGAACGTAATTTGTGAACGAGATGGCTACAAGATATATATATATATATATTAAGGATCATAGGTCTAGATATGGTACTGGTTAAGTCCGGATTAAGTTTTTGTGAAGAGAGTCCAAAGAGATATAAAGAGAATATAAGAGAAATGTGTGGGTTTCCGGCTGTAGAGAAAAGAGGCAAAAAACAAATGGATCTTCTATCATGTCCTGGAATATTTGAATCGGAATTAAACACATATAAGACAATCACCAAACCTTTTATTTGTGAATTGTGTTGATGAATTTGTTATTAAAAGCCTCGACAGCTTCTCCAAATATTACTCTGTTTTTCAAAGGAATAAGTTATCATGTTGTTTTTATATCTCAATGAAAGGTTCAATATGGGAATGAATCAAACAAACAAATATTATATATATATATATTAAATTTATACATGTTAAGAGATTTAAGCATTCTATTTTTTGTATAAAATTTGAAGGATAAAAGCTAAAAGGAAAAGTGATGGTGTTATGTTAATGTGATAAAACATCCTCTTAAAACACTAATAAACGGCTTACTTTAACCCCAACCATTTAATTCCCTGTCATTAAAACACAGGGGACTTAATGATGATTTGATATATAAAGGCATCAAATAAAATGCCTCTATGAGTATAACTTTTTTCGCGTTATAAAAGCTTTATTGCTACGCAATTAATGCCACTATATTGTCTCCATGAAACACCCATAAAAGTCCATGTAATTTTCTCAGCACTTGGTTGTTTTTCAAAAAAAAAAATATTGTTATTGTCGCTAATTAAGAATCCTACATACTGTTGTGTTGGTTTAAAGTAAAAGATGCTTTATCAAAGTTATAATTCCTATAAGAAATACGAATTCTTCTATTAGTTTTGAGGAGGGAAGGTCTTAAGTATCAATAGCATGGAAGAAGTTCCTTGGTTCGATTGTCTAATTATACTAGGTACTATAATGTTCGGGGCGAAGGTCCTTTCAAAGTTTAGATGTAGTTCGTTCATCTTTAGTCTTTTCAAATCATATTTATTAATAAATAATAATATAATCATTAAAAAAACAATAACATTATCATTTATATTAATAAAAAACAGTACTAAAAATTTGGCGTATTAAAAAACAATCTCGCCACTTTTGACAAATTATAGGGTAGAGGGACTTTATTAGCTCTTAATGTATATATATATTAAAAATTGCGTAAAGGTGTGATCAACTTGCGTTAAGGCGTGTTCAACTCTCAATGTTTGCGTTAAGGTGTGTTCAACTCTCTCAATGTTGGGGGAGCAGGTTCGAATCCCGAGAGGGATTTGTCATTTTTAGTCTATATCATTAATAAGATCCTAGGTTCGATAGACTGATTTTAATGTTATAATGCTTTTTTATATCATGTCGGATACAATTCTATTGAACAATATGGGCAAAAAAAATTGTGCCCTTGATGTTAAAAAATCATTTTCATTCTGAAAGGATCAGAATAAAAGTAACCAAATTCCCTCAATAGCAGTAGACCACCAAACTTTTTCAATAAAACGTTCCCTGAAAATATCTAAAAGTCAAATCACCTATGAACAGTGTTGTCGGTCCCAATTTATTCTGTCCGGTCCAGTCTTAGGACCCGTCCTATGGTCCTTAGAACCGTCGGTCTTTGATATCATCTTTTATCAGTGCTTTAATTTTCATAAAATGTTGATAGTGTATTTATTTATACGTTATAACTTCTAATAATGAATGTATATATTATATTTTAACTTGTTGTTAATTCGATAGCAAAAAAAAGGTTAATTAATATTTATATTAGACAATTTGGAAGCACTTTTACTCACAATATGAGTTTTTCAGAATAAAATCGTCAGTCATTATTCATTAAAGGTTTTTGTAAAAAATCATTCACAACCCTTTCGCTTCAACTTTAAGGTATTGCCATTAAGCATATAGACGATTTATGGTTGTAATAATAATCAATATTTAATACTTATTAAAAACATAGGTAAAAAAAGATATATTTGTCATCTGCTCATTGAGGATGATGCTTTCCTCTTATAAAGGATTTTCCTTGTCTTAGCATTAAGAGATGTTGTCAACATAACGTTGTTTAAGACGTCATAAAGGATCAAATTTTTTTAAGGATTAACAAAAAGGACTGAACTGGACTGCAGTCCTCGGTCCTAGATACAACGCTCATAAAAATTAACCAAAGTTTCCCTTGCATCCATAAAGAAGGAACACAAATTATCTTCACTTGTTTTGCCATATATAGCACAAAGAAGTAAGGTGTCATTAAGAATTATATGTATATTTAAAACAGAATAAGAGAAGATGAAGGTTTTTAGGTTGAGTACCTTTCCTTATATCATAACTTGAGCCACTCATTCTTAAGCTTTCTTCTTCTATCGATATGGGATATAAAATTTTTTTTGATTCCCCTCTTATAATAAAATCTGAAGGGTCTGTAAATACTTGATTTCAACATTGTAAAAACCATCTCGTGGTCCTTTTTGCCTTTTTAAATCTATTTGAATTAAAATTGTCGTTTCTTTAAAATTTCACTAATCGTTAGATTATTTGAACTATTTAAAATATCCCCCAAGCAATATATCTTATCTTTAATCGAAGTCCCATGAAAAGATATTAATTTTATTTGCTCTTACTGGCTCCTGCCATGCCATTTTTGGCATAAAAAGTATGTATTTACATGAACATTTTCTTTCCACAATAAACTAATTCCTTTAGACAGTCCTAATATAATAGAAGACCCCTTTCCTCTCTCTCTATACCAAAAGAATGCCCCAGATCCCTAAAATATATTTCCTCGACAATTCCACCCATACAGTTCCTTCTACCAAAACTCTTCGGAACCAATTAAGGAGGATCAACTTCCAGAAAGTTTTCAAATTTATCAGACCTAAGCCACCCGATTTTGAAGGAGTTTTGACACGTTTTCATGAAATATCTTTTGGCTGTCCGTTTGGAAACAAAAAAAATCAAATTTATTCAACTATGTAAGACTATCTCTGAAACTGGTGTCAATTTTAAAATATGGATGATACTGGACAACACCTTAACATTCTAGTGTAGATTCTTGTTGCAATGTCTTTTCTGGTAAACTTTGAGAAATAGCTAATTTATTGTGAATGGTGACTTCAATTAGTTTACCATTTTCAATTTGATCATGATCATATATAGTTATAAAACTTCCGAGTACCTTTATTTTCTCATTACTTGTATTTCCCGTATATCAAAAACTACATTAAAATCTGCTAGGAAAGTTGTCGATTTAAAATTAATTATTAAGCCGTTTCTTTTTTAAAAAAATCTTAAATATCCAAGTCCTTTTATTTATGATATTTTAAACCAACAAAAAAAATTAGCAATTTTCAATTAATCATAACTTTAGAGGAATTGGTTTATTTATATTTGGTTAGGAATCAAGAGGAAGTCGTTTTTATTACAAGTAAAGTCCAATATATTCATATCAATGCAGGAGAATGAAAAATCTTGTTCCCCAAGATTTTAACGCTACAATAATTATGTTTTGTTGTTTTGTGTTGTTTGATGAAAAAAATTAATAATGTATTTTTAAATGTGTTTATTAAATTAATGCTGGTTTATTTATGACTTGATGCAATCAGATGGGAACATGAAATCTATTTGTTGTAAAAAAAATACCTAACATTAAAATGAGAGAGAAGTCAAGGAAGAGGGTAGAATTAAATGGATTTTTCCCCTGCAACATTTCTTCAACAGTTATAAATATAGTTAATTAAAAGATGTCTCTTATTCTTGGACAAAAAAGTTTATTTCTTTCATTATAAGACTAAAATTACTATTGTTTATAATATAATTATATAAGTATGTCAGGATTATTTCTGCAATAAATGACGTAATTACAAAAATAGTTAGACGAAAATGTCATTGAAAACTAAAAATATATTCATTTAAAAACATTTTTCGTCATTTATAAAAAACAAAATTACAATTTCTGATAATTAAAGTTTTTATCTACATGTTACACTACAAAGTTAAGAACAAAAGCTTTTGTAAACACGTTTTAATTACTTATCGATTGCATGTGCGATTGCTAGTTAAGGCTAAAAGTTGTTTATGTCAGTCTTTACATTACTATTCCTGTTACCGACAACGTTCCTCCTGTAAAGTATGTTGGAGATCTGGTGCGTTTTAAAACCTCCAGTTCAAATGGAGATCTATAATATCTTTATCGAATTTTAAAAAAATGTCTAAAATATCAAAACCACAATTTATATGTTATTTTGTTTAAGAATTGTAAGTGTGAACTAATTTAAACTTAATTCAAAAATATTTGTTTTAACCACATTAGTTAAATTAGACGGTTTTAGATTTGTTTTGTTATATAATGAGAATATGGTATATGTGACTTTAGATTACAGATTTAATTATATATTTTAATTTTATTTATATACTCGTATGTATAATTTATTAATACATCATATTAAAATGTCTATACTCATTGATTCGTTTAAAATCAATATTGGCCTGTCAATATAAATCAATTTGCTTTTTTTAATTTCTTTTAGATTGCATTTATGGGCAAATGTTGAGCACAAAGCGCAGACCACTTAATAACAGATGCCCATCACTCTCTTATGAGAGACATCAATTCATGCAAGAAGAGGATGAAGACCTACGTATCCTTAAATTTATGAAATGCTCAAAAATGGAAAAATATAGTGATTACTTTATATTGTATAATACTTTAGATCAACTCCTGCTGTAGTAACACATATACCCCTCTGTGTGGTCGTGTTCATTGCTTATATATGTGTGTATTGTTTTTATCTTTGTTCTATATTGTAATGCATATGTGTATAATGTGAAACAGCAATAAATTCTTTTCAACTAATGGCAAATGTTTTTTATTTCATTCTTTACACTTTCAACATTAGGATAATTGTTTTTTTTTTTGTTAGGTGTAAATGTTTTTATTTTTAAGCGAAAATAGTTCATTATAAAAAAAATGTTTGCAAAACAACGAAAAGCCTATGAAATCTCAACATCACTTAACTGTATAGAAATCTGTCAAAACGGGAGTAAAGCCTGGCAGGGCGGGCACCAATGTGCAGAGAAGTAAAAGGCAATGATTTCCTTGTTTTGGAGTGCCTCCTCGGCGGACACCACGGATCCGTTCTTCCGTAGAAGCTGCTGTCCAGATAGACTATCCATATCACGCTCACTCTGCTTTCTCCTGACTGACTGAGGGCTGAACAATACCCTTGAACATATGTGCTTAGGCTGGCACATCCTCTGGCATTTCTGAGTGGGAAGGGGAGGATAATGAAAAATAAAGAAAAGAGAGGAAGTTATAATCTACTGGCAGTCTCGCTTGAGCAGACAAATTCCCCGGAATGCACCTCTAACGCAAATTTAAGATGAATGAACTCATCTTATTAGAAAGAGAGGAATGACATGCTTAAAAAACGTTCAAGTTACATACTCAGTATAAATATACACAATATCATATTAAATATATGACAGTCATGGGATAAATGAAGGAATTTTTTTATAAGTGGAGTCTTTTAAAACCATAGAATCGTATTAAATATTTTTTTTAATAATTCCTTTTAATAGTACCTTTTACATATTTGTATGAAGGCTCATATCATCATGAAAATTATAATTTATAACAATTTTTTACAATCAATTACAATATATATATATACTTTTATATATATTGTATAAAAATAAGTATATATATATATCAGATAACGACCGCATACCCGGCCCGGGTCCGGCTTTTTTTTAACGATAACTCTTGATGAATGACAAACGAACGACTTTTTTTTGCGAACGTCAACAAGTCTGATTTTTAACTATTTTTTGGTAATTTCAGGTATAACTTTAAGTATTTTGGGATTTGATTGAATATTTTGAATTATAATGTTCATTGATCTTATGTAACTTTTTTATTCGATCTTTTGTATTATAGAACATTATTTTATTTGTTTATGACTTAGTAAATATTTTTAACCCCAAAAGAAGGGGAATATAAAAATCAATTTTCAAAAGATTGAATAACAAAAGAAAATATTAATAATCTACATAATTGCTTAGATCTTAAATGTTTCTTCATGTTATGTTTTAAACCCATTTTTTCTATTTGATAGTTTTTTATGTATGACTATATTTTTTTTAATAATATATAGCAGCTAAATTAAAACTTTAACGAAAAGAAGAACGCAAACATTACATTCCTTAAAAGTAACAGTAATCATTTACTTATGTTTGTTTTATTTTTAAATCTGTAAACCCTCTCTGAAATTATCTAACTTATGACATAAAATATATTTATAGTTATGTTCTTAAACTATCTATTATTAAATATCAATTTAATGAGATTCTCTCAACTGACCATTACATTCCTACTGAGATTTAATATAAATGGTTTTGAGAGTAAACGTTGAAACTTTCATGTTATACTTTTTAAATCTAATTGCAAAATTAGTTTGTAAAGTTTGTTAGTGTAAAATAAGTATTTATATTTAATAAACAACATATTACTATTTTCATTCACTTCAATTATTCTAGGACTTTTTTAATGGTAATGTTCAACAAAGGTGTCTGTGTGAGTTCCCTGATTGTCCAACGCGTGAACCATACTGACATAAAAGAGAGAATCTTCTTACGTGTAGATACAACAATACAAAGACGAAAAAGGAAAAAAAGAAGAGAAATGCCCAAAGCATTGTGGGTATCTGAGGGTTCAGAGCATTCAGTTTCTTTGGGATGAACGCTTCAAATGGAATAAGAGATCCCAAATAACTCACTGTCTTTTTAATATTTATGTGTATAAACTTATAATATTATTTATTCCTCAATCTTTGTATGCAGATGGTCCAAATGTTCATTTATTCATGCATGTAACTATAGAAATTGAGAAAGATCGACATGATAAGTAATCATATCGAAGTTCAATTGAATTATAAGGCAAATAAGATTTACAAGGATGTCTACATTTAAGTGTAGAGAAAAAAAATGGTTGAAGGATTTATTTTTTTCAAATTTTATTTTGAAACCCAGAACTATTTTTTGATTTACCCAATATTTGAGAAGATACAATTCCTGGAACATGGAAAAAGTATTTCGCATGTTCATAAAAATATATAAGCCCTTTTAATCTATAAACTCATTTTGCGATAATATTTAAATATTGAGGTACGTTTAACGTTCACAAACACTACCGATCGATAAAGAGAGATAATTTAAAATAAAGTTATCATACAGATGAAGCTTCTACTATAAATTTTATGTCATCAATCTATTATATTGAAAGAAACTCGTAACCCGCTGAAAGTCCTTTTCAAAATTCGTGTAAACTTCTCTATAGTAAAGCGTTAAAGTAAAGTAGCGCATGCAAGGAAAAAGTAAACAAAAAATTGGCCAAAATTTGGTTATGAAATTACGTCACAACCTATTTAAATCCGGTTTAAAGGGATTAAATTTGATGATTTGAAATATATAAAATCACTACAACATTGTGCGAGATTCCATTCCTCCATTCCACATCTCCAAATATAAATAATAATAGGAATTTGTTATTAATTTTCAAAGAGCTCTAGCATCAAAGCGCCCCTTACGGACTAAAGAAGAACTAAAATTTTGGCCAATTCCTATTGGGAAAAAAGGAAGAATATTATGTTATGCATGCGCTACTTTACTTTAACGCTTTACTCTATAGCACATATGAAAAGAAGTAGAGCTACAGGGCAGCCTTACTTGCAACTGTTCTTTAATAAAATCGTCAAAGAAATAATGAAAGATCCACTGTTTTACAAAACTCTTATGGACTAAAATAATAGCTTTGAAAAAGTATTTTTATCGATTTTAAATGAGACTAAGGTTAATCCAACGCTTTGCTCAAATTATGAAAATTATTGCACCAAATTTATGATTTCTCCATAGCTGCAAGAATGTCTCATACATCCATTATTTTAAGTTTTTAATAAAATAGAATTTTTATACTAACAAAAAAACAAAAATCTTGCTGGATAGTAAGATGATCATAGGATGTGTAATTCTTTTCACACTTATATAGCCTCTTTATCTTTTCCAAATCATATTTTATTGGTATATTACATTTTTTCCTTTATTTCACAGTCCACGAATTACCAAGACGGAAGGAATTTTGAGGTCCAAAGCGGCGTACCTTGCCACAGCAGAAATAAATATTGGCCTCAGCTCTGAAGCTTGCAGAGGATGATATGTCGTTAATCCTTTGGCTATTGAAGCCTTGGCAGAAAGAAGGGCATTGTTAATTGCTTTAAATTTTGAAGAATTCTCACGACCTCCAACTTCAAATATATTGAAGCCTTAATGTATTTCTCCACATTTTCACCATCCATTCCTCGTAAATTTAGTTTCAGTTTTTCATTTTCAGTATATTACATTTGATATATAATATAATTTAACTCTGTTGAAGAATCTAATAAGATACAATATTTAACAGTCTACAATGTAATTGTTGTAGTACAAATCCTATTTTATTGTTTTCATACAAATACTTTTCTAAATATTATTATGTTATTACCTGCCTTCGATAAAAGGTAAAATATTGCAAGCAACACAGAACTTTAGTTTTCTTGCAGTAATAAATTATATTTTTTTATTTTGGAGGGAACATTTGTTTTGTACTGTAGCACTCGAAATGAATTAAGACTTTGCTGCAATATTTCGAGCTTTCTCTTATTTTTTCTTCCTCAATATGGCTCATTGTCATATTTCCTCCTCTCCCTTCAACATATAAATTAGAGCTTCCGTACCATTTGACAGATTTTTTCTTCATATTTTATATAAGAGTGTGCGTAGATGAAATATTGTTGTCCAACTCTAATCCCAATAATATATTAATATGCTTTGAATATCAGAAGTCTTAAATGAAATGGCATATATTTTGTTTTCAAATACAAGCCATCAAGCATAGATACGTGATTTTGTACATTCTGACGGTTAAGGAAATAAAAAATAAGATATTGTAACAATGTTTAAATATTTAATAAACTTATTTAGATATTTTGGATCATGTATATACAATGACTTTTTAACATATTGGCTGGCAATAATATAGGACACATTAAATATAAAACTATGTACATAGACTAAGGAATGGCATCAGTTTTTGCTCAATGCCCAGTTAATTTTGCTACTAAACTTAATTTTTTTACACGGAAAGACTCTTAGAATAATTACGAATCCTCTAGCAAATAGGTCTGGCATTGAAATCTCGATTCTATTACAAATTTTTGTCTCAAAGCCCCGCAAGAACTCCTGCTGTGAAAATTGTAAAATTATAAGTGTCATTTATAATTATTAGATTTTTTTCTCGGCCAAAAGGCA
The DNA here is from genome assembly GCA_013387185.1 of Caligus rogercresseyi. Taxonomy (NCBI): domain Eukaryota; kingdom Metazoa; phylum Arthropoda; class Copepoda; order Siphonostomatoida; family Caligidae; genus Caligus; species Caligus rogercresseyi. Next base: position 16,410,378 of record CP045895.1, on the reverse strand, counting down.
AGCTTTATTTATACTTTTTCATTTCCACATT